>OX463850.1:34551333-34943075 GCA_949825065.1 Odontocerum albicorne
AGAAATGAACAAATTACCTCGCATTTACGAGTATTTCATTGACAATAACGATTTTCTGTCTCAATGTGGTGTAAACCTTGTACTGTCGAGTGTGTCTCATTAGGTTAATTGATATTTGCGGATAATTAGGGGTACGTGGATAGTGCGCTGACATCCCCGAGCACGCCCACGGCGTACTCACGCCTATTAGCAGATTAGCGGGCTCTATAGCCGGAGAACAGACCTATTATACAGATAATAATCCTGATGGATAAATATATTTCCTGATAAGGGGAGCGATCCATTATACCCACTCTCATCAGGGCCAGGTGAAGGAGGTATTGCGGTTTTTTTATAATATTCAATCCATCTAAACTAGGATAATTTGTGCCACCAAATTAACACATTCACTGCGTATAAAATTTCATACAGAGATGTTGAAAATTCGCGAATTTTTGAAAACCCATAACTTTGTTAAAAATCCATTTCTACTTTCTATTGAAACATCATATACAAGTGTATTCCTTCGTGTCTTCAAAACACGTGAAACCGGCGACGAATCCTTATCGGTAGACGTTTATGAGTGCACTCAACATTCAAGGCTATTTTGTATGGACACGGAAGCCGTGTTCAACGCAGTGAACGTGTTAAAGTCATTATGCAAACTGTTCTTAGTTTCGTCATCGTAGCTAAGTTAGAAAGAAGCTTGTCTTCCATCCAGCGGCTTTAGGTTCAATTCTCTGTAATACGCTAAATAATATCGCAATCGTGTCAAATAATTCATCTTGTAACAAACACGATCTCTTCGTGCCTCTAACCTTGCAAAATTGAATTGCGTGCATGTATACCATCACAAACTGAACGATATTTTTTAATTTGTTTTATCATACACTGTTTATTCAACTTTTTATAACGGTATAACCCTGCCGGATTCAAGGCTTTCACCTCATCATCACGGGAGCACAAACATTCAGTCTTGTTTGTGCTCCCCTGATGATGAGGTGAAAGATTTGAAACCGGTAGGGTTATACCGTTCCAAAAAGTGGAATACACAGTGTTTGACAAAACAAATTACAATGTCTTTAAACCTCCACAGTGTTAATGCCTTTACTGGAAATAATCAACGAGATTTGTTGAGCTCAGTGTATTTAGGTTTGGAAACAGTTTTTCATCGATATATCACACGTATATCATGATAAAAACTAAAGTGCCGTGTTTATTTTGGTAATTAATGGGCACATGTCGAAAATCAACGAAATGTTGATTCCGGCATCTTATGCGAGTACATGGCTCGTAAGAATCAACAATTGTACGCATTCGGGGTCCAAAGTGTCAATTATAGCATTTATCTATTTTTATTTATTTAATTAATTGACGACACAACACAAACAAATGCACATAAGACAAGTTAATACAAATACTTCAAATTGTTGACAAAATAACAAAACTTTATCTTGAACTAATTTATATATACGAAAAGTAGTAATAATAATTATAAAGTAATCGGTTAAAATTATTTTATATTTACATGTCCGAGTATATTCAAATTCGATATATGTGTATATCACAAAATATTACCTAATTTAGCTTATTTAAACTTACATAACTCTGGAACACATATTTTGTAGTAGGTTGTGAGACAATTAATTTTACATACCATCACATCATCTCCTACGAGGTAGCCGAAAAAGAGACAGCACTAGACTTTCCTAGCACGACACACATCTTTCGCCTCTTCTACATCCATACACTCTCTTTTATACAGCTCATACGATTCCGCTGATATTTTATATTTCCTTTTAAAATATCGTGCACTTGATCCAACCATACTTTCCTCGGTTTTCCTCTACTACGCCTTTCACTCACATTTGCACTGTATATTTATTTTGTTAGTATTTCTTCATTCATTCGTTCCACGTGCTTAAACCATCTTAGAATGCTCTACTTCACCTTGCTCAACACATCAACTTTAAGTTCTCACTCTTCCCTAATCACTTCATTTCGTATTCTATCATACATAGTCACTCCATGTATTCTTCTAAGTGCACGCGTTTCTACTGCATTTATTTGGCTCTTTTCAGTTTGGTTCCACGTTCTTGTTTCACTCCCATACATTAAAGTTGGTGCTCAAATACAGCTGTGCACTATCATCTTTACATGTTTTAGTGCCCCATTGACTTTGTTACTCAATTCAATATACCTCTTAACTCTTCCATCATCTAAGAAAATACTACATAAATGTTAGCATAATCATTTAACTTGCTTTAATCTTCCGTTACTCTCCCATGTATCTTTTTTTCCCTTTCCTCTCCACCATCCCTTCCTTTTCATTTGATTGATGATATCTCACTTTATATGAAACGGAATGTCCGGGTGATTTTCCGTCTTTGTGGAGTTTGTGGGCGTATGCTCACGTACGTGTTCATGGATTTCATGGGGATGATTTGAATATTTTTTGCGACCATGTAACTTGCCTCATTTACTTTTGTCTGGTTGGTTGGACAAGATTGCCGCTTGGCAATAAGTCCGCCTGATTGTATTTGCAATAAAAGTGTCAAATAAATTAATAAATATCGCATTTACTTTTCCTTATTCACTTTTCTATCGCCCTGATTTTGGATTTAGCAAAATTAATTCTTACAATTTACACATAAAGCAAACTTGTACCTACCGGGTCGGATTGTGTCTCGCGGGCCGTATGTTGAACATCTCTGATTGTGTCCCACGGACCGTATGTTGAACATCACTGCTCTATCGTTATTTATTGTAATACCATATATTCTTCGTAAAGCACTAACTAAGCCAATATTCTTTACTTTTAAGTATTTAGGATGTTTCGAGTCGGTGTGGAAATAAACACGTTAGGTTGTAATATAAACAACAGTAAGTGTAACGCAATACTTAGGGGGGAAAGTAATGAGTTTCGCTTTTGAGAAATACTTTTTGACTTTGAAATATCAGATATCCTTCTGCGAAATTCTAAAATGTTAAGCGAAAAATATTAAGTGCAAAAAATACAATAATTTTGCTTAACTTTTATTTTCTTGTCATTATAAATTGAAGAAGAACCTCGAGACTATTAAGCTGGCTGTCACACTCCAGTTGGATAAGGTTTTATAGAGTGTTGGCTTGAAGTGAACATGTTGAAGTTGATTACGAGCTAATCCTGAAGATGAAAACTGTAACGTTTTCGAAACGTCGGCATCGTAAGCCAAACCACGCAGTATAACACGAAGGACCACGAAAGCCTTAAAAAAATATATTTGTCACGCCCCATATTGTATGTACCGTCTTCAAATGTTATCAGGAGTAGGCCGTGGTATAACGGTTAGCATTCACGCCAAGCAAGCAGTGCCCCGGGTTCGACTCCCGTGCGGATTCACCTCCAGGCTGACTTTGCTCTTAGGCCAAATATATTTTTTATTATTTTGTGTACATGGCACATCTGACGGACTTATTGCTATACTGCAATTTATTTCACTCTATGAGCTCATCTTGGATACATTAAACTGTTCAATGCATGACAGATTTTACCAAAAAAATATTTATATATCGTGGGAACTCAAAATTCTCTATTCTGAGAAAATTGCGTTCTTCGTTTCGAGGTCCTTTTGTCTGGTAACTCCTCTTTAATGATGAGGTATCGCGCTAATATTTTTTATGAAACTAATAAAGGAGGTTTCAATAGATGGTAAGATGTGAGTTATATGAACTTCAGATATCTACTTTAAGCATTATTCTGTTTCCACGTTTACGACTTACCTAATTATGAAAATGCTAAATAACTCAGTGAGAAATAATATTGTAAGATACTAACGAGTATTTATAGCATTGGAAAACCCCTTCGATGAGCAATCCATTGATGTTAATAACTCAAAACCGCCTAATTTCGAGATACCTTGTTTTAGTATTGAGCATACGATATATTCGTTTCAATTTATGTTTAAAAAAAAACAAACAAATGACTAATTGTACTTTATTTTTTATCAAACACTGTTTATTCCACTTTTTTGTGACGGTATAACCCCACCGGTTTCAAGGCTTTCACCTCATCTTAAGGGGAGCGCAAACAAGACTAAATGCTGTTCGAACTGGTACCGATATACACGCTTCAACGGTTGGGGGCTGAGGGATGAGGGAGGCATAGGACAATTTCGGCCAAGAGCGGAGAGATTTTTGGGAAATAACTGTTCAACAGATGTTCGGATCGGTGTACTGACTTAGAAATTTCTAGGGCCTCTAATCTGTCCAATTTATTTCCGTTACTACTGATATAGTATGTAAGAATTTGGCATCATCGATAGAAAAAATATGGTTTTCACGGTGACAATGATTAGCCATTTCAGAATAAATTAGAGGATTTGTTAAGGCGGATTTGTGTTCACGAAATCTATTTTCAAAAGATCTTCCTGTCTTTCCTATATAGAAATTATCCCAGTCAGCACATAAAAGTTTATACACACCACTGTTGCTAAGTATTCCATTTTAGCCTTTCCCATTAAATAAGAGTTTCCGGAGATTAAAATTAGTGTAAAAAGTTGACTTTATGTGACTTGGAATATTTTTGGTTATTTCATATGATATGTTTTTTTTATAAATAGGACTTTGCTCCAAATGACTAATTGCTATCAATAATGGTAGAACTAAAGGAAAATAATTCGATCATAGATAAGAAATGGAAGCAAAGGAAAATGAAGATGAAATGCTATTCTGAGTGATGTAATATTTATTCAATTCTCTCTTAAACGTAAATAAGGATGGTGCACATCTGATAAATCTTAGATCTTCGTTACACAGTCTCGTTGAGTATACCCCAAATGAAAACGTATAAAATATGTTGTAATATATGTTGGTATGCAAAGGGATCTCGCAATACCAGATCGAAGAGAACGTCCGTGCTCTGAAATAAACTGGAATTTTATTACATCCATATTTTATTTTTTCTCGGTAAATATTAAACATTTCCACTTCGAACGGTTAATACCTTACCAGCATAATCCGCTTATTTTTTCTTGAAATTTTCCTCGTCACATAATAAATGTGGTATTCCATATTTTCTGCGAAAATGTTGGGAACAATTGACATAAAATTGTAGCCGGCTCATATTTCAATAGTTTGGAAATAACTCAACTTGTATTGTTACACGTTCTTTCTAGGCCCACCCAGTCAAATGTTTTATTCCATAGTAAAGTGGTTGCAAATAATTATTTGTACATCTCTTGCATTACACGATTACACATATTGCACAATAAATTTGGGAATTTATGGACTTTCGCGTGACTGGCTACTTACTCTTGCTTGAATGAACTGTAAAGGTGTTCGCCTCCATTTTCGATGAACTGAAAATCACCGACAGATTGTCCACAATATTCCTTCGACGAGTCCTCCGATTCTTTGGTCACATTGCTCTTGGCCAAGGAGACAGTTTGGAGAGGCTTGTGGTTACCGGAGGCGTGGAAGGACGACGCACAAGAGGAAAGTGCCTATGTGCTGTACTGAACAAGGGAGAGACGCAACAGAATTACCATTAACAACTCCCCTCCGAGTCGCGGATTGTCAGAGACTATCATGGGAATCACGATGCTCAGTCATGTGCTACACGACACGACGATGATGATAGGTGTTCTTTGTTGTTGTGTTGTGTTCGTCTTATTCTAGTTTTTTTTCTAGTGTATAAAACTGCTTACATGTCAATGTTGAATTTTATTTATTTTTCAATCTTTTATTTAAAAAACGTCATTTGACCGTTGTAATACATAAAATATTGGTTGAAAACTTACTACTCGACTAGTTTCCATACAGCCATGTTTTCCTTGGTGTACCTCTTCGGCACACGCCTTGCACTTCTGCCTTTTATACTCGCTTAGTCATTATTTCGTTATTTCTTATCTCTACATGTCTAAACCATTTAAAGCTCCTTCATCAAAATAAAAAAATATACGTTTTATCCATCCATTTATAATTTCTCATGTCTTCATACTGCCTTCATGCAAACATTGACACTCCACATTTTTTCTTAGTGCACGCATCCCCACTTCATTAATTTTACTTTCATACGTCGAAGTGAGCACCAACACATATTCCGTATTGTCATTTTTGCTACTGCTAATGCTACATTTTTGATACAGCGTGGTTGTTGTATATTACATTGAATGTTCCGTCTACCTTGTTCCCTGTCACTACCTTTCTTTCAATATCACTTTCAACTCGCCGATCAAGCGTAGACATACTGCCCAGATAACAGAACCAATAAAATATTTATTTTAATCTCGTAAATCTCTTAAGTTGTTCAGCTGTCGATTAAAATTTTATAAATATGTAATTAAAGATTTATAAATATGTGATTCAAGATTTATAAATATGTGATTTAATATTTATAAATCATTTTATCAATATTTATAATACCCGTAGTACAAGCCCTGCAAGAGTGGGAGTCGTACACATAGTAATTGACGGTTTCGTTACTCGCTGAAATGATTCTTACCCTAATTCAAGTCTCAATAATATGGCGGTATGGTTGCACCAGCCGGCTCTATAATTAGATTGTAAATATTGGCGCGATCGATAAACGCACACTCCAGCCGTATGACATGTCATGTTCGCTTTGGAGACAGCCACATGCGGACCGTATAGCATTGAGTCTATCTGATATTCTAGTATCTACTCTTATGTACAAGGTAGCACAAATGTCATCACCCTTTTGGAAGATGCGCCCTTTTTTTGGAGACAGACAATGTGCAGACTACGCTCGTATAACATTGATAGTACCTGATATTCGATTATCATACAGGGTGTAACAGCCGACAACAATCAACGGGAGCAGGGTGATGGGGGACCTCAATAGCTATCGATTTAACCCCCCATGTATGTTCAGCGATATTCAGTGGTTCTCAAGTCATTTGGATTTTTGTGAAATTTGAATAAATACCCGATTTTAGACTACACTTACGAAGTTTAGTCTAAAATCGTGTTTTTATTCAAATTTCACAAAAATCCAAATTATTTGAGAACCACTGAATATCGCTGAATATACATGGGGGTTAAATCGATAGGTATTGAGGTCCCCCATCACCCTGCTTCCGTTGATCGTCGTCGGCTGTTAGACCCTGTATATAAGGTGGCGAAAATGTCATAATCGCATTAGAAAATGCGACATTTTTTTGGAGACAGCAACATGCGTACTACGCTCGTATAATATTGATAATACCTGATATTCAAGTATCTATATATAAGGTGACACAAATGTCATCATCATATTAGAAGATGCAACCTTTTTGGAGACAGCCACATGCGTACTACGCTCGTATAATATTGATAATACCTGATATTCGAGTATCTATATACAATAGAAGGTGGCACAAATTTCATTATCATATTAGAAGATGCAACCTTTTTTGGAGACAGCCACATGCGTACTACGCTCGTATAATATTGATAATACCTGATATTCGAGTATCTATATATAAGGTGGCACAAATGTCATCATCATATTAGAAGATGCAACCTTTTTTGGAGACAGTCACATGCGTACTACGCTCGTATAATATTGATAATACCTGATATTCGAGTATCTATATATAAGGTGGCACAAATGTCATTATCACATTAGAAGATGCAACCTTTTTTGGAGACAGCCACATGCATACTACGCTCGTATAATATTGATAATACCTGATATTCGAGTATCTATATATAAGGTGGCACAAATGTCATCATCATATTAGAAGATGCAACCTTTTTTTGGAGACAGCCACATGCGTACTACGCTCGTATAATATTGATAATACCCGATATTCGAGTATCTATATATAAGGTGGCACAAATGTCATTATCATATTAGAAGATGCAACCTTTTTTGGAGACAGCCACATGCGTACTACGCTCGTATAATATTGATAATACCTGATATTCGAGTATCTATATATAAGGTGGCACAAATGTCATTATCATATTAGAAGATGCAACCTTTTTTGGAGACAGCCACATGCGTACTACGCTCGTATAATATTGATAATACCTGATATTCGAGTATCTATATATAAGGTGGCACAAATGTCATTATCATATTAGAAGATGCAACCTTTTTTTGGAGACATCCACATGCGTACTACGCTCGTATAGTAACTGATATTCGAGTATCTATATATATAGTAAGGTGGCGCAAATGTCATCATATTAGAAGATGCGATTTTTTTCAGACAACCACATACGGACTACACTCGTATAACATTGATAGTACTTACCTAATATTCGAGTATCTATGTACGAGTATGTATAAGGTGGCGCAAATGTCATCTTCACATCAGAAGATGCAACCTTTTTTTGGAGACAGGCTCATGCAAGCTATACATTAGTACATAAAGCGCTGATTATCCGGGGCTCAATTATTCGTGAGTAGGATTAACTGTAATACATTTATTAGTTCCGAAAAATAAATCCAATTTTTTTACGTGAAAATCACAAAGCAAGAACTTAAACTATTATAAAATTTATGGTTTACATTACACCAATTGATAATGCTAGTAAGTTGCGGTATTTTCCCGCGTCCAAACCGACACGAAACTATGTGGATCCGGGGATTTCCAATGTGATTGCCATGGTATGATACCGGAGTTTAGTGATTGTATCTTTCAAACATTCAGAACGTTAGTTCGTGTACTCATTCTGCGTAACAAAATCTATCTAGCATTTCAACTCTTAAAATGTTTGACCCAACAAAAACTTTATTTGGATTAACCGTGTTTATCAATTATCCGGTTTTCCTCTACCACGCCTTTCACTCACATTTACACTGTATATTTATTTTGTTAGTATTTCTTCATTCTTTCGTTCCACGTGCTTAAACCATCTTAGAATGCTCTACTTCACCTTGCTCAACACATCAACTTTAAGTTCACACTCATCCCTAATCACTTCATTTCGTATTCTATCATATATAGTCACTCCATGTATTCTTCTAAGTGCACGCGTTTCTACTGCATTTATTTGGCTCTTTTCAGTTTGGTTCCACGTTCACGTTTCACTCCCATACATTAAAATTGGTGCTCAAATACAGCTGTGCACTATCATCTTTGCATATTTTGATACTGTCCGGTTCGAGTTTATATGTTTTAGTGCCCCATTGACTTTGTTACTCAATTCAATATCCCTCTTAACTCTTCCATCATCTAAGGAAATACTACATAAATATGTTAGCATAATCATTTAACTTGCTTTAATCTTCCATTACTCGCCCATGTATCTTTTTTCCCCTTTCCTCTCCACCATCCCTTCCTTTTCATTTGATTGATGATATCTCACTTTATATGAAAATGAATGTTAAAATGTTTGACCCAACAACAACTTTATTTGGATTAACCGTGTTTATCAATTATCCGGGTTCGTGTGCCCCCCAATTACTACGGATAATCGGCGCTCTACTGTAGTACCTGATGTACGAGTATCTATATACAAGGCGGCGGAAGTGTCATCACCCATTTGGAAGATGCGAGCTTTTTTTAGAGACAGGCTGTACTCGTATAACATTGATATTACCTGATATACGAGTATATGTGTAAAAGGCGGCACAACTGTTATTGGAAGATGCGAACCCTTTTTTTAGAAACAACCACATGCGGACCATATAACATTGATTCTGCCCGGTATTCGAGTATTTACTTATATACAAGGTGACAAAAAAATATCATCCTATTGGAAGAAGCAACCTTTTTTGGAGATAGCCACATGCAGACTATACTTGTATTAAATTGATAGTACATGATAAACGCGTATGTACAAGGTAGTGCAAATGTAATCACCCTTTTATTTTAAATGTCATTTGACATCATTTTGTTTACAGTTATTTAGTAACGGTTTAGAATTAGAAGTTCCGGAATTAGAAGAATTTGCCATCAATGAAAATCTGATTTTTCCATTATTATATTGTATTGTACTGTATATATCTATCTTATTATTGTATTGTACTGTATATATCGATCTTATTATTGTATTGCACGTATATATATCTTTCTTCATCCGTCTCGCGGATTTTGTCAACCCTTGAGACTGTCATTCTTAGATAACGCCACATTTCAAAGAGTGCAGAACAAGGCATTCAAGATATTTTTTAACACCCATCCCAGAACAAACCTTACCCGACTTCACGCTGAACAATGAGAAGAAACCCTACAACACCACATCCTCGCTTGGACCATGAAGTTCTATAAAAGCCAACAAAATCACAGCAATCCCTTAGTCGCTGCCCTGGGGGCTTACGAGAGTAAATCCGACCTACCCTTCCATTATAAGCACAAGCTCCCGAAGCATTATCTGTTGCCTGACTAGTCCATCTGCAGTATTAGCTGGGACGACCAAGGTCTGAGTGAATGTGATGGAATACAAGTAGCCTGAACGAGTGGACTTGTTTTTGCTAAATAATTAGTGTAAGAATTATTATCTAGTTATAAGTAGTATGTAGGTGTTAATTATTTCTAAGATCTCATATATTAAGATTGAATAAATAAAATAAAATGATATGTAGGAAAATAAGATTAAGTAAGTTAATAAATGATAACATATAATTAAGATTAGTTAAGTAATAAATTTGTATATACTCGTAGGTATAGCCTTGACAAATGTTTGTACAATATTTTACTTTGTTTAATAAAAAAAAAAGATAACGCCACATTTCAAAAGCTTCTAGTTTCCTTGTGGTGGCCTGAGTGAGCAGCGTTAAATGCTTCAACTTTTCGTTTTCTTAAAATCTGCATTGGATAGATACTCGTGGATGTAGGCTGTAACGCCTTCGAAACATCGGCTATTTTCAAAGCTTAAATATCAGAAAATGATTTTCAAACATGTTTGAAAAAAATCATATCTGAGATCTTGATTAGATCATAGACGATAGACTGCAAACATCTTCATCAAATAAGGTTTAGAAACAAAAGTTAGTTTAAAAATGAAAGCTGGTTGATTGGAACAAAATTTATTCGCCAGATGAATTTGAATAAAAGTGATAAGTAATAAACACGTCACTATGTTCTTAGTCTATACTAATCGAGCTCTGACCGCCTATATCAATACGATGTACGTACAACGAAAGTAGG
Organism: Odontocerum albicorne; assembly: GCA_949825065.1. Taxonomy (NCBI): domain Eukaryota; kingdom Metazoa; phylum Arthropoda; class Insecta; order Trichoptera; family Odontoceridae; genus Odontocerum; species Odontocerum albicorne. Next base: position 34,562,397 of record OX463850.1, read on the forward strand.
GTTCTAATTTCTATAGATAAATCTCCTCCGGCCTCTTAAAATTTCGAATTGTACTCAGTTTCACAGAATTAATTTTTATATTATAGACATAATTAATTGAACTCCTCAGACTTGAATTAATTCTAAAGTTTTTAAAAATTATACTTGAGTTTATTATTTACACTAAATGCAACATTATGTCGTTTTAATTTAGACAGATGTCGCCCAAAACGTTCCAAGTCGATAATACTATATCCTACACTTCATTTGCTATCATTGTGAACATAAATATATATATATATCACAAAGTGCATATGAAGTATGCGTCCATTATAATGAACGCTAGGTTTGTAGATGCTAAATAGTGTTCTTGAGACGAGTTTGATCTATAATAGATGGCGCTAGAAATTGCCCTTTTAATATAATTATTTTTGTTGTACGAGTACAAATCACTTTCAATATATCATTTTCACAAAATATGATATATTATTTTACGGGTAAGTTAGATATTAACACTGTGGAAGTTTAAAGACATTACAGAAATCCGAAAGATGTGCGAAGTTGAAGATATTGTCAGATGGGGACGACAGAGAAGAAGGTTCTGAAATGAACATGTATCCAGAATGGCGGAACCAAGAGCCGTAAGAATGGCCAGGGACAGTATCCCCCAAGCAAGTAGACCTCCAGGACGACCTCCCATAAAAAAAGAAAGACAGCTGGCAGTCGACGTCACAAGAGGGAAACGATGATGCAGGACCATAACAGGCTTAAAAGAAGAGGAAGAAGTTATTTGTTTAGCAAAACACTGTTTATTCCGCTCAATATAACGGTATAACCTTACCGGTTTCAAGGTTTTTCCCTCATGATCAGGGGAGCACAAACAAGACTTGTGAAAACCTTGAGTTAAGCCGTTATATTAAGTGGAATAAACACTGTTTGTCTAAACAAATTACAATATAATTTGATAAATTGAAAACCTGTAAAAAAATGTTCACGTAAATCCTTTGGTTAAAACCCTCTTTTTCGCCCGCCCACCTACGCCCATAGGTGACTGACTCTGTAATACACATATACTCGTATATCTCATCAAAATGAGATGCATACAATACTTTACGCCTTGTATATATGCATACAATACTTTACGCCGTTTCTCTATTGGTGTAGATAGGGAGGAAAGAGCGCCCGACTAACCTGTCTTGACATACATACTTCGCTTCTTACAACTACGGGAGAGAAGAGAGAGCGCCATACTTTCCTATCTCGACATACATCCTTAGCTTCTTCTACATCCTTACAACATCTCGGATTTTCTACGTTTTCTTCTTTCAGAATATCATTCACTTGATCCAACCATATTTTCCTTGTTCTTCCTCTACCGCGTCTTTCATTCACATTTGCACTGTATATTTGTTTTGTTAGTCTTTCTTAATTCATTCGTTCGTTCGTTTGACATGCCCAGACCATCTCAGAGTGCTGTTCTTCATCTATAATCACTTCATACCGTATTCTGTCATATATTGTCATCTCGTATATTTTTCTCTGAAAAATATTCTCACTTGTTTTTATTTTCACGTAAGACTTTTTAATACAATTCTGGTTGTTTGGAAGACATTGCTACATGTCAATAATTTTGCCTGGTTGTAATGTATTCGACGGGTGTAATGTATTGTATTACACTTTAGTTTATAAAGTACTACAAGATTTATTGCCAATATTTCAATTATGATAATCTCTTCCAACCAACCATAAACAAGTCTTAAATGAAAACCAGACGACAACGCTTTTTAAAAACCTACGACGCCCGGGTTGGAAGGCAGGCGTCTTATATTAGGCTTCGAAGGTCGTCGAATGTGTAATACAATATAATATAAAGTTAATTCAGTCAAGTACCCGCCCGGTATCGAATCATAATAGTCAAATAACGTGCTACAAGCAGCGCACTAGGCCCTAAGCGTAGCTGTAAAATATCATTAGTACTTCTTTTGATTTGGTTGAATAGCATGCTACTTTTGACTGAAAAGTAGCCGAAATTGTACTATTTTTCAAAGTTGCTTTGACAACACTGAGCTATCGCATTAGTGCACTGACTTGCATTAGTGCAGAAGTTAGTCTACAGACCAACGGTCTTCCACCAACAGCAATCTCGTCGTCGTCCCAGCCTTCAAGTGCTCTCCTCATAATATATTCTTCATATAGGTTAAACAAGTCGGGAGAGAGGATGCACCCTTGCCGTATACTTCTTAACATATACTAAAAACGAGATATAACTACTTGGCATATTCCGTTTTAACGAAATAAAAAATTCAATAAAATTAATACTTTTCGGCCTAAAACGTCATACAGGGATCCAAAACAACGGGCTTGGATAACGCAAATAATATTTTACAAATGTCGAATGAATTTAGACTGTCAAATAAAAGATAAAATCTTATTTTTAATCGATAATTGATCAGCGCATAATTTAATATGTGATCTAGAACACGTTAAAAAAATTACCTTCTATTTGTTCATCTTTTTTTTTAAATTTGAATATGGAAATTATCCGTACAGTAAAAATACATTACAGAAAATGGAGTTATGCGTATGCTTCCTGATATGGCGGTTTCGTTTTTGGAAGCTATGAATAGTTTGAAATGGTTTCGAGTTTATCTCGTATGTAGTACTGAGATGAGTATTTTTTTTTCGTGACGTGAACAACCATTTTTGGGAAGTCTTATGAAAGTTTATAGTAGAATATGAACACTACACATAAACACTACAATCGACCAAAATTATGTGTTACTATCACATATCGGAAGATCTACAAAGATTATTCATAGTTACGTCTAATGCCTTGTGTTAATACACTGTGGAGATTTGAAGATATTGCAATTTGTTTAGTCAAACAATGTTTTTTCCACTTTATATAACGGTTTATTCCTCTTAACAAACATGACTGAATTATTTATGAACTGGAACTGACATACACACGCCTCTGTGAAAAACGTGGCCGGGAGAAAATATTATCTTCGGCTCCAGTAAACTAGGCTTCGGGCTTAGAACCTCGGGAGTATGCGCATAAATCGCGGTTTGTCATTGAACGTGTTGGTAATAAGTCCGATCGGCGCATGCGAGTATTTTTACCGAGAATAGAAACCCAAAACCCCTGGTAAGAAGTCAAGAATGTGACCACTAACCTACGGAAATCGACTGAAAAAAAAATATTGAATTGAGTGTACAACTTCTTATTCTGAAATAAAATGGTTTTTTTACTCTGTATTTTTCTCTCATATTCAGTATAACGAAATATTTTAAATATTTATGATCCTTTTGAATTTCGTTATAACGAATTTTGACTTGCACGTGTTTACCCGTAGCTATTAAATATAATGAAACTAATTTGTCGTTAGTAAGATACAGGCAAAAACCTAGTTTACTGGGGACACGACAAATGAATGGCAACAACCCAGATCCATTAAAATTGTGTGTTCGCATTAAATTACCTGTTGTTTTTTCACAAATTATTTATTTATAAAATGTATTGTTATGAGGTGCATGGCTGCGCGGTAACGCACTGGACTTCCGTGCGGAAGGTCGTCGGTTCGAACCCCGCGCTGTGCTACTCTCCTCGAACGACACAGGCACTTTTTCCGCCTAGTGTTCGAGAGTATAAGGATACCTATGACTTCGTTCATATCTATTCTTTTTAAAATAAAGCTGGAGATATAAATAAATGAAATAAATTAAATAAAAATAAAATTTGTCCAACAAACACATGTTTCGTATCAAATAATTTTGTTTATCAATTATTCAATTATTTGTTAATCATATTTTTAATTGTATTTGTTAATATTTATTATTATTGTTTAATTTTTTTAGAAAGTATTTGGCAATTTCTTTATTAAGTGTATATTTACTATTCACTTCCTATTAGTATAAAAAAGGAATATTTTTGTTGGTGGTAATTAAATTTTATTTTTTGGTGGTACGCATTTATGAAAAGGTTACGAATCGCTGCTATAGACCATTGACGCCACTCAATGATGCTTTGTGGAACGCAATTTCATCAATAATTTAGTGCTTTTTCTAACGAGCGAACATCGATTACATTAATGACAGTTTATTTCTTGTCATGTCTGCAAAGTTGACTCCTGATGGATCAAAGTATGGTTGATATACAACCAGTGACGCGTTAGTTAACAGGCACACCTAGGTATTTGCCTAAGGGCGCCAAGCTATAGGGGGCGCCAAATTATTTATTTTTTGTATAGGAAATTCACCCTGTTGAGAGTGTTTGTGCACTTTGTATGTTTTATTTCATAAATGCAGGATTTAAATTTTTTGTCAATTTTAAATATTAATGTCACTATCGGAAATAAATTTTAAATAATAATAGTAATAAAAAGACAATTTATACAGCGTCGTTTAGAGTGCAGACTCTCCCCAAGGACACTTTAATTTGAACTTCGACCTTACTATTATTGACAGTTTAAAAAGATTACAATAAAATAAAACAAGTTGAGCGTAAGGATGGGAAGGTGGTGGCTGCGGCTATTAGATTAGAATTTTCCTCGCATCTGCATATGTTTAGAAAAAAAACATATTTGGTAAGAAAGCCGCAGGAAATCAGGGGAAGACGAACTACAAAGAAATCTTTGTAGACCTAACACTGTTTCCACTTTATATAACGGTATACACCTACCAGTTTCGAGGTTTTCACTTCATTGATACGCAAGAATTTGGCATCGTCGATAGAAAATGTCGATAGAAAATCAAAATAAATTGGACAGATCAGAAGCCCTAAAAATATCCAATACAGTACATTGGGATGAACATTTGGTTAATGCATACATTCCCAAGATATCACCCATGCTTGCTGAAGTTGTCTCCTGCCTCCCTCCACCCACAATCCTCATCTCGAATGTTTACCATTAGACGCGTGTGTGCCGGTAACAGTTCAAACATAATTTAGTCTTGTTTGTGCTCGCCTGATGATGAGGTTCAAACCTTGAAACCGGTATGGTTATACCGTTATATATGATACATAAATTGGATTAAACAGTGACTTAACAAATTACAATATCTTGAAATATCCACAGTGTTAATACCTTAACTATAAATAATCTTTATAGATCTTCCGATATATGATACTAACACATTCGGCTTTAGGTGGAGTGTAGTGGTGTTCATATTAGACTTGCTTAATTTATATGACTGCTTGCTTAATTTATATGACTTGAAAATTTCATTTGAACGTTGAAAATACGGCCAAAACATTTGTCTTTAATATTTGATTATTGAAAATACGACCAAAACATTTGTCTTTAACATTTGATTATTGAAAGTACGACCAAAATATTTGTCTTTAACATTTGATTATTGAAAGTACGACCAAAATATTTGTCTTTAACATTTGATTATTGAAAGTACGACCAAAATATTTATCTTTGACATTTATCTTGTTGAGATTTGTTTAAGGCATAACAGATATGAAATGTTGAGTGAGTAATTTCAACAAGGAGATGTTATTGAAGGTGGAGGACTTGGAACGGTTAAATAATACACGATCAAGTGTTTCCTCCTCAAGACCACACAAGCACATCCGGCTAGCACGGACTTGGATTCTCGCCAAATACGAATCGATCAAAAAATGATATATTCGTATTCTGAAGATGCAGGATATAAATTACTTAGATTTTTTTCTGATGGAAAGGTTTAGAATCTGTAGAATTCCAGCATACAATCATTTGACTTTGTTTTCAAGAGTCCCGCGGTGTGTCCAAATATTCATAAATATGCTATAAAACTATGATATACAGGGTGTCCCGTATTGAGTGAACCATATTTAGGGTGGTGATAGCTACCAGAATATCAAAACTTGACCTCAGTAAAAACCTTACCGTTTTTAAGTTAAATCCCTACCTTGCATCAGATTTTTTGCTACGTTGTGTACAAATCACCGTTTTCGTATTTTTTTTATAGCGCCCCTAGGCAGTTTGCAGCTTGCCCGACCCCCTCCCCAATTAGTAATTAAAAAAAAATCTCACTCTTTCCGTTTCGGAACTTGACCTTAGATGGTGATATACGGGGTGCGAAAAAATGTATACACATTTTTTTTGCCGTGCCGTTTACCTGAACTTGATGCATACACTTGTCATACTGCGCATTCGTGAAGAGTTTAGGGATGAGAAGGACTCTTATTTCCAGTAAGATGATGTACCTGCACACTACCGTCGTGATGTGCTAGCCTATCTTGATGGAAATTTGCTAAACAGATGGATTGGCTGTCGTCGTCGTTGCCGGGCCTCGTAGTCGAGGATCCCCTCGCCACTCCAACGTCAATTTTGATCTGTTCTTCCACGTCGACCATGTGATCTTCTGTGAGAAAATAACCCGATCCTAGATGCGCACTCCCTCCCGCAGATGTCACACACATGTGGACGCTCCTGAGCCACCTGGCCATACTGACAAATGTTCAACAATCTTAATTAACGATGTCGTAAATCATTGGTTCCATACAATAAACAAAAGTCTGCGAATCAATGCTATTTTTGTCGTAATTAATTTGTATATGAATAAACATGTGCATAGATCTCTTCTAGCGTTTTAGGACCAATATCCAAGTATACCCATTCAAAATGTTGAACAGAGACATGGGTAAAATCGATACTCTTTGCAATAAAGGTACCGCAGAAATCTCTTGAACTCGCTCAACTATCCGGGAATTCTGGATTCCTCTCAAGTTCCAATTGATTGAGCCGCACTCTAATCTACTACGAACCAGTGAATTCTAAAGAGATCTCATAACAGTGCCACCATCAAATACCCTCGAGACTCTTATCACATATTCCAGAACTTTATTAATCTCATCCGCGATAGAAGCACCTGCATCTACGGTGTCATTGAAGTACATATTCGTTGTTATGTTTGATTCTATTGATAGTATGGCTAATGCGTTTAGTCTGTTTTGCATTGGTCTCTAACAATAATTTGCGTTTCATTAGTAAAAAAATTCGTTCCACGAAACAGATCTCGAATGGTGTGTATAAATTAAATAATGTAAATATTTAGATAAACAGTTACTGTTTTTTTGTTAATTATTCGTTTGCTAAGCTGTAGCATTGAACAGTCGTGTTTATCATTAGATCTTAAATATGTACCGGAGTAAACGTATTCTTCAATAGAGCATTCATCTAAATCCCAGTGTTGTACGAGTAAGCCTCATTGGGGGCGCTGTAAGGCAAGAAGGCGGAAGGGGATGCTAGTGTTGAAAAGGGGTAAATAATACAAATAGATATAGTACCCGGCGGTAAGTAATACACATCGGGTAAGTAATACAGACGACGCTCTACAAAGCCGAAGTTAGCCGATTATAGCCGACAGTCTCTTTATTAAGACCGATGTGTATTACTTACCGCCGGGTACTGGTCGTATGTCAGAAAAGTTAATTTTATAGTAGGACTATTTGAAGTTAAGCTATTTAGTTATAAATATATTACAATGTTTTTTTATACATATGAATTAATTTTGTACTTTTATAATAGATTACTTTGTAGGTATTACTATAATATATTTTGCTTTATAAAATAAATACTTTAATTTAAAACCTTTTTTTATTTCAATTTAATTTTCAATATGTCATTATTTTGACTGGCTTAGAATGGGGGCGTTTATAACATATATGCTCTAAAAAGGGGTGTTAGTCCGAAAAAGTTTACGAAACACTTATCTAAATCGTTCTTGTATACAGGGTGTCCCGTATTGAGTGAATCATATTTAGGGTGGTGATAGATTGGGTCAAGACCTACCAGAATATGAAAACTTAACCTCAGTAAAAACCTTACGGTTTTTAAGTTATTCGGACTTTTGTAAAATTTCGTAAAATCCCTACCTTGCATCAGATTTTTTGCTACGTTGTGTACAAATCACCATTTTCGTTTTTTTTTATCGTGAAATACTTTTGAATAGATATATCGCATACAAAATGATTCCCAAAATTATTATTAGGGGTGTGCAAAAAAATTACTTGAAAAATAAAAAAAATCTTAATTAAATTTTTTACGCTAAACTTTGGCTTTCTGTGGTAATAAAATTGTACTGGGCATTTCCAGAATACTACTTTAAAAAGTTGCTCAGTTAATGGAGATTCCAGAACAGTGCAATACTATTAGATTTTTTTACATGAAACGAAATAATACTATTTTTTATTCAAAAAAGGCTGATTCTGACCAATGTTCAAGTGAAAGGTATTAATGCAAAATCTACTTCATTTTCTTTCTGTCACCTATTAACTGTTGTAATGCGTGTTAGCAATAAAACGGCACGGCAAAAAAAATGTGTATACATTTTTTCGCACCCCGTATATCACCATCTAAGGTCAAGTTCCGAAACGGAAAGAGTGAGATTTTTTTTTTAATTACGAATTGGGGAGGGGGTCGGGCAAGCTGCAAACTGCCTAGGGGCGCCATCTATACAAATACGGAAATACATATAACTGGTTTCTATTGGAATTTCCCAAGAAGCAAAATGCTAACGTTTATTAAAAATAAATATCAATCACGACCAAGATAGATAACTTGTCTGACGACTCGGTGTGTTAATAACATCAGAGCTCACGCGAGTGTTGAATAGAAAATTAATCAATTGTTACGCTCATTATCTACTGATAAGACTGGAAATATAAGGTGTGTTCAAATATCCTGGATTCAATACAGTTCAGCTCGATCCCACGCTGTTATGGGGGACATAATAAGTGCCCATCCAGCGCGATCTACGCTAGAAGGTCGAAATCTTCTTTATTTTTTTTATGAGCGTAACTTCACATAGTGACGAAGAAGGAACTGCTCAAAGGAACTCCTTCTCCGGTGGCGCCACACCTGAATGTGAAAAGAATAGTAGCGATGGCGAATTTAACACTTGTATTACTGTGCTAAAAAAATCCGCCAACCACGGTACTGGACGCTAAGCGTCCAGTAAAAAAAATATATTTTAAATTAAAATTATGCAAAATCTTCTAGGTTATTTTTTGTAATTAGCTATAAAAATCCTTTTATTGTGTATTAAAACGTCGAATAATCAAATAAAATATAAGTCCTGGTCACTCGCTATCCATCACAGGGAGGCAAGTGTTAAGGTCACGGGAGATGAAAAATGACTCGCAGTGCTGTAAATGTACTTATAAAGCGGCTTTAAGGCCAGAGTTCACACAAGTCACTAGTACTCTTACAGAAATTTTAAAATGCAGCAAAAGTATCATTTGACGCCACTAGATCGGAGTAACCAATCGATCCGGTTACTTTAAAATCCATTTTATCCGTGCTTTCATATCTGACTTCGCCTTATTTAATACATCAACACTCCACATTTTATTCTTAGCGCACGCATCTCCTCAGCATTAACTTGCTTTTGGCAAGTTTAAGTTTTCTTCAGTATGTCAATGTGAGCATCAATACACTATTATGTGCGAATTAAAAATCATTACATCTTCGTTCAGTGACATATCGTGTGCACCTGATTTTCCATCATCCCTTTTACCAATCTCCCTTTACTTATCTTGGCCATCGATGACCTTATTAAATTTGTATTTTTTTAAATTATTTTGATATTGCACTGTGAATGAGTGAATTCCCCCCTTTTCACTCACTTAACATTTGTATGGTTAGTTGGAAGACATTACCAATTGCCAATAAACCCGCCATATTGTACACTGTTCCAATAAAGTTTTAAATAAAGTAAAGAAAATATAGACACGTTACTTGCATTTCGCTCTCGTATGTGTTTGCCAATATTTCGGCACACACACAAAATTACCTTGTCAACGAACTAAAATAGACTGAAACCATTTTAGGTACCATCGGAAATTGAATCTGAAACTCCCATATGGAAGATAAGCGTTTAAATAACCAAGCCATGGGGTTTATTCACCACGTATGTCTTTGGATAAACAATATAAACAGTATAGGCCCAACGTCTGATCCTTGCGGTATCCCTTGTATTGACCTTAAATTTTTGTGTTTGTTATACTCGTATACCATAATTGACTTATCATACGAGTAGAGTATTGAACCAAGAGGTAGTGGATTATTGTATCAATAAGTATGGTTTCATAAATTTGGTGTTATTGAAAGAAATAACTTTGTGTTTTGTCTTATTTGTGATGTAAGTGTCGTGACACGTACCTTTAATTCTGTGGCGTTATGACAGATGTTGATATGTCCGTTTTACCTTAGTTTACAGGAGAAGTAATATTAACTTTGATAAGCTGTTAAAATCAGTACAAATAAGCATTTCTTAAGTTTTTCCAAACGATATATATTTTGTTTGGATAATGACTGACACACCAAGTTTTGCCACAACGTGCTGAGAAATATTTTCTATAAATTGGGAGAATAAACACAAAATGACAAAAAACGGACATATCAACTTCTGCCATAATGCCACAGATGCAAGGCATCATTTTGGAACGAAACATAAGAATCTATTGTTATTAAAAGAAAAGAGTGAAAATGAAAATGATGGTAGATAAATAATTATTTATCTGACACGCGAATTTTTTTTTAAGAATTGGGCATATTCTTTGACACACTTCAAGAAAAAGGTTCGCCATCCCTGGTCTAGTGACGTTGTATTATTGGTCATAGTTGTGTTGTTTTGTTATGCTTTATATATTCATTGATTCATATGATTTAATTGATATAAATTGATTGTTCTGAATCGATCCAAAAGGTGTGTCGGCGTCAAAGTGTTTAAGATATAGGGAGATGTTATAAAATTTTAGATTATATATAAGTAAACACTTCATAAATAAACTATACTCCACCTAAAGCCAAATAACGACCTCCGTTGCCTAGTTAGTAAGACGCTTGTCTCCCAACTCGGAGGTTTGGGAGACAAGCGTCTTATGGATGGAGGGGGAAATACGGAAACATGTGATGCGCGGAATTCGAGACATAACAGAGGACCACAATCCTCAGTATAGAGCACGACGTTGATGGCCTAGTTCAGGGGTCCCCAAACTTTTTAAGAATAGGGCCGTATTGAAATAGCTAAGTGGGCCGGATACAAAAAATATTCACATAGAAAACTATATATCATAAGTTTGACAATAATTTAAACTCTAATAATTGCAACACATAACTACCATAAACTTATAAATTTTCCTTAATACTGACATAATAAATATTTTATAAGCTATTCAAATAAAAATACTATTCAGATATTTCAATTTGCCACCGGCATTGAAATAGGGCTAATGAAAACTATGGGCTTGTTGCTTTGTTGCCAGAACTACTTTATTAATATTAGGTGTTAAATTAGAAATTTAAATTATTTAAAAAAAATCTTGCAAATGATTATCGAACAATTCCGAATAGTTGCTCTTTCTCGTCCCCGCTACCCTCCCGCATACTCTGTGGATATACGCATTTATCACAGTGACGTCAGAAGGAACACGCGTATTGCTAACAGCACATCGCAGTCCGTTCATACATCGTCCGTTCATCCAATTATATTTGGATGCATTTTATATGTGACATATGTCACATAGGTAATATTTTTAAAAGCATCCGCGGGCCGGATGAAAAGTCCTCGCGGGCCGTATTTTGGGGATCCCTGGCCTAGTTGATACGACGTTTGTATCTCAACCCGGAGGTTGTGGGTTCGATTCCCGTTGGACCCCAGATTAAAAGAAAAACGATTCCAGTGTGGTTTTCACTTAAGGCCTCTTTAACATAATTCAGGTTGGTTTGGAAATATTACCACATTGCAATAAGCCCGCTAGGTTGTACTGTATACAACGAAATTATAATACAATACAAATGTATCATTATCACGCATTGGAAAATCTTCAAAGATTTCTTTATAATTTATCTTCCCTTGGTAAGTTTTCAACGGTTTTCTTACCAAATCGTTTTTTTATCCTTCAATAATAAATAGTGAGTTCGAATCTCAAGTGAGAACCTCTTTGAGAATATTGTGATCTCTGAACGACGCTATATAAATTGTCATTTTATTATTATTCAATAAGTCTTCGCCAAAACACCAAAACGCTGTTGTTTTTAATAAGACTCTGTAGAAACTCGCGTGACCACCGTCCGTCGGGTCAGTGTGAGGCGACCTTGTCTTGGAGAATTATGGCTAAAATTAATGCCAAGCAGCGCGGCATAACTGAGCGTCTACAATTAATTATATCGTAGCTTCTTGCGGTTGAGTAATGCATTATTGTTAAAGATTTGCTAATTATATGCATAAAATAAATTTTATGCGACAAGCCGGATGACTCGTGTGAGAACCGGATCAATGTGACAAAACCTCGTGACATCGCGGTTGAAAACCACAACCGCACTCTGATGCATGGTGATTAGTTGTAACGTATCACATGTTATGCCACTGTCTTTTAAAATATAAAGAAAATTGGAATGTTTCCTGGTATTTGAGAATTAATTCAAAGAAAATTTAAAATCATCACCAAAGAGGATAATACTAAATAAATAAATATAGGTTTATTGATAGCAACATATTATAGTATGTACATATATAAATACGAATACATTACGAAATCGCACATATATCTCAATATAAACTGCAGAAAATACATTAAACAGAGAAGCTATCAAAATGCCTGGGTTATTTTTTTATTTATGTTCTCAATACAGGGCTTAGCCCAATTACATTGAAGAATACAAAATAGCCCAATAACATTGAAGAATACCAAATAGCCCAATTACATTGAAGAATACAAGATAGCCCAATTACATTGAAGAATACAAAATAGCCCAATTACATTGAAGAATACAAAATAGCCCAATTACATTGAAGAATACAAGATAGCCCAATTACATTGAAGAATACAAGATAGCCCAATCACATTGAACATTAAAAAAGTAAAATTATACATCTGTATATAGTACATATACACACATATATTCAAAGTCACTTAAATACGTTAATGAGTGCTTTCTAATGCGGCCAATCTTAGAAGAAATTTCTCACTCATAACATCCCCCGGCTGAGATACACCCCATCAATATAGGGCAATCCCGACCGTGAGGACACCAGATATTTTTTAACCCACACCCTTGTGCATAAAGATTAAGAAAAACAGAAAATAAATAAATGGCACAAAAAATAAATCCACAAATACCACCTTAGAATAACTTTCAGCAAAAAAAAAGAGAAAAGCTGATAGGAGTCCAAATTTTATCAAAATAATATCACCAATGGAAAATGATGTTCACATATACGAACCACAATACAAAAGATGATGTTCATATATACGAACCACAATACAAAATATGATGTTCATATATACGAACCACAATACAAAAGATGATGTTCACATATACGAACCACAATACAAAAGATGATGTTCATATAAACGAACCACAATACAAAAGATGATGTTCATATATACGAACCACAATACAAAATATGATGTTCATATATACGAACCACAATACAAAAGATGATGTTCATATATACGAACCACAATACAAAAGATGATGTTCATATATACGAACCACAATACAAAAGATGATGTTCACATATACGAACCACAATACAAAAGATGATGTTCATATATACGAACCACAATACAAAAGATGATGTTCATATATACGAACCACAATACAAAAGATGATGTTCACATATACGAACCACAATACAAAAGATGATGTTCATATATACGAACCACAATACAAAAGATGATGTTCATATATACGAACCACAATACAAAAGATGATGTTCACATATACGAACCACAATACAAAAGATGGTGTTCGTATATACGAACCACAATACAAAATATGAAAATAAATAAGCAGCAATATAAAAATTAATGAGAAGATACCGCACTAAACCCTCGATTCACCGCGAAAAGATAAAATGCAAATAACTAACCATCACGGGAAAATCTCTTACGAGACGAGGTCACAAACTTGCACATCCATTAAATATATGTCTTATATCAGTTCCTACTGACGAACAGAGGGCATAACTAGTGAGACCATCTGGATTAGATAGGCAGTGGACAGGATCCCTTGCATAGCGGCAAACGGACATCGCATGTCAGGAAGGTCGTCTAAAATGTGGAAAGACAGCTGGTTATCTACTTTCCAGCAATGATTTTCGCAACATAACAGATCCACGATCTACATCATGAAGAATAAAACTTCATAAATGATCCATACTACCTTCGTCGTCGTCGTTGCTGGGCCTCATAGTCGAAGATCCCCTTGCCATGTCAACGTCAATTCAGTTGGAAAGCGAAGCTGAGCCATGGAGTTTTTTTAAGTGCCGTTGCACACCAGAAAACTCACCGGTCACTCCGTTGTACTGGATCCGATGGCACATCTAAGTGAGACCGATCGGAGTATACCGGCATGTTTTTTTTCCTTTACTGCCTTCGTAGTCTAGTATTAAAATTGTATTAAACTTGTATTGTATTACACTTTCAGTATATGCAGTACAATCTGACGGGGTTTTTGTCATGCGGTAATCTTTTCCATCCAACGAGAAAAACGTTAAAGAAGCCTTAAGTGAAAACCAGTCTGGGACCCTTTTTTTAAATCTATGTTCCAGCGCGAATCGAACCTGTAACTCTCGTATTGGAAGACTTACCTACTAGGTCACGAAAGTCGTCAGATTGGTTGAAAAAAAATGGCAATTAAGCGTTTCGATTTTAACTTTGTGAAACTAAATATTTAACACTATTACATCAACCCCCGCTACACGTCTATCTACCTCCTATCCGAGGCTCTCGTCAGGCGGAATATCGTGACGTGGGGATTCATTATTAGTGGAATAACAATGTAGTTTTCGTTAAATATTCTAAACGAAGAGTTATTTAATACTGTACAAGTATTACATGACACTTTCATTGTATACCGTTTCTTACAACCAACCAGAAAGATTTTAAAGAGGCCTTAATTGGTGGATGTGGGCTTAAAACATCTGACGTAATGAAGTAACATACAATAAAAGTGTAACACAATGCAGTATAGTACCCGGCGGTAAGTAATACACATCGGGCTTAAGAAAAAGACTGTCGGCCATAATTGGCTAACTTCGCCTTTGTAGAGCGTCGTCTCTGTCATTCATATACGTCGCGATTTGTCAGTCGTTGTCAAGCATTCTAGGGACAGAGACGACGCTCTACAAAGCCGAAGTTAGCCGATTATGGCCGACAGTCTCTTTCTTAAGCCCGATGTGTATTACTTACCGCCGGGTACTGTACAATCCTTGTATCCTAATTTATTTTGTTTCCTTTTTTTATCTTTAAACAATGGTAGAAGTAAAGGTAAGTATAATTACTTTCCTTTACTTAGAGATTGCTTATTTTAATTTTGCTCTAATTTAAACGAACATTTTTTTGCATCATCTGTCATGGATTAAAACAGTTAATATATCTAAGATTAGCTGGTTGGTTACAACAATTCTTTGTATATCAATAAACCCTCCACATGTACCATGCATAAAAATGTACACAAACAATGAAAATGAATATAGTCATAAATCAATGTTTGAATTTACCAATTTTTTTAATGCTAAGTTTCCCAGTGTTACCAGTTTATCTTAATTTGATTGTTCTCTTAATTTATAATATTTATTGTTGCCAAATCTTAGGAAAAAACTTTGATCTATTATTTATTACTGTCGCGTGTTAAGAAAATCCATGTTTTTTTCGGTTCAATACGGCAAGAGTTTGTCAGAGAAAAATAATTGCCTGGCAACGGTCGCAAATTTCACTTAGCAATATAAAAACTATTTATAGCTTTTTCACTTCTCGTGCGTTAGCCCCATTCTGGAGGTTAAATTGATCAGGCAAATGAGCGAAGCACTTGAAAATTCTTTCTTAGAAAATTCGAAACTAAGTTCCTCAAAGGGTGAACAAGAATGATAACTTTTAAAAGGAATAATGTGTATTATTATCGTTATAGACAGGCAGAATATTTGTACGCTGTTAATATATATATAAATTGAACATGAACGTGAGTAAAACTAAGTTAATGGTGTTTGGCCGGCAGGATCACGCAGGAGCACGTCTTACATTGAACGGTGCTGATATAGAGAGAGTGAAAAAAATTAAATAACTCGGAAGTATCCTAGTGGAAGACCTCGACCCAGAAACCGAAGTCAAGTGCAGAATCGAATCATCTCGTGCGACTTTTAATAAAATGAGAAGCGTATTCTGCGATGATAATCTAAACTTGAAACTTCGACAACGGTTAGTCAAATGCTACGTTTGGTCAGTGTTATTGCACGGAGTGGAATCATGGACCCTCAAAGTTGGTAGTATGAACTGACTGGAAGCATTCGAAATGTGGATGCACCGGAGATTGCTACGGATACTCTGGACGGATATGGTCAGCAACACAAGGGTTCTTCAAAGAGCCAAAGTTGACAGAGTGTTGCTGACTAATATTGGGTCCTTACATGTGAAATTGGCGTTTTGTTTGGGAGGAACATAAAGTTGATTTTTTTTTAATATAATATATTTATTTAATCAAAGTATGTACCATTGATATCTATGCACTTTTGCCATCTCATAGGTAGTTCATCGATCCCTTTACTAAAAAAACCATTCGGACGGGAATCAATAAAATCTTTGAAGTCGGTTTGGACTGCCCCATCGTAGTTGAATTTTTTCCCTTGCAAGAAGTTATCCAAATTTCGAAAAAAATAGTAATCTGTTGGGGCAAGGTCCGGAGAGTACGGTGGATGTCTTAGACATTCCAATTGAAGCTCTTCTAATTTGGTAGCCGTCTGTTGTGCAGTGTGTGGTCTAGCGTTATCAGGAAGCAGCAGTGGCCTAGAACGATTAACCAGCCTCGGTTGTTTAGCAGCTAGCTTTTCCATCATGGTTTGCAGTTGCTGACAATAGACATCTGCCGTAATCGTCTGGCCAGATTTAAGAAAGCTGTAGTGAACGACACCAGCACTAGTCCACCAAACGCTCACAAGTAACTTTTTTGGAGTCAATTTTCGCTTGGGGCATGATTTGGCTGGTTCGGCAGGGTTCAGCCATTGCGATGAGCGCTTCCGATTATCATACAGGATCCACTTTTCATCACAGGTAATGATTCGATTCAAAATCCCTTCATTATTGTGCCGGTTGAGTAATGCAACGCAGCAGTCAACGCGCGTTTGTTGATTTGCTTCACTCAATTCGTGAGGTACCCACCTTTCAAGCTTTTTCACCTTCCCAATTTGCTTCAAGTGGATTAAAACAGTTTTATCACTAACACCGCAGCCTGCAGCTAACTCGGACGTGGATTGCGATGGATCCGCTTCCACAATAGCCTTCAATTCTTCATTATCAACTTTCTCCACGGGGCTTGTTCTGCAGATCGAAATTTCCAGAACGAAAACGTTGGAACCAAAAACGCACTGTGTTTTCTTTTGCGGCACCGTCGCCATACACATCATTAATCCTTCGAGCCGTTTCTGCAGCACTGGTGCCACGGTGGAACTCGTACTCGTAAATAACGCGATATTTCAAGTTTTCCATTTTGTAAACTGAGTGACGCAAAGAAAAAAGACAATTGAGGAAAAAACAAATTAATTATAATTTTCGAAACACAAATACTTGAGTAAATAGCTGTATAAATTTGAATTTGAAATTCCTAACCAAAGAGAAGATATTTGAGATCAAAGTTGCCAGTACGGCAAAACGCCGGTTTCGTATGTGGGGACCTAATATTAAAATCCGAAAGGTGTCCTATTTGGGTCATGTACTTAGAGGAGCAAAGTACAAATTACTGCACCTGATCATCCAAGGCAAAATAGAAGGCCGAAGAGGTGTTGGCAGGAGGCAAATCTTTTGGCTCCGCAATATACGTGATTGGACTGGCATAAGGGGCGTTGGAGATCTTTTTCGGACTCCCGAGAACAAAGATGTCTACTCTCAGGTGATATTCAACGTTGGGGGGACCTGATATGACACTGGGAAGAAGAAGAATATCTATATTAAGTTTAATTGTCATATGTTCATCTCTATACTCCACAGTTTGGAAAGCAGTGAGTTAAGGGTAGTTATATTGCATCCTTCACTCGGTCAGCGCATAGCGTAAGAGATTGTCCTCTCATGTTTTTCCTCTCCCCATTTAAAGTGACCATAAGCCTTTCTCAGACTACGTTCTTTATTTATAAGCAATTTGTTCTTTATTTATAAGCACTTTGTTGACTGGTACACATTGTTGATATAAATAGAGCACCAACAAGAATCAAACCTGCAACGATCGTATCAAAGAGACGTGTGTTACCAACTAGACCACAGAGATCACTTATTCAAAAAATGTATAGAAAATTTAATTATCTGATAAAATGTATCGTTTCTCCGATGATTAAGATAAGGCTGTATATTATCGTCAATACTGTTTAATGCTGGTAAGGAATTGAATGTCTACACGGAAGCCGTACAAGAAACTAGAAAATGAATCAGCAAATTGAATAACCACGCTGTAATAAATGTCATTTTAATTAATGTGTTTGTGGTCGAAGCCTTATACATATGTAGCCATATTAATCTCCTATACGTCATCATCATCGCTAAATCCATTATTTGGTCAATTAAAAAACAATATCAACAAAGACACATAACCATTCCTAGAGTTAGAATATTTTTGTCCAAAGACAATCTGGCCCCCATAACATACATCGAGATTCCGAATTCGAAAATGCTAAATGGTGCGAAAAAAATCAGACAGTGGATCGGAGCGTGATTGTTGCAACGGAAGTTTGAGTATTTGTGCTTGCAGGAGGAATAAGGTGTTGTGAAAATTTTTGTTAATTCTAAAATGTGATGTGTTTTTGTATGGAGAACATTGTGAGATGGACTATTGATTTCTTCAAAATGATGAAGTACACCAAGGATTCACCCGTGTTGTGATGAGAATTTATGATAAATAATTAATCAACAATTGGCAAAAAGTTTCGACATATGTTTACATGTTTCTATGTCCTCAGTAAGGTACAGGCAAACGCCTAGTTTACAGGGGACACAACAAATGAAAGGCGACAAACCCAGATCCATGTAAATTGAATCCATTTAAAATTACGTGTATTTTTTTGTCTTGTTTTTTTTTTGTACTATGTACCATATATACTCGTATACAATTTCTTGTCCTGGAAACTAATAAATAGAAGAAAATCACTCCAATGTCCTTATTGGGGTAGGCAGAGAAAACGGATCTCCACTTCATTCTATCCTGACACACATTTCGCTTCTGACACATAAAGGCTTTTCACTCCACCCTCTTTTAACAAGTGTCTCATAGACTGCTCCAGACCGCAGATACCTGGATTCGATCCAACACGTTATATTCCCCGTTTTAATATTTGAGGTATGCTTATTCGATATTTAAGATAATACAAAATAAAACATTTTTTATGGATTTGTTTCCTTTTACATACAAATATCCATCATCGTCGTTGTCGGCGTCTTGCTGGACCTCGTAGTCGTTATCAATACGATGGAGTATTCTCCATTCAGATGTTTTGGGCATGTAGAATAAGTGAATGAAGAAACACTATTAAAATAAATATATAGTGCAAATGTGAGTGGAAGACGTGGTAGATGAAGACCAAGGAAGGCATGGTTGGGTCAAGGAAATGATAGTTTGAACTTTAAAAAGTCAGCTAAATTGTCGTCGTCGTTGCTGGGCATCATAGTCGAGGATGCCCTCACCATTTCAACTTTAATTCAGTTGGAAAGCGAACCTGTGCCGTGGAGTGTATTTTTTTTATACACACCAGCAAACTCACCGGCCACACCGCTGTACTGGATCCGATGGTACACCGAAGTGAGACGATCGGAGCACACCGGCACGTTTTTTATTCCCCTCTTTTTTGAAAGAATAGGTATGACCGAAGTCATAGGTATTCTTATACCCCTGAATATAAGGCAGAAAAAAATGTCGCACAGCGCGGGGTTCGAACCGACGACCTTTTGTACGGAAGTCCAGTACGTTACCAGGCGGCCATGCACCTTATATGCACCACAAACGTCCATATTAAACACCGAATGGGAAACTGCATGATGGCATGTTTGTTTGATTGGCTTATTTAGGTTGATGTTAGGACCAATCGAGTGACAGAATTTTGTACCAAACGATAATGCTAATAACAGACGCCTGCTTCTCATAAATATACATTTTCGTGGAATTGTTCTTCGCGTATTTATAATGAAACTTTATCAAAAAGCGGATTTTTATCATTTGATTGCCGATAATTGACAAATGGCCTGATTTCCGAGTGGTTCTTCCAAATGTTGTTTTGCTGTGTACAATTCTCGATTTATGACTCCTGTTTTTACAAAGAAAACCACATATCTGATGGTTAAATGTATTAACAATACTACTCAGGGCTGGCGTACGTTTTTAAAGTGCACACATTTTCATCGGTTACATGTTTTTTAGTCGCAAAAAGAAACACAGTATTTCGATTTCTCATTTTTAATCGTTCGACCTCGGTTACACAAGAACAAAATACACCACGAGTGCCGCGTACGCATCATGTTACTAAGCCGTGTTTCTGTGTACACATCCGAAAGGACCGAAAATGTCATACTGAGCCGCTGCTAAATAGATAAAGTCGAAGGCATTTGTAAGTAAGTGGGTGAAACACTATTCCGACGTAAAAAACGTCGATAGAATGATAAAAATACGTTCTTCAAAAACGTTACGTTAACAGAATTATCGTTAAGGGATATAAAAATAACACACGAATTATAGGAATTAGATTTCTAAAATAAAAATATATCATTTTTTTTTCTACTGAAAACTTTATAGACAAAATGAAATTTAAAAATAAATATTTAATACGTTTGCGGAAATGTATTAAAGTGTAATTATATATATTTCTAAAATTATAAAAGATATAAGCAAATAAATATTATGAAAATAAGTAACAGAAAAATAGACGCCAATGAAACGAGTTGCAGTCATTTCAAAATTGTTGAATTTTCAACAAAAGCAGCATCGCTAAAACATCAATGGACAAATGTTGGCTGAAGTGTCTAACTGTCTAGAATTACTCCAACGAGTCATAGCAGGCTAGGAAGGTGTGTGTGTGTGGCTATGAAATCGAAACAATAACCCAATGGAAGTTTCCTGAAGAGTCAAGTCCGAAAAAAGCACGCCAAGTTCAATCAAATGTCAAGGTTCTCCTTAGGCCGAGGCCACACCAAAATGCTTCGTTAGGTGCTAAGCTAGATTTTACGTGACTCATATACTAGATGACTTCATGCCTGGCCACACCAAAGTGGTACGCACAAATTCACTTGACAGTTTGGAGCGGTTGAGTCAACACACGATGTCACTCTCAAAACTAACCAATTTCATTATAACTTACCATCTTTATTTACTTTCTGTGCCACTTCATTCCAAAGTGATTTTATTACAGGTACATTTTTCTATAATTTGCTCGATGGGTTCCACAAAGGCTCCCTTTTATACACAGCTGTCATTAAAACTTCCGCCATCTTGTAAATTAACCAACACGTCTGTTCGCTAGGAGATTCACTCGATGACTAATCGTCATCGTCATGCAACGTGGCGCGAAGCGTGCAGTGTGGCCACTGCGATAGTATGCGGTGCGTTGGTTCGCTAGGATATGTCGTCTAACTCGCAACATAGCTCTAAGCATCAAGCGAGGCTCCTTCCTGTATGGCTGAAGCATTACTGTTTTCTTCGATTACAACGCCATAATCTACTATGAATTCTTACAGCCAGACCGCAGGGTCAATAAGGAGTATTATCTTGAGGTTTTACGCCGTTTGGGCGAGGCAATCCGAAGAAAACTATCAGAATTATGGAATTTTGCACCACGATTTCATATCGGCTCACACTTGACTACTATGTAATTCGTGAATATTTGGCCAAATGCAACACCGCAGTGATGCCGCAGCCACCATATTCACAGGATATGGCATCCTGTGACTTTTTCCTGTTCTCAAAGATGAAGAGGACGTTAAAAGGACAACGTTTTGTGACTATAGAGGAGATAAAGCCATAATCGCTGAGTGAGCTAAACGCTATCCCAAAAAGTGCTTTCCATAAATGTTTTGCGGATTGGAAAAAACTTTCGCAAAATTGTATTTTATCCTATGGGGACAACTTAATATTTAATTAGGCCATTATTTTCGAAACTTTCTTATATACTCGTAATTATGTTTGTTCATAATTAAACTGCCTATAAAATGTTTATTTCCGAATCTTTGATTTTAATAGTTCCTTCCGTTTGACGTCTAAGGTGAGTGCTCAACGCATCATACCTTGACCATCACGCTGTCACCTTTGACTTTTAAAATCCCATTCGTTCCCTGTTTGTCGCCGGAATCTAGGAAACCTTACTTACATTCACGATTAAATCCCCCCGTCACGATTCACAGCAAATTAAACATATCCCGGCCCAAGGCTAGTTTTATTTTTAAACATGCGGACTCGGGCTGTTATTTTTTTACCCCTTGATGTCGTGTGGCACGAAATAAATCATGAAAGTATTTTTATGGTTACCATATAACTCTCCTTTTATTCTCAATTGTTTCACGTCACAGTATTTTTGTTTATTTTCTCCTTGCCCTTGACTTTGTAATGCTGACATTAGCTCTTACACAACTTTTCACCCCTATTTCCAGTAAGTATATTAGTTATTTCCACGTCACGTTTCATGGCAGTATATTAGCGAATCTTTGCGCCATTCAGCTTATTTATTCATGAAAAAAAAAACATTGAAAATTTATCGATTTTTGTTTATGTATTTAATACTTTCATGTAAATACATTTATCGAATGCATTGCTTTAAAGCAATTACTTCCAATCAACCAGCTTTCGTTTTATAATTACTATTGGCCGTATATCAACTTTGATTTATATTTGTGAATCGTGGACGTGGGAAAATACTGAAATAATTCAAATAAATGCTGTAGAAATGTGTGCACTGAGAAGAATACATTGTATAATGTATGATAGACTACGGAATGGAGGGATTAGGGATGAATATGCACTTAAGACTGATGTGTTAAGTAAGATGAAGAAGGAGCACTCTGAGATGGTTTCGGTATGTAGAACGAATGAATAAGGAAAAACTAACAAAACAAATATGTAGTGTGAATGTGAATAGGAGGCGTGGTAGAATAAGATCAAGGAAAGCATGGTTGGATCAAGTGAATAATATTTTGAAAGAAGGAAGCCCAATTCATGCAATTTGTCGTTACGACGGTCGATTTGCGGGACGGCGCGTTGTTCTACGACCACTTTTTTACGCGCCAATCTTTACTGCTTGCCTGAACCGGAGAAATAATTCGCAATAATTAAATTATATATTCGCAAACATGACTTCCAAAAATGTGTAATATTTGTGTAGATTAATATGTATAAGAATACTGAAAAATAGTAAAATTAAAAAAAAAACCAAAGATTAAAATTCTATTTTTTTTTTAAATATTCCTTTCAAATTGACCGACCAAGTTTGGCAATTCATACTAGAGCGATCTCGAATATGCACCGGACGGAAACGCAGATTCATATAGGGCAGACAGAGATATACAGTAAACCGTGAGACAGCGATATTTCATATTAGCTCAGCGTCTCGAGGTGCGTTGGTGCGCTCAGCGCACCAACGCACCTCTAGACCAGCCGCCGCTGCTTGATTGTATTTGTATTTGGCCATACATAAGGTGATACACAATGAAATCTGGATATACGAAAATAAACAGAATTAAGTCTTCATTAATATCACATTTTAAAATTACAATATAGAAAGTCTAGTGAAAAATGGTGTGAACTCTAAAATGTACTTTTTTTTAATGGGTGTATGGAGGACATTGTGAAATCTGCTATTAATTTCTCCGAAATGATGAAGTAAACCAATGTTTGTATGGAGGACATTGTAAGATCTGCTATTAATTTCTCCGAAATGATGAAGTAAGCCAATGTTTGTATGGAGGACATTGTAAGATCTGCTATTAATTTCTCCGAAATGATGAAGTAAACCAATGTTTGTATGGAGGATATTGTAAGATCTGCTATTAATTTCTCCGAAATGAAGTAAACTAATGTTTGACTGACATGGTACATACTTATATGTATAATTAGGTCTCACAACTAATCAAGTTGATGAGCAAAGCTGTGCGGTCAAGTTTTTTTAAATGAGTGAGCCGTTGTACACCAGAAAACTCATCGGCCACACGACTGTACTGGAACCGATTACATACCTGAAGTGAGATGATCGAAACACACCAGCATGTTTATTTTTCCTTTTTTTTTAAAGAGAAGATATGACCGAAGTCAGATATTCTTGTAGATAAATACCTGTGCCATTCGAGAGGAGTAGCACAGCGCGGGGTTCGAACCAACGACCTTCCGCACGGAAGTCCAGTGTGTTACCGCGCGGCGATATCCTCAGTATGATACCGGCAAAAGCATAGTTTACTGGGGACACGACAACTGAAAAGCAATGAACCCAGATCCATATAAATTGTGTGTTCACTTTAAATTATATGTCTTTTTTATGTTTTTTATGCTATGTATACTTATATATACAATTACTTGTCATGTAAATAAATAAATTGTAAAATGTATCTTTTACTTTATCGGAAATCTACTTAAAACCACAGATATTTACTAATTGGTGTAACTTTTACTTTATCGGAAATCTACTTAAAACCACAAATATTTACTAATTGATGTAATTTTTTCTTTATCGGAAATCTACTTAAAACCACAGATATTTACTAATTGATGTAACTTTTACTTTATCGGAAATCTACTTAAAACCACAGATATTTACTAATTGATGTAACTTTTATTTTATCGGAAATCTACTTAAAACCACAGATATTTACTAATTGATGTAACTTTTACTTTATCGGAAATCTACTTAAAACCACAGATGTTTATGAAGTGATGACTTGTTGTTGACAGTAAAACTAATTCGATTATCCGAGATACTGGAACTTTAATATGTATATACATAATTAATTATATAATTCAAACAAAGCTTTTAGAAACTGTCTAACAAAGTGTTACTTGGGATTGACTCATATCTGAAACAGGGGCATCGATCTAGTATCAAGTAGTGACATCACCCTGTGGGCTGTTTCATAATGAAACCCCCTTTTCAGATACTCTCTGTGTTATCGGATCACCCTATTATTCAAGAATGTCCTTTTCACCCATTTATACCTAGAATTTTCTTTATTGTGTGCTGATCAAACTATATTTTTAGTAGATACTGCAAATTTTCTGCTAAAATGTCATTTATCATGACCTAAACCCGAATGATAATAATGTGTTTTATCAAAAGTTTCAATTTAAAATTTGTGGCACTCCTAAAATAATAAATTGACAGCAAAAACAAAGCAGTACAAAAAATATATACATCAGTATAGGTTTCAAGTGACTTATAAGTAGCAATTTGATCGAATGATATTAAAAGGTCTGACCCCATATTGTACGACCTCCCCGATCACCCAATGTAAAGAGAGGAAACCCGACCGCGGACATCATATGTGTGTTTGTGACATCCAGAAAACGAATCCTAACGTATTTTGGGCATGTTGCTCGAAATTATGATGGAAATCGACCAGAAGGTGGGGATCACGGGGACAATTGAGGGAAAATCAGTAAGAGGGATGTGTCATATGAGATGGAAGAAGATAATGGATGAAGATCCCCTTAATGCGCTGCATTCAACATGGCCCAGGAGGAACGATGGAGACAGGTGGTGCGCCGAATTCGAGACATAGCAGAGGATCACGATCTTCATCATAGAATACGACTTCCATGGCCTAATTGGTAAGACGGTTATCTTTCAACCCGAGGATTGCAGGTTCAATCCTGCGTTGAAATCCAGATTTAAAAAAAGGCTTCTAGTTTAGTTTTTATTAAAGGCCTCTTGAACATCTTTTTAGTTGGTTGGAAGAGTTTGCCACATAACAATAAGCTTGCCAGGTGGTACTTTATACAACGAAAGTGTAATACAATACAATACAAGGTTGCGGTTGTTAAATAGGATTCCAGTCTGGTTAACACTTAGGGCCTATAAAACATATTTCTGGTTGGTTGGAAGAGATTGCCACATGACAATAAACTCGCCAGGTTAAAAAAATACACGCAATAAAGAAGTTATGTATGGGCTGATCAATTGTTTGCAATTTTTTTAACATATTGATGTATTTTATAGTGCAAACGTGAGTGGAAGGCGTGGTAAATGAAGACTAAGGAAAGTATGGTTGGATCATGTGCATGATATTTTTAACATATTGATGTATTTTATAGAGCAAATGTGAGTGGAAGGCGTGGTAAATGAAGACTAAGGAAAGTATGGTTGGATCATGTGCATGATATTTTTAACATATTGATGTATTTTATAGAGCAAATGTGAGTGGAAGGCGTGGTAAATGAAGACTAAGGAAAGTATGGTTGGATCATGTGCATGATATTTTGAAAGAAGGAAATATAAAACGTTATAGAAATAGTAGGAGCTCTATGAGAAGGTGTATCATATACGTATGGATGTGAAAGATGTTTGATAGGAAAGTCTGGCGCTATCTCCTTTCTGCCTACCCCGATTGTGGAGACGGCGTGATAGTCCGTATATGTATTTTAAAAGCGTATCTCTAGCGTTATTCGTGTACGAGTTTTAGAATTAACCTCGATTTAGCAGTATTTGTCAACAAATCGCCTTTAGATGTCGATAAAACTCGCGAGTAATGTTAAATGATTGTACGCAACCTGCATATTTATTGCTTATTGCTTCGTTTCATATTCTACTATACTTACTACGAGATACTTTTTTCTGTCAAATATTTTTACATATAATCACATATTTATCGAGTGGAAACAGGATATATTATATCTTTCGAGTGGAAAAGGCATATTTTCGAGATTATTATTGCGCAATTATATTAAACTAAACGGTTAATTCTTGTCATGCACGGTTTCAGTGATTTTATAACGCTTATGAGCTGTTTTAAAAATTGTACATATAACTCAATATTATAACAAATATTTACGAGGTTACCTGCTCACTACTCATATTAACACATTGTTTATCAATTTAAAAAATATAATACCGCATTAAACACAACAATACCATCCTGACAACTGGAAGACAAAACTATTAATTAAAATCTTCTCTCGCGACTATTATTAAATTATCAGTAACTACATTAGTCCGTGGATAAAAAATTAGGATGTGTTAATGATAAATTAATAAATAAATACTTGTTTGGCTTTGCAAC
The DNA here is from genome assembly GCA_949825065.1 of Odontocerum albicorne. NCBI lineage: Eukaryota > Metazoa > Arthropoda > Insecta > Trichoptera > Odontoceridae > Odontocerum > Odontocerum albicorne. The sequence continues at coordinate 34,589,596 of OX463850.1, forward strand.
GATCTTTCCTTCTCAATCCGATGTGCTTCATCTTTATCGATATTCAAGAAAACACTATTATTTTCTCAAAACATTCCTAGTAAATAATATTGTTGGTATATTATGTGTATTTATACAATAGTTAAGGCATTTACGTTTAAATATATTGTAATTGATTTAGTAAAATATTGTTTGTTCCACTTAACATAACGGCATAATCCTACCGGTTTCAATGTTTTCACCTCATCATCAGGAGAGCACAAATATGACTTGTTTGTGCGCCCCTGATGATAAAGTGTAAACCTTAAAACCAGGAATGTTATACGAGTACCGTTATGTGAAGTGGAATTCAGTGTTTTACTAAATAAATGATAAAGTATTGTTCATCTCAAAATATTCCTCGTCGCTACTTCTATAGAATGTCCACCCTTATCCCTATTTTCTTTGAGATTTTTTATTAAATATTTGTTACTTTTACTCTAATATAGGGTGTCCAATAATGTATACACACTTTAACATTGTGCCGTTTACTTGAACTTGCTGCAGGAATTTGTCAAAGTACGCATTTGTGAGGAGTAAGGATGAGGAAAAAAAATCCCCAGCAAGATGGTGCACCTCCCCGTTACTATCGTGATGTGAGGGCCTTGATGAACATTTGCCGTACAGGCGAATTGGATTTAGAGGTAGCACTGAATGCCATCCGCGCTCTCCAGACCTCACGCCAATAGACTTTTTTATGGTGACTTATCAAAGATAACATTTATAGCACAAAATCGGCAATAGTTAAAGGATTGAAAGCAGTCATTAAAAGAGAATGCGCCAAAATACCAAAACACATTATTAGTGATGTTTGCGATTCCACGTTACTAACAGTGCATGGATCAGAACGGGCATCAATTTAAGCACTAGCGATAACTGAAAAAGCCTTCGTATGTGTTCTTTAATTTTGAGTCTAATCTTAGATATACCTTAATAAATACTGAATTTATAATCATGTATGTATGTATACCTTTTTTTGGGATACCCTGTGGTATATATTTACGTGAAAGTGTTAAAATAAACATAAATAAAATCGATTGATAAAAAAAATCCAACCTATCAGAGACAGTCGGCGGCCATGGTATAACGGTTATCATTCACGCTAAGCAAGCGGACGCCTCAGATTCGATTCCTGGCGGATTCACTTCCGGACTAGCTTAACTCTTACACCATTTTACATCTGAGTTTATATGTTCCTGTTTCTTATATACTGCTTCTCATAAATTCGTCAAGAAGCGAAAAAATAGCGCTATATAAAAAGCCCTGCCTAACGAAAGACTGCAGCAGAGTGAATCTGTCGATCATCGTGGAACTTGGATTTCTTTGCGATCGGAATTTTGAGTTTGGTATGTTAAGACTGTGTGGATGCTGAAGTGTAACCACTTGCACGCAATAAACTAATACGCGCACAGGCGTCTTTTATTCACAAGATGGCTTACACTCAATTTTGAGTGATTATCTATCATAATCATCATCAGGAACAATTTATACGTTATTAACTTTGAATGGGAACGTATGCGGTTTGCTGTATGCATATGATATGGTAGTGTTGACGGAGAGTGAAGATGAATTGCAGAGTTTGATTAGTAAATTGTATGAGAGATGCGAAGAAAAAAATCTGAGAATGTACAATATGTTGCAAAATCCAAAGTAAAGGTGATAGAAAAGCGTGAAAGTAAAAGTAAAGACGATGTCTGGGGGAATAATAAAACATTTGTGCAAGTTAAACAGTTCTTCTATTTGGGTAGTATTTTCTCAGATGATGATGATGGAGGAGTTAACAGAAATAAGAACAGCGTGTAGCGATCGGAAAAAAGTCAAAATCCACAATAGTATTTTGGTGCCAACTTTCTTGTACGGAAGTGAAATATATACGTGGAAAAACATGAGAGGAGAGAAGACGAATACATGTATGACGAAATGCATGCTTTGAGATGAGTGACAATGTAGGACAGGATACAGAATGAAGTGATTAGGGATGAATGCGAACTTCAATCTGATGTATTGAGTAAGGTGAAGAAGAACACATTTTGATGGTTTGGGCATGTGGAACGAACGAATGAAGAAAGACTAACCAAACAGATATGTAATGCAAATGTGAGTGGAAGGCGTGTGAGAGAAAGCCCGACGTAATTAAAATTATTGGTTCAAGTGAATATTCTAAAAGAAGGGACCGTAGAAAGTCAGACAAATCGTAGAAGTTCTACGGATATAGAAAATGCTAAGGACGTTTGTCGAGATAGGAAAGTCTGGCCCTCTGTCCTCTCTGCCTACCCCGACAGGGAAATGGCGCGATTGTATGATATTTTAATCATAATTCTGACCGAATTGGCGCTAACGCCAATTAACCGCAGGCGCCAAACCAACACGATAAGGATAAATTTACCAGAGATAAAAATACAACACAAGGATTAGTCACACTTGTGTTTGGTCTATTTTATCTGTGGTTATCAGGGCACACACCTGTGATATGCTTAGAAATTGAATATTGAACATCACACCATAAGCAGAGAAACTGCTGTTGCATCGAGATTATGGTGTCACGTGCACGCCTTCGTTGGTCTATTCCAGTACCGCCTTCTCTTTCTGCTCCAACTGACGACATCATCTGTGTTGCAGGTCTATCGAATGTGTGAGTTTCAGACCCTCTTAAATTTGTCGACGATGGCTCGTAATATTCTCATCTCGGGTGTTCAAAGAAGGATTCTAGTTGTTTCGGTTCTGGTTTTAACATTCTAAGTCATAATCAACCTGATATATTCAAACTTATCTATCGATCTGTCTTTGCGATGATATGCATGCCTGCGCGGTAACGCGGAAGGTCGCCGGTCGAACTCCACGATGTGCTTCTCCCCTCAAATGATACCTGCATTTTTTACACATATTATTCGGGGGTATAAGGATATCTATGACTTCGATATGTATATATTTAAAAAAAAGAGGAAAAAATTGTCGGTCTGATCCGATCGTCTCACTTCGGTGAACCCAGTACAACGGTGTGGCCGGTGAGTTTGCTGGTGTGCTCCTTCGCTTAGAGAGAAGAGAAAAAAGAAGAAACAAACGAAAACTCCACGACACAGCATTGCTTTCCAACTGAAATGGCTTTGGGGTGGCGAGGGGATCCTCTACTACGAGGCCCAGCAACGACGACGGTGGATTTCATGAAACATATTCGGCAATATTTTGTATACCTCTTGGAGGATGAAGGCTGCAACGCCTTCGAAACGTCGTCCATCATTTAAACCAACTCAACAACTTCGGAATATATTTTAAACATGTTTACTATTGATATTTTGTAGGAGATGCTGTTAATTTATTATTCGTGTAAAAGTCAAAAAAATAAGTAATGGTTGAAAGCTATAAAATGCAAAGTGGACCACGTTTTAGTATAGTTGGCGAGCTTTCCTTTCTGTCATTTAAAGCTCTTTAGAAATACTTCATGCATTAAATTAACTCACGTCATTTTAGCTTAACCAACGCAAATGTAGGGCAGATGTTTTAAAATTTAGCGTGTTTCACATTTACTGAAAAATAAGATTTCACTGTCAGCTAACATCATAAAATAAAATACAAAAAAAAACTCAAGGATACAAGTGGCGCTTTAAAACTTTAAGTTATTATCGCCGTCATGTCATGTTCCTATTGGAGTAAGCAGAGGAAACAGATATTTGCTTAGTTCTATCCTGATGTAAATTTTTCGTTTCTCTACGCCCATACACCTCGTTGCGCATACTCTTCTATTCTTCTTCTTCGCAGTGTCATGTCGGGTCCCCTCAACGTTGAATATCACTTGAGAGTAGATATCTTTGTCCCCGGCAGCCCGAAAAAGATCTCCGCCCCCTATGCCAGTCCAATCACGTATATTGCGGAGCCAAGAGATTTGCCTCCTACCAACACCTCTTCGATCTTCTATTTTGCCTTGGATGATCACTCTTCTATTATAAAAGCTTTTCAGTATTTCTGGCACTTTTGAAGACGTGTTTCATCTATCCAAATGTGGTCCACAGTGGTTTGCTTATTTTCTATATTTCGTCCCCTATTTATTTTATTTTCATTATCATTCTTCCGCCAGACTTTCCTATCTCAAGACACACCCATAGCCTCTTCCACATCTATACAACTTCTACGATTTCTCTGAATTTCTACGTTTCCTTCTTTCACAATATCATTCACTTGATCCGACCATACTTTTATTGATCTTCCTCTCCCACGCCTTCCACTCACATTAGCACTTTATATTAGCTTTGTTAGTATTTTTTTATTTATTCGTTCCATATGCTACTTATGGAACGAATAAATAACTATCTCAGCATAACTAGAGGTGCATGGCCGCGCGGTAACGCACTAGACTTCCGTGCGGAAGGTCGTCGGTTCGAACCCCGCGCTGTGCTACTCTCCTCGAATGACACATGCAATTTTTCTGTTTAGTGTTCGATGGCATAAGGATATCTATGAATTTGGTCATATCTATTCTTAAAAAAAAAAACAAAAAAAACCATCTCAGGCATGCTCTTCTTAATTTTATTCAACACATAACCCTTAAGTTCATATTCATCTCCTATCAATTCATTACGCATTCCATCATACATAGTGCCCCATGTATTCTTTTCCTCATTTATTCGTCTCCCCTCAGTTTTTTCCATGTCCACGTTTCACTCCCATACAGCAAAGTTGTCACTATCACTTATCATACTATTGTCGAATATCATCTTAGCAGATTTTGATGCTGTCCGATTCGAATATATATGATTTAGCGCTCCATTGACTTTATTTCTTATCACTACACGCCGTTCGATATCCCTCTTAACTCTTCCATCATTTCAGAAAATACTATCCAAATAGCATGATTCCTCAATTTGTTTCACAATCTTTCATTATTCAATCATAAATCGCATTTACTTTTCCTTTCAAACTTGTCTATCACCACCATCCTGTCGTGTAGCTCATGACTGAGCATCGTGACTCCCATGATAACCTCATTTCCATCTATCCCTGCACTCCGCGGTTCGAGGGGCAGTTGTTAAGGGTAGTCCAGTTGCGTATTTCACTTGATCAGTCCAACGCATAGTGATTCATCCTCTTGTGCGTTATCCTTCCACGCCTCCAGTAACCACAAACCTCTCCAAACTATCTCCTTGGCCGCGAGCAATGTGCCCAAGGACTCATCGAATGCATATTATCGACAATCTGTCGATGATTCTCATTTCTTCGAGAATGGAGGCTTTAGTTCGTCTTGCTGTCCGTACCATCCTTCTCCAGCACCACATTTCAAATGCATTTATTCTACGTTTCTTGCTTGCTCTCAGAGTCCAAGTTACCATACATGAATATTGTGAAGACTAGACACTTAACTAGGCGCTTTTTCGATGCGATGGTGATAGTTCTGCTCTTCCATGTCATATCTAGCCTTAACTAGGCGCTTTTTCGATGTGATGGTGATAGTTCTGCTCTTCCATGTCATATCTAGCCTTAACTAGGTGCTTTTTCGATGTGATGGTGATAGTTCTTCTCTTCCATGTCATATCTAGCCTTAACTAGGCGCTTTTTCGATATGGTGATAGTTCTGCTCTTCCATGTCATATCTAGCCTTAACTAGGTGATTTTTCGATGTGATGGTGATAGTTCTGCTCTTCCATGTCATATCTAGCCTTAACTAGGTGCTTTTTCGATGTGATGGTGATAGTTCTGCTCTTCCATGTCATATCTAGCCTTAACTAGGCGCTTTTTCGATGTGATGGTGATAGTTCTGCTCTTCCATGTCATATCTAGCCTTAACTAGGCGCTTTTTCGATGTGATGGTGATAGTTCTGCTCTTTCATATAATATCTAGCCTTAACTAGGCGCTTTTTCGTTGTAATGGTGATAGTTCTGCTCTTCCGTGTCATATCTAGCCTTAACTAGGCGCTTTTTCGATGAGATGGTGATAGTTCTGCTCTTCCATGTCATATCTAGCCTTAACTAGGCGCTTTTTCGATGTGATGGTGATAGTTCTGCTCTTCCATGTCATATCTAGCCTTAACTAGGCGCTTTTTCGATGTGATGGTGATAGTTCTGCTCTTCCATGTCATATCTAGCCTTAACTAGGCGCTTTTTCGATGTGATGGTGATAGTTCTGCTCTTCCATGTCATATCTAGCCTTAACGTCGCATTTTTTTGCCATTCCAACTCTTCTATTCACCTTAGTCTCACACCCTCTATTGTTGGAAACACTGGAATACTTTTATATCACAATTACTTTTTAATTTGTTTTTTGGCACAAATGTGATTAATTATAATTTGTTGTTCATAGTAAATAAATAATTATTATATCTGATTATAATGTTGTACCTTTTCCGGTACATTGGTAGATCTAGACGCAACGTTCCCTCTAAGGTGTGCGTGTGTGCGACCGCACATCTGCTAAAAATTGTCCGCACACGTGTTTCTATCTTCCGCACACATTTTAAAGAAAGGAACTTGTAACCATATTTTGTTTTGCGCAATTATGTATTTTATTTGATATTTCATGATGGTTCCTTAGGTTCCTTTCTTTGAGATGTGTGCGGAATATGGAAACACCATATAGAGTCCACGCGCCGTAAAGAGCCTCTTTTTTTCTTGCACATTTAACATATATGTTAAGTTGATGGGCCGCACACACAATGAAAAAATTTGGGGGAACGTTGTCGAGACGTCGCTTTTTTTAAATAATAGCTCTCGAGTGCAAAAGGTTGGATAGTCCTGATTAAGACTATAACATCTAATACGAACATATTTTTTTTGTAGCTTCTTAAATTAAAAACTATTTTCAGCGATAGTAATTTCACAGACTAACATATTGTTTTCACAGTACGACTTTTTTCTTCCGTAACGCAATTGTGCTCCAGCCGCCGTAATATATTTTAGCCGCCCACTATTTCTGGTACAAGAAGCTGGTCGATGGAATGAGTCAAAAATAGTATTAACACGCGTATATGTACACATATTTACAATGCGTATATATTAGGTCCCCACATACGAAACCGGTGTTTTGCCGTACTGCCAACTTTGATCTCAAATATCTTCTCTTTGGTTAGGAATTTCAAATTCAAATTTATACAGCTATTTACTCAAGTATTTGTGTTTCGAAAATTATAATTCATTTGTTTTTTCCTCAATTGTTTTTTTTCTTTGCGTCACTCAGTTTACAAAATGGAAAACTTGAAATATCGCGTTATTTACGAGTACGAGTTCCACCGTGGCACCAGTGCTGCAGAAACGGCTCGAAGGATTAATGATGTGTATGGTGACGGTGCCGCAAAAGAAAACACAGTGCGTTTTTGGTTCCAACGTTTTCGTTCTGGAAATTTCGACCTGCAGAACAAGCCCCGTGGAGAAAGTTGATAATGAAGAATTGAAGGCTATTGTGGAAGCGGATCCATCGCAAACCACGTCCGAGTTAGCTGCAGGCTGCGGTGTTAGTGATAAAACTGTTTTAATCCACTTGAAGCAAATTGGGAAGGTGAAAAAGCTTGAAAGGTGGGTACCTCACGAATTGAGTGAAGCAAATCAACAAACGCGCGTTGACTGCTGCGTTGCATTACTCAACCGGCACAATAATGAAGGGATTTTGAATCGAATCATTACCTGTGATGAAAAGTGGATCCTGTATGATAATCGGAAGCGCTCATCGCAATGGCTGAACCCTGCCGAACCAGCCAAACCATGCCCCAAGCGAAAATTGACTCCAAAAAAGTTACTTGTGAGCGTTTGGTGGACTAGTGCTGGTGTCGTTCACTACAGCTTTCTTAAATCTGGCCAGACGATTACGGCAGATGTCTATTGTCAGCAACTGCAAACCATGATGGAAAAGCTAGCTGCTAAACAACCGAGGCTGGTTAATCGCTCTAGGCCACTGCTGCTTCATGATAACGCTAGACCACACACTGCACAACAGACGGCTACAAAATTAGAAGAGCTTCAATTGGAATGTCTAAGACATCCACCGTACTCTCCGGACCTTGCCCCAACAGATTACTATTTTTTTCGAAATTTGGATAACTTCTTGCAAGGGAAAAAATTCAACTCCGATGGGGCAGTCCAAACCGACTTCAAAGATTTTATTGATTCCCGTCCGAATGGTTTTTTTAGTAAAGGGATCGATGAACTACCTATGAGATGGCAAAAGTGCATAGATAGCAATGGTACATACTTTGATTAAATAAATATATTATATTAAAAAAAAATCAACTTTATGTTCCTCCCAAACAAAACGCCAATTTCACATGTAAGGACCCAATATTTGTCTTCACAGTTGTGTGTTTTGCCGACTTAGAACGGGTTTGACCGTCTCCTAATTGAGTTATAAGTGATCCACAATGTCGCAGAAATTTTGTTACAACTGATAAATATACTAGGTAAGTCCAGAAAGTAAGTGTACTGAATTTTTGTAGGTTACAATTTTTTTTATTTAAACAAAAAAATTACGTGGTTACCGTAGTACATATGTAAGCTATTTTTCGACATAGTCGCCATTCCTCTTAATGCAGGTGGTGAAGCGGGGTATCAACTTTTTGATGCCTTCCTCGAAGTAGTTTCCCGCCAACCCCTCCGTCCACTTCTCCACCTCCTCCTTTACCTCCTCGTCGGTTGAAAACCTTTTTCCACCCATGTGCAGCTTCAGGGAGGTAAAGAGATAGTAATCTGAAGGTGCTAGGTCAGGGGAATGCGCGGGATGGTTCAGGACATCCCATTTAAACGAGGCGAGCAGTTCCTTCGTGGCGTTGGCCGTGTGTGGTCTGGCATTGTCGTGCAACAGGCAGACTCCCTTTGTCAGCATGCCTCTCCTCTTGTTCTGAATCGCCCTCCGCAATTTTTTTAGGGTCTCACAGTATCTTGCAGAGTTGATGGTCTCCCCTTGAGGCATATATTCAATTAAAATTATGCCTTGACAGTCCCAAAACAATTTCGTCAGTCACAATTGAAGGTCTTCCGCTCCTCTGATCATCATGCACAGACGTACGACCGTTTTTAAACTCGCGACACCACTTGTACACACTCGTACGATTCATAGCTTTATCACCATATGCAGTTTTCACCTCATTACAAACCTCAACTGGAGGTTTTCCCTTCCAAACGAGATAACGGATGACGCCGCGTATTTCGCACTTGGCGGGAGATTGGATTGACACTTTTCACGAAACGTGTTGTCGCGTCGACACTTCTCAACGTACTAACCTCGAACCCGTCTCGTTGCGGAGGGGAAGGGTCAGGCTACACGGAAGTGTAGCCAACATGTCGAAAATAAAATCCATCCGGTCGTGAGAGCCTCAGTACACTTACTTTCTGGATACGCCTCGTACATACATACCATCACGTAATTTCTCTATCGGGTTAGGCAAAGAGGACAGAGCGCCATAATTTCCTGTCTCTACCATATTATTAACCTCTTCTTAATGTATACGTCTCATACAACTTCTAAGATTACTCTGACTTTCTACGTTTTGTTCTTTCCAGAGTATCATTCACTTGATCCAACCATACTTTCTTTGGTCTTTCTCTTACATGTCTTAACACTCACATAACCACTGTATATATATTTTGTTCATTCATTTGTTCTACGTACCCAAACCATATCAACGTACTCTTCTCCATCTATCTGTCTACCCTGAGGGGAGATGGCGTAATGGTATGTATGTACGAGTATGCACGTGTATGTATGTACGAACTCATTTACCGACTTGGACATTTATTTCTTTCGGTTATATTCGATAATCGAACCACAAACTCCTCGATGGAAGACGAGTGTCTTACAAACTAGAAAGTGGAGCTCTGGATATTGAATTGATCAAAAACAATCCATAATCAATTACACATATTGAAAGCACATGTGCTCTGCTTCGCTATTTTTTTTCTCTTTCTTTTTTATCCACATTGCTAATATTTCGTAAAAATCTTGTGTAATTACCTCACGAAAGTTTGAGAGCTTTCGTAAAATCCTCGAAATAATCTGTAACCCGAAATGATGATATGTTTTTTCGATACTTTCAATTTCCGCATCTCCCTCTCTCAGGGGCCATTTATTTTTACAACTTTAATAGCGGAATACAGAGATTAGAAAAAGTGTTTTTTTTTTAACTGGGCATTGTTCTCAGTTGAGAGGTGAAGTGACAGTCGAAGCATTGTAACTGTTCTGCGTAGTGTTTATATATCTTAAAATTTCCTAAAAGTGATGGACATAATCTAAATTCATTTCTCGACATATTTCTATCGAAGTTTATTAAATCTTGTTTGTTTTCTTTACTCTTGTCAGTGTTATCTTTGTACCCACAAGATCTATTTGTGGCGTAGTTTGATATATATTTTTCCTTGTTATATCTTAAAGTGATTTTCTGTTATTTTCATAGTTTGAAGATACAGAACCTTATTTACCTGTTTTAATCACGATTGAATGCGGAATTAATGTCTTGTGTATATATTTTCCTGTCAGAGCTTTTATCTCAATTAAAATGATAACCTGTTTCCTCAGTAAAATAATAATACTTTTTTATTTTTAAAAGTAATAAAATACAATTAGTCAGTTTTTATTTTGTATTCACAACTACTACCTTGATCAAAAAGTTTTAGTACTTTATTCATAAAATCGAAAATACAAGCTTATTCATCAAAATCGATATGGCCCCCTTCAAAGTACTCCCCATCGACTGCAACGCACTTACGCCAACGATTGGTCCAATCCTCGAAACACCGCTCGTACTCAATTTTCGATATGTCCATCAGAGCCGTCTTCGATTTTTTCATGACATCCTTCAGGTGCTGTAACGCGTTCCGCGAAACGGTTTTTTAAGTCGGTTGAACAAAAAAAAGTCGCAGGGAGCCAGATCAGGTGAATTCGAAGGCTGCTGTATAGTATTCGTGTTGTTTTTGGTCAAAAACTCATGGAAATCATGTCTCGCGATTTCAACGCGGTCCTTTTTTGCATGAAATTGAGGTATTTCGGCACCAGTTTTGCAGCGACACGTCTGAGGCCCAAATCACTAACCAAAATGTCTCGAGCGGATCCATAAGCGATGTTCAAGTCCTCTGCCAGCTCTCTAATGGTCAATTTGCGGTTTTCGGCCAACATTTCTTTGATTTTATCGATGTTTTCATCGGTTTTCGACTGCCACTGCGTTCGTCATCCTTGAACGACTCACGACCACTTCTGAAGCGTTCGTGCCACCGAAAAACACTTCTCCAACATTTCCAAGGTTTGCGAACCGTTAAATCCGTTTTTCACACAAAATTTAATGCAAACTCGTTGATGCACAGTTGATGCCATTTTCAAACTTGTAAAAAATCGAAAACACGCACAAAGGTAGATGTACTATACTCAGTACAGCGTAACTTTTAAAAATGTCAAACTATGACGCTGAAATTTGGAGGGAAGTGTCAATGATAGATGTGGTAACCTAACAAAAAAAAAAAGAATTCCAATCGGGTGACTGACAGTGCCACACGGTGGCCGGTCCTAAAACTTTTTGATCAAGGTAGTATTTTGTATTCACTTTTATAACCGGTTTAACAACCGTCATATTGTTCAGGTTAAGTTTATAAAAGTAAATAAATATGCTTTTAAATACAAAGAAATAAATGATTTATGAAATTTTTTTTTAATTTTTTATAAACTCGTATATAAAAATAACAAGTTATTAAATCGTGTTAAGGATCAAGAAAAAATATTTTTTTATTTATTTTTGTGTATCCAACAGTTAAATGTAACTTGGAATTATATTTAATGATTTAAACTGAATGTGCTTTATGAAATTAGTGATATTTGATGTGATTTGTGAATCAGGATCCATGGTATCACCATGTTAAGGTTTAAAAGGTAAACTGTGGATTTTAATACAACATTATTATATTTATTGACATTTAAAATTATTCCCCTTTTCTCTTGGATTTTAATATTTAGAGTATTAATTTCATATTTTGTATATTGTTTTATTGCTCTACCGTTGTATATAGTACAGTCTGGTTAACTTATTGCCATACTCGTATATTGTATTGTAGATAATTCTTCCAACCTACCAAAATGATTACAAAAGAACTTAATTTTAAAAAAAAACCCTCTGAAATCTAATAACTTATTAAAAATTATTTTCAATCTTGAACTAACTTAGTTTTCTTTTGTAAAGAATAGTTAAATTAATCACAATATTTGTTTTATTTCATTTCTAACTATAATTGATAGATTAATTGCTTTACCTTCCGATAATATCTTCCGATAAAAAATATTAGTCATGGACAGGCGTGTTCCCTATGAAAGTATTTTATAACTGTTCACGTTGAAATTTTGCTGTTAATATTTTAAAATAAAAAATTTACCAGCGTACATGAGAAAAAACAATAGACCAAACTGCGAATTAAATACAATAATGCTTTCCGTCAGCGTTTCCACAACCACCCTTTCTGTAGTGCGAGCGAGATGTTTGTTGGAGATAGATACATTCATTTGAAGCCTTAATTTGACATCAAGCCTTAATTTGAGTTCAGTCCCGATTTGACACTAAATCTAAATAAGAAATTATTAAAACTATATCTTACTGGGTCTCGTTCCCAATTTTTTAAGATTGGCGTAAAAAACTTCTACTTCCGAAATAAAAGAGAGAAAATGGAAGGAAACATATTATTTACAAATTTGTAACTTTTTGTTATATTTTTTTTTCTAAATTAGATTTTTTTGTAAAGGGTCTTTCAAATTGAGCGGTTTGTTTAATTCTTGGATAAAACACAGATGGCGTCGCGAACTTGCCTGGGTCTTGTTAAATTTGAAAAGTGTAATGTATGACATTTATAAAAATGGAGTCGTATACAATATAACAACGCGTTCAAATTGTTGAATTATTTTATGTATTGTAATCTCCGGAAACGGTGATGTTAATTGGCCACCAAGATCATGTGATCTGACACCGTTAGACTATTTTCTCTGGGGTTAGGTGAAAAGCCAGGTCTATAAAAATGACCCCCAATCAATTCCTGAGCTGAAGGACGAAATTATTCGCGTTATTGGGTGAGTTAGAACCGCAATTATGCCAAAATGTCATAGAAAATTTTGGGAAAAGAGTGCACATCTGTGGAGCTGCAAGAGGTGGAAATTTGGCGGATATTGTCTTTTGTGTTTAAATTTTATACATTATACTTCAATAACCAATAAAAAGCTTTTTGAAATCAAAGCAAATTGTGTGTTTTATTCAAGAATTACTAAAATTTGAATTTAAAAAACCGCCCACTTTGAAGGACCCTTTATCTACTCGTATTATACCCGTACGTTATTTTTCAACTGTCTTATTTATTCCATATATTTGTTTTATTTTGGTCGCTTTTCTAAAATTATGACTTGTATTGCTTGTTACTCACTGGCTGAAATAAAATTATTATTATAACACAATACACTTTGATCTATGGGACGGGAGCGTTGATTTAGAAAGAGATTGAAAAAAAAATAACAAATAAATGCTGAAGAAATGCGCGTACTGAAAATAATACATGAGGTGGCTATGTTGATAGAATACGGAATGGAGTGATTAGTGAATTTAAGTCTGATTTATTGAGTAAGACGAAGAAGAAAACTCTGAGATGGTTAAGGAATGTAAAACGAATGAATGAAGAAAGTATAACTAAACAAAACATATATATGTAGTCTAACTAAACAAAACTGTATATGCTGCGAACGTAAGTGTAAGGGATGGTAGAAGAAGATCAAGGAAAGTATTGTTGGATTAAGTAAATGATATTTTGGAAAAAGGAAACGTAGAAAGTTAGAGAAATTGTAGAAGTTGTATAGATATAGAAGAGGCGAAGAAATGTTTGGTGGTTTGTCCTCTCTGCCTATCCTGACAGGGAAATAGCGTGATTTTATATATGTATGTATTATAACAAAATAATCGAGTGACAATAGAAATTAATATTAAAAGTGTTTTTTTTTCTGGTTTAATGGCTAATGACCATTTTAATTCTCTCGAATGGTATTCAAATATGTTTCTTGAACGCAAATTTTCCCAATACTTTATAGTCGACTGTGTGGGTGTTATAAAAATGGTATTTTTTTAATATTAAAGGATAAGCGTCATTTGATTTATGATTCATGGAATCAAAAGGGGTGGTGTTATTTAAATAGAAATCAATGAATCACTACATATTTATGTCTTGTCTAAAAATACTATACATTTCAGGAAAATTGACAATTTCTTTGCTTTTTATACAAATTATATTCGTTCTAAACATATTTACACAGGCTACAGTTTTTATTGTCAGAAGTCAAGAATACAATTCGTGGAAGTACATAAATTCATACCATCATACCGTGTTATTTTTATAAAAGACATAGAGGTCTAATCTCCACGCCTTTCTATCATTAACATATTCAAACCTTGCATCCATTATAATGGACACATGGTTCATATACACATTGTAAATAACTTTCTGATATATTTCTGTTCGCAATGACAAATGAAGTGTAGGATACTGTATTATCGACATGGAAAGTGTTGAACGGACCTATCTAAACTAATACATCATGTTGCATTTAGTGTAAATAATACACTCACAAGTAAGAATATTTTCTTAAAACCTTAGATTAAATTCAAATTTGAAAAGATTAAACTGTTTGATCCATGACAGATTTTACTAAAAAAATCTTGAGGAAAGGTTCAAGGAAAAGGAAGGGAATCGAAGGAAAATTATAATTAAAGGATATTCTAAGTGATGTAATATTTTTTCAAAACTCTCTTAAACGCTAATAAAAATGGTGCACATCTGATAAATCTTTGAAGTTATTGTATTTTTCTTATTTATTCAATTTTAAATGTTTGTAAACTCCGTTCTCTTCGCTTTAAAATTATTAATTTATTGTGTTTTTCTTATTAATTCAATTTTAAATGTTTGTAGACTCCGTTCTCTTCGCTTTAAAACTATTAATTTATTATGTTTTTCTTATTAATTCAATTTTAAATGTTTGTAAACTCCGTTCTCTTCGCTTTAAAACTATTAATTTATTGTATTTCTTATTAATTTAATTTTAAATGTTTGTAAACTCCGTTCTCTTCGCTTTAAAACTATTAATTTATTGTGTTTTTCTTATTAATTCAATTTTAAATGTTTCTAAACTTCGTTCTCTTCGCTTTAAAACTATTCATTTATTGTGTTTTTCTTATTAACTCAATCTTAAATCTTTGTAAAATCCGTTCTCTTCGATTTAAAACGATTAATTTCACAAAAATACTGAACCGCGATGGATTGGAATAAAAAACCTGATCTATTAAAACAACAAGTCTGACAAGCACTGCTCTTAAACTAAAGCTATGAACTACATACAATATACCATAAAACCCTTTCCCTGTCAGGATAGGCAGAGAGAACAGACCGCCAGTCTTTACTATCTCAACACACATCTTCTTCTACGTCCATACAACTTCTACAATACAAGTTAAGAACTGTCATCGGTGAGATACAGGAAAAGCCTAGTTTACTGGGGACACGACAAATGAACGGCAACAAACCCATATCCATTAAAATAATGTGTCCAAATTAAATTACCTATTTTTTTTTCGCAAATGATGTATATTTCTTGTCATGTGTCCACCGGGGCGAACATCTGGTAAACACATATATCCCAAAAACCTCCGCTGCTGGCCGAAATCGTCCCATGTCTCCCCTAGCCCTCAGTCCCCAACCCGAATGTCTCTAACCGTTGAAGCGTGTATATCGGTACCAGTTCGAACAGAATTTAGTCTTGTTTATGCTCCCCTGAAGATGGGGTGAAAGCCTTGAAACCGGTAGGGCTATACCGTTACAAAAAAGTGGAATAAGCAGTGTTTGATAAAATAAATTACAAAGTCAATGATTTTTTTATTCCGAGAATCGATTGTCAAAATATTGATACGATATCTCTCTTATCTGATATTTCTTAGGTTTGTCAATTATAAGCGTTTTATTTTCTTTACCATATTAATCAGTATTTTATAATATTCGTATTGAAAAGGTGAAATTGTGTAGAGTGCTCTCATCTATCTTGTATACCAAATGTACTCGCCATAATTGTTGCGTAATTCTGGACGTTTTTTTCAAACGTTGGAAGCAGTACTTTTAATTATGTTTAGGAAAGTGTAAAATTAGTGTTATTTTATAAGTCTTTAAGTGAACAAATGAGGAGGAAACACAGGCGCACCAAAAGGTATAAAATTGGGTACAAGAAAAATTTAATATCTTTTTTTATTTTATCGAGTTCTTTTACCTTTCTATCGCCGTCACGATGTATGTACCTCTTATTTGGTAGTCAGGTAAAGGTGATTACCATTTTATCGCGTCTTGTTATACTCTTAGATGAGTTATAGACTTCCACCGTGCCCTAGTTGGTAAGACGTCTGATTTCCGAAGGCGAGGATCGCGGCTTCAATTCCCTGATTTTTTTAAATGGATTCTACTCTGGTTTTCATTTAAGTAATGTTAAGCATATTTCTGTTTAGTTGGGAAATTGTCAAATAGTAATAAGCCTGCCAGGTTGCACTATATACACTAGATTGCGCCGGCAAGAACTGTTCTTAACCACTTACGCAAGAACGGGTCTTCCAGCTGCTATGCCGGTTGGAAGGGGCTTAACTCTTCTGAACGGGACTGCTTCGGATATATTGACATATTTCATATCACATTACCAAAAGCAAAATAAAATTTTCTTCTAATATTGGGAACGTTAGAAAGCACTCATCAACGTGTTTAAGTGACTTTGAATATATGTGTGTGTGTGTATGTATTTTTTTTAATGTTAATTTTGGTATTTTTCAGTGTAGTTGGGATTGAGAAAATAAATTGAGAAAATAAATAAACATACTACGCAAATGTAATATAACAGTTTTATTTTATTCATCCATATTTGAATAAATAATTAAAATATCTCGATTATTGATACCAAAAACAAAACGATACAAAGAAAAATTCGTATACAAGGTTCAATGGAACAAATCGAGTCTGGACTTATCTCATACGTTTTTCGTGATTTTCAGTAGAATACGGTGGCGCTGTATGACAGAATACAGAATCTTAACTTAAAGCTAATGTATTGAGTAAGATGAAGAATACTTTGAGATGGTTTGGGCATGTAGAATAATGAATTAAGAAAAACTAAGAAAATAAATGTGCAATGCAAATGTGAGAGGATATGGTGTGGTAGAGGGAACCACATAAACTTGATTTGGATCGAATTCAAATATTTGGACGTAACGTTTAATGTCGGATTCACATTCGTTAACCATGTCTCGCGTTTGATATCGGACTGTTACAAACTATTGGTTTTTATAATGAGAATATCGAGAGAATTTAACAGTACCGATGTTTTTCGAAACTCATATAACTATTTAAAAGGAACTAAATTTATTTATTTATTATTACACATGACAAGAAATATACATAATTTGCGAAAAAAACAACAGGTAATTTAATTTGGACATACAATTTTAATGTATCTGGGTTTGTTGCCTTTCATTTGCCGTATCCCCAGTAAACTAGGCTTTTGCCTGTATCTCACTGAGGATATTTAGTATGAAAAAATAAATCGATACTTCTTTCCGATTTTTTATTACACAAACACAAACCCCCGCTGCACGTTCTCATCAACCTGACAAACGGTGACACTCAATTACAACTGGAAACATCATGCGAAATTAAACTCCACGCATCAACACTCCAGAAAGATAAAAAATATTCATCCCACAATATACCGCACACAATACGAGATACTCGTATATTTGATTTACTAAAACCCATATATTTGCCGCGTCCAATCAATGTTTCTTTTCTTGTTTCTTCGTAGAATTTTTCCACTCATAGATCGATTGTTAAATTTTTGAAGCTTAATCAGTTGAACCTTGAATTCTCTAGAATTGTTTTTTTTAATTGATTATATTATGTTGACTCGTAATTTCATAATGTTTTTAATTTGATGGCACAAATTATCCTAGTTTGGGTGGATTGCCTATTTAAAAAAAAACTAAATTAGAATATGCATCTGCTGTTTAGGCTCCTCATCGGTTCAAATATAAGAATAATATAGAACAAATACAAAAAAAAATCTAAGATATCTGTAGTACATAATAAAAGGCAATTACCCAAAATATGCGCACCATGTTGAAATTCTCACGGTGTGTAACTATAGAAGCCTCGAACGAAGAAGGTAAGAATCTATGTTTCTGTGTATTTTTTTGTTTTAATTTTAGTTTTTATTCTTATGATTGTGTGCGGTATATTGTGGGATGAATATTTTTGGTCTTGAGTGATGATGTGTGAGGATTTGAATTTCGCAAGATGTTTCCAGTTGTAGTTGAGTGTCACTGTTTGTCAGGTTGATGAGAACGTGCAACGGGGTTTTATTTTTGTTTAATCAAAAATCGGAAAGAAGTATCGATTTATTTTTTCATGCTAAATATCCTCAGTGAGATACAGGCAAAACCCTAGTTTACTGGGGATACGACAAATGAAAGGCAACAAACCCAGATACATTAAAATTGTATGTACAAATCAAATTACCTGTTGTTTTTTCGCAAATTGTTTATATTTCTTGTCATGTGTAATAATAAATAAAATAAAATTGCGATATTCCTACAAAAGATTTTTCAAGGTTATATTAACTGTCCAGCGAAACTAGAGGCGCTAAGTTTACATGTCCCTAATAAATATAGTCGTGCAAGGAATCACCCTCTGTTCTACATACCAACTTACAGGACGAATATCATGGCTAAACACTCAGTCACGCGTGGTATAGAGATATTTAACCAACTGAGTGAAACTGTGGATATGATATATTCTCGGCACCGCCTAGCAGTATGAGAAGAATCCTGGCTGATATTCTTCCTTACGAATAAGCTAACTAGAAGCACGCCCTATTTGCGTAACAGGAGAAATTCGTGTCAAGTGGATATGAAAAAAAAGTTAATGATATTTTGAAAATCTCCTTCGAACCAGCGAAATGAAGGTGCTCAGGAGTATCGCTGGCAAAACCCTTCGTGATAGAGTACGTAACACAGAAATCCGAAGGACGTGCGAATTTGAAGATATTGTCAGATGGGGACGACAGAGATGAAGGTTCTGGAACGAACACGTATCCAGAATGGCGGAACCAAGAGCCGTAAGAATGGCTAGGGACAGTATCCCCCAAGCAAGCAGATCTCCAGGACGACCTCCCAAAAGATGGAAAGACAGCTGGCAGTCGACGTCGCAAGAGGCAAACAATGATGCAGGACCATAACAGGCCAACAGGCCTAAAATAAGATGAAGAAGAAGAAGATGTTTTGAAAGAAAGAAAAGTAAGAAGTAAGAACATCGTAGAAGCTTTGTGAGAAAGTGTATGGATCTGAAAGGGGTGAAATATTATATAGAGATAGAAAAATTTAGCGCTCTGTCCTCTCTGCCTACTCCAGCAGGGAAACGGCGCAATGTTAAGTATGATAATACGAGTATATAATTAATTATATGTATTGTGAATCTGTTTAAATAAAGCATTGAATCGGTCACTTGCTAACAATATCGAACAACCTATTAGTTGTCTTCGCGTGTGTAATATTTTGAAAACTAAGTGTTTTATACTCGTATAATAAAATAAAACGTATTTTTATCTGATTATGACTCATTCGATAAATGGAGCGATTCAAAGGAAAACAGGTGAATCATTGATGTATTTTAGGCAAACTATTTAATATTTGAATAATGACTCCCATCTTATGCGAGCTCTTACATATTAGGTCTATGTAATAGCTCTTTAACCTTTTCAGACCGGAATCAATTCTAAGATTTTTTTAAATATTCTTGCTTGCGAGTGTACTATTTATACTAAATGCAACATTATAATATCGTAGTACTTTAGATAGATGGCGCCCAAAACGTTCAAAATCGATTATACTCGTACAGTATCATACACTTCATTTGTTATCATTGGGAACAGAAATATATCACAAAGTGCATATAAACTCTGTGTCCATTATAATGGACGCTAGGTCTGAAGTAGGTATTTTTACGACAAATCCAAAATTAAAATAGCACGAAATGCCCGATGCGGTAGTTTTCAATGTTATAATGAATTTGCGATCTTTATTTTTTTGGTTAATGTTCGTTTTCTTGAGAAATATTTCAGTTAGATCGATATTTTTACCGTTTAATATGTTATGTCAATAAGAAATAAAGGTTCTTTTTTTATTAAACAAAGTAAAATATTGTACAAACATTTGTCAATGCTATACCTATATACACATTTATTACTTAACTAATCTTATTTATGTATTATAATTTATGAACTTACTTAATCTTATTTTCCTACACATCATTTTATTTTATTTATTCAATCTTAATATATGAGATCTTAGAAATAATTAACACCTACATACTACTTATAACTAGATAACAATTCTTACACTTATTATTTAGCAACAAGTCTACTCGTTCAGGCTACTTGTATTCCATCACATTTACTCAGACCTTGACCGTCCCAGCTAATACTGTAGGTGGACTATAGTTCGGAAATTATAGGATGAGTCCTGTGACAGCTCACAAATTTGCCCCAATACAACCTTATGTAATGTATTTACCTAAATAACTTGCTATTTATTAGAATTGAGGCTTATATTAAAGTTGATAAAATAATTAAAATTACTGAACATCGTTACAAGGTTGTATTGGGGCAAATTTGTGAGCTGTCGCAGGACTCATCCTAGAATTTCCGAACTATAGTCAGGCAATAGATAATGCTTCGGGAGCTTGGGCTTATAACGGAAGGGTAGGTCGGATTTACTCTCGTAAGCCCCAGGGCAGCGACTAAGGGGTTGCTGTTAATAAAATAAATCAAGTCAGATGCTTCAATTAATTTTAATTCCTAAAAAAATATAATTCATGGTGTTATTTCAGTTAACATTTTGTCTACCTCAAAGTATTAAAGATATGGGTGTAGTATGCACCTTTAGGAAGCACTTGAAGACAACCCGTTTTGGGATGGGAGTCTTATCAAAATGTATTATTATTATATATACCATATAAAGGGTCTTTCAAATTGAGCGGTTTTTCTAATTCATTTTTTTTAAATTCTTAAATAAAACAATTTGCTTTGATTTCAAAAAACTTTTTAGTGGTCATTGAAGTATAATGTCCACTTCTTGCAGCTCCACAGATGTCCACTCTTATGTCAAAATTTTCGATGACATTTTGGCATAATTGCGGTTCTTACTCGCCAATAACGCGAATAATTTCGTCTTTCAGCTCAGGAATTGATTGGGGGTCATTCTTATATACCTGATTTTTCACGTAACCTCAGAGAAAATAGTCCAACGGTGTCAAATCACATGATCTTGGTGGCCAATTAACATCACCGTTTCCGGAGATTACAATACATAAAATAATTCAACAATTTGAACGCGTTGTTGTATTGTATACGACTCCATTTTTATAGATGTCATATATTAAACTTCTCAAATGTCACAAGACCCAGGCAAGTTCGCGACGCCATCTGTGTTTTATCCAAGAATAAAAAAAAACCGCTCAATTTGAAAGACCCTTTATGAACACCACAATACACTACATCTCACGTAAAGCTGAATATGTAACTATCACATATCGGAAGATCTACAAATGTTTATTTGTAATTCGTCTTCCTTTGGTAAGTTTTCTACGGTTGTCTTATCAAATATGTTTTTCTAAACATGCAGATGCGGGACACTTCCTGATCTAATGGTCATAGCCAGCCAGCATTTTCCTATTCTTGCACTCAACTTTTTTTTCTAGTAATTTAATGTCAACAGTAGTGTCTTCGAATACCGAGTCAGAGCGCCTTTGAGGAGAGTTTGCTCTCTACATACAGAGTGGCCCAAGTGCATTTTTGTTTCGTCTGCATTAACAATGTCGCGTACGAACTTGCAACGAATTTTATCTATAAAATTTCAGTATTTAAATTAAGCAAACTTTATTACAAGGTTGAATTTCGCTACTAAAATATTTGAACAGTTCTCAGGGTTTAACAATATACTATTTTCAGACGAAGCACATTTCCATACTTTGAATGGTTGAATGGATGACTTCGTCAATAAGCGAAATTGCCACTATTGGAGCGATAAAAACCCAAGACTGTAACATCAGAGACCACTCCATTGTGCACGATTAATTGTTTGCGCGGCCACCTCGGCGTCGGAAATCATCTGCCCTTATTTCTTTGAGAACGATCGAGGCCAATCAATAACAGTGAATTCGGAGCATTACATTCAAATGCTGAGAGAGTTTTCAACTGTGAAATTCCGAGAATATCCACGGTACAATTCGAGGACGCGGTTTCAACAAGATGGACCAACTCACACGTCCAATAACAGTTTGGAAAGGGTTCAAGAGATGTTGGAATATATTGTCACGTGGCAATAAGCTCGCCAGGTTGTAGTGTCTACAACGAAAGTGTAATGCAATACAATGCAATAGAGGAAGACCGAGGAAAGTATGGTTGGATAAAGTGAATTATATTCAGAAAGAAGGAAACGTAAAAAGTCAGAAAAATTGTAGAAGTTGTATGGATGTAGAAAAGGCTAAGGATATATGTCGAGATATGAAAGTATGGCACTCTGTCCTATCTGGCTACCCCGACAAGGAAATGGCGAAATGGTATATATGTATGTATTATTATTGTGCAGGTGCGAATCTATAGCAACACCCAACTGAAAATATCCCATATACTTTGATTTGAATACTGCAAATTGCCGCCGGACCAACATGTGTCTCGCGGCCGGAAGATTTCGATTATCGCTGCTATTTTTGGCCATGTTTATGCCTGCATGACTGCGCGTCGCTACGTACAGCCAATACAAATAACAAAGCCGGCTTGGCGCTGTTTCCGGAGTAACGCGCCGCCGAATACGTGGATCCCGTGTAGGTGTCAAGTGTAATGAATAATGTATACACTGCAACAGGTCGGTGAAGTGAGCATATACTATACATGCATTCATTCATTCGTTTGGTTCTTCTCAGCATGGCTACATTGGCCGCCTGGTATTAGGGAGTATAAGGATACATATAACTTTGGACATATATATATTATTTCAGAAAAAAATGCCGGTCTCTGATCGTCTCACTTTAGGTGTTCCTTCGGATCCAGTACACCGGTATGGCTGGTGAGTTTTCCGGTGTGCAACGGCTCACACACGAGGAGAAAAAAATAAAGATAGAAGGACCGAAAACCGTCACAGCATCGTTTTCCAACTAAATTGACGTTGGAATGACGAGAGGATCCTCGACTACGAGGCCCAACAACAACGACTCATTCCGACGTTAATTCGGTTGCAACGTGAAGCTGGGCCATAGAGTTTTTTTTTGTTCCGTTTTTGCTTTAAGTGAGTGAGCCGTTGCTCACCAACAACCTTACAACGATGACCAGTGTCGTCGTCGTTGCTGGGCCTCGTAGTCGAGGATTTCCTCGCCATTCCGACTTCAATTCAGTTGGATAGTGAAGCTGTGCCATGGAGTTTTTTTTTTCGTTTTTGCTTTAACACGTTCACTGCGTATAAAATGTCATACAGAGATGCTGAAAATTCGCGAATTTTTGAAAACCCATAACTTTGTTAAAAATCAAATTCTACTTTCTATTGAAACATCATATACAAGTGTATTCCTTCGTGTCTGTCTTCAAAACACATGAAACCGGCGACGAATCCTTATCGGGAGACGTTTATCAGTGCACTCAACATTCAAGGCTATTTTGTATGGACACGAGAGCCGTGTTCGACGCAGTGAACGTGTTAAGTGAGTGAGCCGTTGCTCACCAACACCCTTGCCTACCACAACGCTGTACTAGATCCGATGGCACACCAAAGTGAGAAGATCGGAGCTCACCGGCACGTTTTCTCTTTTTTTTTAAAGAATATATATAATGTAAATCATAGGTATCCTTATATTCCCGAATACTATGCGGGAAAATGTCTGTCATTTGAGGGTAGTAACATAGCGTGGGGCTCGAACCGGTGGCCTTCTGCAACAAAGTCCAGTACGTTACCGCGCGATCATGCATCTCATCGCAGACAGGTCGATATCTAAATTAGAATATACAAGACAATGTTGAAATCAGAACCGACACAACTGGGATCCCTCTTCGACCATCCAAGATGAGAATATTACGAACCATTGTAGAGAATAGGTGTCCTTATACTCTCGAATATTAGGCGGAAAAAATGGCTGTATCATTTGAGGGGAATAGAACGGCGCATAGACAACTTTGTCTTAGGTCTCATTTTGCTTAAACAATTGTAGAGAATAGGTGTCCTTATACTCTCGAATATTAGGCGGAAAAAACGGCTTTATCATTTGAGGGGAATAGAACGGCGCATAGACAACTTTGTCTTAGGTCTCATTTTGTTTAAACAATTGTAGAGAGTAGGTTTCCTTATACTCTCGAATATTAGGCGTAAAAAATGGCTGTATCATTTGAGGGGAATAGAACGGCGCATACACAACTTTGTCTTAGGTCTCATTTTGCTTAAACAATTGTAGAGAGTAGGTTTCCTTATACTCTCGAATATCAGGCGAAAAAAAATGGCTGTATTGTTTGAGGGGAATAGAACGGCGCATAGACAACTTTGTCTTAGGTCTCATTTTGCTCAAACAATTGGTTTAGAAACACAAAAATCTTATAGAACTCTTAGATACGTATTAGGTCTGTACGTGTATTAGATCTCTATAAGATGAAAACTTATCTGGAAACAAATTTCGCATTTTTTTTTTGTGTCAAATATCACCAAATCTCAGTGGGCGGTGGTTTTTAGTATTTTTTTTATGAATTGGTGATCTTTATTTTTGATCAATGCTCATTTTTTTAGTGATATTTCAACTAGATCAATATTTTAATTGTTTAATGGAATTGTGTAACACATTTTCATGAATAGTCATTTTCGGTTACATGTATGTATGTGATCTGATACAAGCCGTCTGTTAAAAAAATATATAGTCAAAAAAAATCTAAAATTGACACATTGTAGACCCAGATAATAATAATAATATACAGCTTATATAGCGCCGAAAGAAGAAAGATTAACAAAACAAATATACATATATTTTTTAATCCACTTTGCACGGATTTCTCCTGTTACACAAAGAGGGGCTGCTTCTAGCGTTAGCTTATTCGTTAGGAATAATATCAGCCAGGATTCTTCTCATACTGCTAGACGATACCGACAATATATCAACCGTGTCATTCAGTTGGTTCAATATCTCTATACCACGCGTCACTGAGTGTTTAGCCATGATATTCGTCCTGTAAGTTGGTATGTAGAACAGAGGGTGATTCCTTGCACGGCTATATTTATTGGGTACATATAAACTTAGTGCTTCTAGAATCGCGGGACAGATAAAGGAACCTTGGAAAACCTTTATTAGGAATATCGCAATGGATTCTTGCCTTCTTGTTTCGAGGCTTCTATAGTTACACACCGTGAGAAGGTCGGCATGGTGAGCATATTTTGGGTAATCGCCCTTTGTTCTGTACCATAGATATCTGAGGATTTTTTTTTGTATTTGTTCTATATTGTTTTTATATTTGTGCTGATGAGGAGCCCAAACCGTAGACACACATTCTAATTTGGTTCTAATTAGATAATTATATAAGTTTTGGAGGATATCGGTGCTGTTAAATTCTCTTGATATTCTCATTATAAAACCGAGTAGTTTGTAACAGTCCGATATCAAACGTGAGACATGTTTAACGAACGTGAGTCCGACATCGAAGGTTACGCCCAAATCCTTGAATTCAGAAACTCTGTTTAGTGCCACTCCCTGTATAGTATACTGATGGTGGATTGGTGAAAACGATCAACTATAAGATACTCAGACACATTTATTAATGTTGAACAGAATATGATTTTGCTCACTCCATGAGACTAGGGAGTCTAGGTCCTGCTGTAACTGTTGTAACTATATATACTGCCAATGTTAGGCAAGGGAGTTTGAGAGCAAAAACCATGGAAGAAGGTATGCGTGAATCAAGTAAATAATATTTTAAAAGAAGGAATCGCAGAAAGTTTATGGTTGTGGAAGAGGCTATGGATGTGTCTCAAGATAGGAAAGTTTGGCGCTCTGTCTTCTCTGCGTACCCTGACAGGGAAACGACGTTATGGTTATGTATGTATAATATTGCCAGCAGTGCGCACACGTCTATTACTGCACACGTTCTTTCATTACGTGGCTCGGTGTGACGACCTCACGCTAACACGTCGCGGAGGGACGGGTCGCGTCAACAGGCAGAGAAGCAGGAAGTTCCAATGGTGGCGTGACCGAGTTGACCCGACTAACCTTGCTGCCGTACTAGTTCAAGGACGGCATAGAGTAATACCAACGGCTCTCGACATATTTGAATTGCGGAACCCTTTTCATCTTGAAAAAAATAATTATTCCGATGATTTTTATTGGTTTATAATTTTTTTTAAATACAATAAAACAATTATAATGGAAAATCAAAAAAAAATATTAATTCAAACTGGTGAGTTTTAAAGATTAATACTTCATATTTTCTTTTAATATTCTTTCAAAAATTGATTAAATTGTGATATGTGGAAAATATGAGAATCTGCTCAAATTGAGATACAGAACTCGTATAAATGTACAAGAGTCATCCAGAAAGTAAGGTTACAACATTTATGTAGGATCGAAAAATGCTTGTATTTAATTGAAGTTCACAGGATACTTCACGAATAAATTAAACTATTTTTCAACGTAATCGCCGTCGACATCGAGACATTTCTGTAGTCGGGGCACCAGCTTTTTTATGCCAGTGTCATAGACCTCCGCCGCCAGCTCTTTCAGCCACTTCTTCACAGTTTCCTCGAACTCCTGATTGTTGGAAAATTGTTGGGGTGTAGTGACACACCCACGTCTCATCCCCCGTCACGATCGAGTTCAGAAAAGCTTATCCCTCCTGTGCAAAACGATCAAAAAATTCACGCGCGGCGATCACGCGATTTTGACGGTGCTCCGGTATGAGTATTCTGGGCACCCCATCTCGCACACAACTTCTTGTGACCAAGTTTTTTCCGACACAATATCACCAAGGAGACTTTGATAAATGAAAAATAAATAAAATGTCAGGAAATTCTTCGTGAAGGTCGTCAAGCGTCACACGGCGGTCATTTCGAACTTGTTCTTCAATTTTTTGCACAAAAAGTACGGCCTTCTCTGAACAACCTAACCCACTTCGTGACGTATTAACGACTCATCACATCACTATCATAAACTTCCACGAGCTTCCGATGGATATTCACTGCGGTATTGTTCTGTAAAATCAAAAAACTGATAACCGCGCGGGTCTCGCATGGACGAGAGATGGCAGGAGCGCGCGACGACCTCTCCATCGGAAGAATTTACTTTGACTGAACAAAATGGCCGACAAACACGCGGGACCAAACAAACTGACCGTTAGGATCCCCCTACACGCCAGATGCACCAACTTTGAAACAAAAAATTTCCCCCCGGCCTCAGGAGCCCTTGTAACCTTAGTTTCTGGATGACCCTCGTAGAATAAAAGTACCAAAAACATGTAAAATGAATCTACCAACTTATAGTATAATAAAAAAAATATTTATTGATAAAAATGTTATTTTTCAATATAATGGTACTTATTATTTAGAGGGGCGGTAACGCACTGGACTTTCGTACGGAAGGTCGTCGGTTCGAACCCCGCGCTGTGCTACTCCCCTCAAATGACGGATGCATTTTTTCCGCCTAGTATTCGGGGGTAAAAGGATACCTATAACGTCGGTCATATACCATATATTTTTTAAAAAAGAGGAAAAAACATGCCGGTGTGCTCCGATACTCACTCCACGGCACTGCTTCGCTTTCCAACTGAATTGACGTTGAAATGGCGAAATGATCCTCGACTACGAGGCCCAGTAACGAACGACTAATTATTTAATATAAAAATAAAATAAACGGAAAAATGTAGTGAGGGAAAATTATGGCATATGTAGCTATTTATTGTGTTACTATATTGCCTCCGAGGACTCTGCCAACCTAATCTCCAGTGCCGAGCAACCTGATTGAAGAGGCGAGTAAACTTCGTTAGAAAAAAATTTAAACATAAAAATCAATTGTATTTTAAAGGGCATTTATCATGACTACGTTAAGGTAAAATCGTGATTGCGTTAAGGTAAAATCGTAACTGCGTTCAGGTAAAATCGCGTTAATCGAAGGATAAGTGTCCTACTGAATTTTTAACAGCCGTGTTCACCGATCATTTCTAGCAAATAGCGTTCACCCCATTTATCACAAAAAATGCGTTAGTGTAAACATTATCCCATCCACTGAGCCGACCTAAATTGCTTAACTATCACGCATTTCCGTGTACCAACCCGAAGGACAAACAATATGGAAAAAATCATTAAAATGTCAAACGTTTTTAAAACCTACTTGACGTACGAGTATGTTAGTGCTAATGACGTAGTAAACACATTTCGCGAACTAATTAACAAGTCAAATCTCATTATAACGATTATTAAAGTTATTAAATTCTCAGAAAAACTAATATTTTTTGTAGAATCGAATCGATCCCATTGTAACGAAATAAAAATTTCACTATAACGAATATTTTTACACCGAAAACGCCGCCAAGAAGATCCAAACCTAGGTACGTAGAAACATTAACACTATTTAACGGATAGATAATGAATTTTTGGCAGGATTTTTTGCCTTCATGGACGACTATATTCAGTGAAGGAAAATACCACTTTCTAAAATTCATATTGAAACACAAAATGAAGGGTATTAGTAATATTTTTCGGCCGAAAACGCTGCTAAGAAGATCCAAACCTAGGTACTTAGAAACATTAGCAATATTTAACGGATAGATAATAAATTTTCGATAGGATTTTTTTCCTTTCTGGGCGACTATATTGAGTGGAGAAAAATACCAATTTCTAAAATTTGTATTGAAACACAAAATTAAGGGTATTAGTAATATTTTTCGGCCGAAAACGCCGCTAAGAAGATCCAAACCTAGGTACTTAGAAAAATTAGCAATATTTAACGATAATTAATTTTTGGTAGGATTCGTTTCCTTTCTGGACGATTATATTGAGTGGAGAAAAATACCACTTTCTAAAATTTATATTGAAACACAAAATGAAGGGTATTAGTAATATTTTTCGGCCGAAAACGCCGCTAAGGGGATCCAAACCAAAGGTACTTGGAAACATTAGCAGTATTTAACGGGATAGTTAATGAATTTCTATCCCGAATTTTTGCCTTTCTGGACGAGTATATTGAGTGGAGAAAAATGCCACTTCCAAAAATTAATATTGATGGGCAAAATTGAGGGTATACCTAACATTTTTCGGTCGATAACGCCGCTGAGAGGATCCAAACCAGGGTACTTGGAAAAATAAGCAATATTTAACGAATAGCAAATGAATTTATATTCAGATTTTTTGCCTTTCTGGGTTATATATTGAGTGAAGAAAAATACCACTTGAGAAAAGAAAATTACCACTTTATGGGCAAAACTAAGGTATAATGAATATTTTTCGGCCGAAAACGTCACTGAGGGGGTTCAAACCAACGGACTTGGATATCACAAGTAATATTTAACGAATAGGTAATGAATTTTAATTTAGAAATTTTGTCTAACTGGGTATTATTGAGAAGAGAAAAGTACCAATTTCTAAAATTAATATTGATAGGCATAATTAAGGGTCAACGCGGAATCTGTAGGAAGTGCATGTCTTGGTTACGCTACATTCGGAAATTGACATACAGTTAAGGAGCTGTTCCGTGCCGCCGTAGACAGATATTTTCTCAAGAGTGATTTCCAACGTCAAGGAGACCAAACACAGCACATGAAGAAGAAGAATGAAGTTTGACGCTTGATTGAAAAGATAAAGAAAAAAAATCTTATTTCATGTGATAATTGTTGAGCACAAAATTTAATATGCGAGCTAAAACTTGTTTATCTCCAAATTATGCAACATTTTTGCAACCTTTGAATTTGGGAATTATACGTGCAATAAAAATGCATTACAAATGAAGATGATAATGCAAATGAAGTTATACCTTCTGATACGAAGGTTTCGTTTTCAAAAATCCGATTTATCTATCCAGTAGCATTAATGTTCCGGAAAATATTTTTTCAACAATGGTGTGTACTGAATTTGCTAATGTGGATGCTGCTAAGGAAAATTTAATACATTTTAATTACATGATTCTTTAAATAAATTGAATTGAGTGTTTTATTCGGAAACATGTTTTTTCGATGCTATATTTTTTCCTATAATCAGTATAACGAAATATGTTTTTATGGTCCCAAATTTCGTTATAATGGCCTGTATTTGCGCTTATATCGTCGTGCAAAGTGCAAAATATAAAATGTCGTTTTTTTGGGGGAAAAGAGTTATTACTATTATCGAAATCAGTGTAATGCAGTTTATATTATTCATAATCACGTGCTTGCCGTTGAATTGGGATATAACTGGTTTAAATAAGGGCTATAGATATAAATCAATCTAACAATCGATCCCTTTGAAACCCTGGTTTAATATAATGTGAATGAAAAATACCAAAGTGTCAGTCATGTGTCGTTTATGGACAGGCGACTGCGTGGTTGCGGACATACCACTGCATATTTTTAGTTTCTTTTACTTTTTTAAATATAACTTTTTTTTAGTTGATTGAAGAGTTACTAGATATATCGAATGGCGTAGCAATAATAAACCAAACCAATGCGGCATATGGAGTGACAATGTATGATAGAATACGGGAAAAAGTGATAAGAGATGAATGTGAGCTTTTAAGGCTGATGTGTTGAGTAAGATGAAAAATAGCACTCTGAAATGATTTGGACATCTAGAACGAATGAATGAAGATACTTACTAAACAAATGTACTCTGAAAATATGAGTGGAACGTGTGAAAGAGGAAGGCCAAGAAAAGTATGATTGGAAGTGGGTGATATTTTGAAAGAAAAAAACGTAAAAAATCAGAGAAATCGTAGTAATTGTATGAGAAGATGTATGGATATAGCATAGGCAAACGATGTGAGTCGAGGTGTCCTTTGCACATTACAGGTTTCCCTTATTCGCACAACGAACACATCTAACAAGTATAAAAAAACATTAATAAAACAATTAAAAATTTTAAGACATTTGACAAAAACTATACGTGAGTATTTTGACACATGAAACACGCCCATATGTGGAGGACACACGATAAAAAGTGTGATTGCTTTATCTACCGGCATTTCCAAAGGCAGGTTGGTTCGACTTATATGTTAAGTTGATAGAACAATATATGGGTGCGTTGTCTCGGATAAGTTTCCACAGACAGGAAAGTCGAGCTCTCTGCCGACGCTGACAGAGAAATGGCGTTTTGATTTCTATGTTTGTAAATTACTAATTTAATATAAAATTTCTCTGTATTATTCCAGAGATGGAACCAGCGCAGAGCGTAAGTGGCGGGCACTGGACGCCATATCAGCGGAGTATGACCACCTCAGCAGCACTCCACCTAGGACCAGGATACGGAATAAGGAGAAACACAGGTGAGAGATGTATCCACATCTTCTTTACTTCTTAGTTTGATCACATTCTTTAAATGGTGTCCAACTAGTTAAAAAGACACATTTCCCATTAATATTTACTTTGGGCGCACACATTTTCCTATTTCTATAATCTCAAACGAAAAAATATATGAAAATCTATTTAAAAATTGTAAAATTTTACTACAGGGGAAATTGTTTAATATGAAATCGTTTAATATGAAACACAAATATATTTTTCACGTTAAAGGAAGCAAATTACTTAAAGCCATATTATTTTACTAAAACATTAATTTACTTGAACATTAATCACTGAGGCCGAGGCTACACCAAAGTGCTTCGCTAGGTGCTACGTAACTAATAGCCTAGGTGATTTCATGCTTGACCACACCAAAGTGCTTCGCACAAATTCATTTGACTTTTGGGAGCGGTTGAGTCAACAAACGATGCCACTCTCAAAACTAACCAATTTCATTTCAACTTACCATCTTTATTTACTTCCTGTGCAACTTCATTCCAAAGTGATTTTATTACAGATACATTTTTGTATAATTTGCTCGATGTGTTCCACAAAGGCTCCCTTTTATACACAGCTGTTAGTAAAACTTCCGCCATCTGATAAAATCACTTGGTGACACATTAAAATTAATCAATGCGTCTGTTCGCTAGGAGACTCACTAGGTGACTAATCGCCACGTAACGTGGCGCGAAGCGTGCAGTGTGGCCAATGCGATAGTATGCGGTGCGTTGGTTCGCTAGGAAATGTCACCTAGCTCGCAGCGTAGCTCTAAGCACCAAGCGAGGCTCCTACCTGTGTGGCCGAGGCGTAAAAGCCATATCGTTACCGCGTCCAATGGATGTTGCATTTTTTTCTTTCTTCGTGGAACTTTTCCACTTATAGATCGATTGTTAAATTTTTGATACTGGATCAGTTGCAACTTTAAATTATCTAGAATTGTTATTTTTTTTAAATAGTTTTATTATGTTGACTCATATAATGACTAATCTGGTGGCACAAATCATCCAAGTTTGGATGGATTGCCTATTACTAAAAAGAAAAGGGCAAATAAAAAAAAACTCAACAATGCTTTTTATGTCATAATAATCAAAAGAGTTGAGATAGAAGATAGATGGGTGAGTAATGAAATATTAGGAGAATTTTCTCTGATGATGGAAGAGTTACGAGAGTTATTGTACAGCGTGTAATTATAGAAAGCAAAGTCAGTGAAGTAATTTCCATTTTCTTTAACTTTCTATTTCTTGTTCTTCTTTTCTTTCGCCCTATCCCATCAATTTAGGTATGGCTGCTTGGACCTTCTTCCTCCACCTCTCTCTCTATCTCGAGAATCACTTGGGGATAGTCTGAATCTCGTCATGTCCTCCTCAACTTTCTTATTTAGACTATTTTTAAATCTTCCTCTGCATCTTTTTGGGAGTTCCCAATTCGTCGCTGTCCTTAACGAAGCATCTTCATATCGCCGTTGCACGTGACCATACCAGCGTAGTCTTGATTCCCAGACTTTATATATTATTGGCGCCAATTCGTTAATTTTGGGTCTTGTCCAATCTAATGACGCCCAGTGACCACCGCAGCATGCGCATCTCCGCGACATGAAGCAGTTTTTCTTCTTTTTTCTTTAGAGGCCAACACTCGACTCCATGTAGTATAGCGGACCTGATCGGGCCCAGTCTTACAGATCTTGCTCTTTAGCTTTATTGGTAGCCTTATGTCGCACATAACCCTTGTTGTTACTCTCCATTTGTTCCAGCCAATTTTTATTCTGTATTTTTACATCCTGGGGTAACCTCCCCATCTGTTGTAAGTTTTAAGCCGAGATATTTGAATAAACTTGTCCTTAGTAGGTTTTCGGATTGGAGTTTGGTCATTCCTATGGCCGTATCTGGTATGCCTAACATGACTCTCCATTTTTCCAGCTGTTTTTGGATACACTCAAATTTCTATTTGGATTTTGATAATTTCTTTCAAGTTTTTGTTTAAATTCCTGTATAAAAATTGTTATATTTCGTTTGAAATTGCAAGAACCATTGCCGAAAAACGCTGTTACACAGTTTTGGCTTTTTTCTTCTTCTATAACGTGTTTAAAACTTATACTAAACTATTAAAAACAAAATTATCGAGGTTATATGTGTAAAATGATCTCTCGGCATTATCAGCTGTTCAAATTATTTGTTAAGTAAGTACGCTGCTAAAAATATAACATTTTTTTATCTCGTTCCGTGTTTTATCTGCTTGTTTTTCCTTCAATATTATTTGAAACAGGTTTATTTTAATTTGACCTCTACATATATAGTTTTATGATCTATGTAAATAAGAAATTCTTTTGAAAAATTTCCTCATCTGTATACGTATAATATTTTATGAAAATTTCCTTTGAAATACTTTCGTTCCTGAGCCTCGTAGTCGAGGATCGCCTCGCCATTCCAACGTCAATTCAGTTGGAAAGCGAATCTGTACCGTGGAGTTTGTTTTTTTTTTCAAATGAGGGAGACGTTGCACACCAGCAAACTCACCTACCACGCCGCTGTACTGGATCCGATGGCACACCGATGTGAGACAGACGATCGGAGTACACCGGCATTTGTTTATCATTTTTTTTTGTAAGAATAGGTATGATCAACGTCATATCCTTGTATTCGTACCCCCGAATACTAAGCTGAAAAAATGTTTGTGTTATTGGAAGGAAGTAGCACAGCGCGGGGTTCTAACAGGCGACCTTTGACCATTTGAAAATACTATGTACATACATATCATCACGCCATGTCTCTTGCGGGGTAGACAGAGAGAACAGAACTTCAAACTTTTATGTCCAAGAAGTAATTTCTTCCCAATACAATCAGAAGTACAAGGTGTGCATGGAAGCGGCAGACCGAGAAAAACTTGGCTGGACTAAATGGACTAGATTTTGAAAGAAGGTAAAGATGACCTCCATGGCCTAGTGGTAAGACACTTGTCTGCCGATCCGGAGGTTGCGGGTTCGATCCCCGCTGGAACCCAGTTTTTTTTAAATAGGATTCCAGTCTGGTTAACACTAAGGACCTATAAAAACATCCTTCTGGTTGGTTGGAAGAGATTGCCACATGGCAAAAAAACTCGCCAGGTTAAAAAAAAAAGTGAGAATTATGAATAGTAAAATATTGTGCATGACGAGATGTATGAATGTGGCGAAAGTTGTGTGCTTGAATAGTAAAGATTTGAGATATTTTCTCTCTGCCTACCCCGCAAGGGACACGGCGTGATGATATTGTATATGTACGTATGTCTGTAAAATGGCACTTAATCAGTCCACAAAA
Source organism: Odontocerum albicorne (assembly GCA_949825065.1). Lineage (NCBI taxonomy): Eukaryota > Metazoa > Arthropoda > Insecta > Trichoptera > Odontoceridae > Odontocerum > Odontocerum albicorne. Next base: position 34,624,441 of record OX463850.1, read on the forward strand.
ATTTAAGGAAAAGAATTGCACATGGAATACTTCTCCATCAAATAATTTTGATTATATTTGAGTGTTCATCTTGTGTTGACGATACAATAATAATAAAAAGACAATTTATATAGTTCCATTTAAAGACCAGACTCTCCTCAGGGGCGTTCTAGCTTGAGATTCGAACCCAGTATTATTATTATTGTCAGATTAAAAATACATACATGTCAACTCGCCGCGTACCTTGCGGGGTAGGGAGAGAGAACAGCTCTTCATACTTTTCTATCTAAACACCCAAATTCGCCTTCTCCACATTCATATGTCTCGTCATGTACAATCTTCTATTATTCATTCTTCTCGCTGTACCTTCTTTCAAAATCTGTTTTCATTTGATCCAACCACTTTTTCCTCGGTCTACCTCTTCCACGAACACCTTGTACTTCTGACTTGTATATTCGCTCAGTCATTCATTTATTCTCTCCGCATGTCCAAACCATTCTGAGACTCCTTTCTTCACCTTACCTAAAACATCAATTTTATCCATGCTATTATTTCTGATATCTTCATTCCGCCTTCTTTCAAACATTGACACTCCACAAAATGTTCCTCAGCGCACGCATCTCAACAGTATTAATGTTACTCTTATCCTGCTTCTGCCAAGTCCAAGCTTCATTCTCATACATCAAGGTGGTCAACTACACACTATGTTTTGTCATTTGTGCCACTGTCGATATCACGCGATTGTTGTACATGTTTAGTTAAAAAAAATGCACCGAGATTTTTTTAATTTCGCGAACTGTTTGTTTTTTATTGAGCCCATCGTTTTCCTCGCATTGGCTACACTATATCTGTGATATACATTTTAAATTTCCAACCATATTGGATGGGCAGTTTGTGTTTGACAGGTGAGAATATGACTCCCTTGCGACTTTTTTCTTTCCAGAAAATGACGACGTTTTGCGACCATAGATGAAATAAAGACAAAATTACTGGATGAGCATTGGCTATCCCAAAAAGTGCGTTCCACAAATGTTTAGCGGATCGGAAAAACGTTAGCAAAGTATATTTTATCCCGTGAGAACTACTTTGAAGGGGACAATATTAATGATTAAATAAATACTTTGAGATAAAAATAAAAATTCTCGTTATTTATTTATCACCCCTCGTATATAACATTAAGTGCTCCGTTTACCTTGTTCCCTGTCGCTACCCTTCTTCCAATGTCCCTTTCAACCGCCCATCAGACATAAACATACTACCCAGATAACAAAACTCGTCAACTTGCTCCAGTTTCCAGGTTAAATATGAGTTAAATAGTTTTCGGAGAAACGTAAAATTTAATGTAATTTAATAAACGTAAGTTTTAATTTTAATTTTAATTCTTATGATTGTGTGCGGTATATTGTGGGATGAATATTTGATGGTCTTTCTGGAGTGATGATGTGTGAGGAGTTGAATTTCGCAAGATGTTTCCAGTTGTAGTTGAGTGTCACTGTTTGTCAGGTTGATGAGAGCGTGCAACGGGGTTTTGTTTTTGTGTAATCAAAAATCGGAAAGAAGTATCGATTTATTTTTTCATGCTAAATATCCTCAGTGAGATACAGGCAAGAGCCTAGTTTACTGGGGATACGACAAATAAAAGGCAACAAACCCAGATCCATTAAAATTGTATGTCCAAATCAAATTACCTGTTATTTTTTCTCAAATTGTGTATATTTCTTGTCATGTGTAATAATAACTAAATAAATAAAATAAAATTTCAACTGACAAAAATGGAGTATAAATCATATTATTAATAATGTTGTTTAGATAACAGATCGATAACCTTTTACGTTATCTTCTATATACCAGTGATTCATTATTTATATTTAAACATAAATTGACGGTCGTGGTCTAACGGTTAAAATTCACACTAAACAAATACTGTGGAATACATAGGTCGATGGTTATCGCTCAACTTTTGCGGCCATCTGGATCAATCCGCAGAGCACATTCTGTGGTACAGCGATGAAAATAGAGTCAGTAATTACCGAAGGGAACTCAACTCAGCGTTACATCGGTTCATCTTCGGACCGATTGGCTACTCCGATATAGTGGCGTCAAAGGGTAGTTTTGTTGCATTTGAAATTCTCTGTGAAAGCACTGGCAACTTTCTGGTCTGTTTGAACTCCAGGTCTTAAGACACTTTATATAAAAAAATTACTGCACTGCGAATCATTTTCATTATCCCGTGATGTCGGACCTTAAGTCGGTCGTCACTACTATTTGTTTCACACACATCTGGACAGTTCTGTCTTCGTCACTTCGTGACATCGCGTTCATAAAAAAATAAAGAAGATTTCGATCTTGATCTCTTTCGGTCTTCGATAGTGTAGATCACGCTGGATGGGGACTTATTTTGTCCTCCATAACAGCGTGCGTGGTGATGAGATAGAACTGAATTGACTTTCAACGAGTCTCGGTGAAGAACTGGGTGAAGAGAAGCGATTCTTCGTTGGCTTAAATAACTTTGTAGAAATAAAAACACAGTATGACGTTTCAGAAGACGAGAATATATTTTTCGTCTCTTATGTTTAGCCCATCGCACATCGCAAGCACCTCGATCGGGCCGCTTATGTCGTCAGTCTGCGCTAGCTCGACGCTTGTCGTGCGTTCATTGCGCGCAGGGGCTGTCCAATCATAAGTAGTGCTAATGCGAGGGCCATACAAAGGGGCGTTTTATTACAATACAAACATTTTCAACAAGCCATAATTCAACATTGTTTTCAAGTTTTTGCATAAAAAAATGACTAATCCACATGACGCATACGTCCGATACAGAATGATTACAGCAGATTAAACCTGCCGAATGTCTTGGAACAACGTCGATATCCTTGTCATGAGAACTTTGGGTTTGATTTATCAAGAGTGTGTGTTTACTGAAATATAATACAACAGCTTGCACATTTTAAACACACGATTCCATCCACAAGATGGCTGATAATTATACTCGTTCATGAAGGAGAGCCTTCTTCTTTTTCTTTTCCTTCGCCTTATTAAATCCATTTGAGATCGGTTGCTTTGACCTTCTTCCTCCATCTCTCTCCCGATCTCGACAATCACTCGGGTATAGTCCGAGTCTCGTCATGTCAGCCTCCACTTCTTATGTAGGCTCTTCTTGGGTATTCCTCTGCGTCTATTTGGGAGTTCCTAATTTAAGATACACCCTTCATCTCGCGGTTGCACGTGCCCATACCAGCCTACTCGTGTTTCCCGGGCTTCATCTGCCATTGACGCCACTTGATCCATTTAGGATCTTGTTCAATCTAGTGACGCCCAGCGAGCAACGAAATATACGCATCTCCGTGACATGAACCAGTTCTTCTTCTTCTTTCTTTAGAGGCCAACACTCGGCTCCATGTGTACAGCCCGCTTGATCACTGTCTTGTAGACCTATTGTGTTTTAACGCGTTTTCAGACTTCATTCCATCTGGTTTTATTTAGTAGCACTTATGAGATAGATGCCTTTCATAAAATCCATAACAAAGCGCTCTTGAGATGATATTATCAAGAAACAACGCTAAGTCGTAATTATTTTCAAGGGATCAAGAAAGTATACATACATACCATCACCCCATCTTCCTGTCGGGGAAGGCAGAGAGGGCAGAGTGCCAGACTTTCCTATCTCGACACACATTCTTAGCCTCATCTACATCCATACACCTTCTCATACAACTTTTACGATTTCTCTGACTTCCTACATTTCCTTCTTTCGGAATATAATTTGCTTGATCGAACCATACTTTCTTTAATTTTTCTCTCCCACGCCTTCCACTCAAATTCTCACTATATATCGTTTTTTTTAGTTTTCCTTCATTCATTCGTTCCACATGCCCAAACCTTCTCAGCGTGCTCTTCTTCATCTTACTCAATACAACCTTAAGTTCACATTCATCCCTTATTAATTTATTCCGTATTCTGTCGTACATTGTCACTCCATGTATTCTTCTCGATGCACCCATTTCTACAGCATTTATTTGACTTATCTCAGTCTTTAACATGTCCACGTTTCGCTGACATGCATAAAAGTTGGCACCAAAACACTTTTGTGAACTATCTATTAGCACATTTTTTATACCGTCCGGTTCGAGTAATTGTGTTTTAGTGCTCCATTGACTTTATTTCATATCGCTACACACCGTTCGATATCCCTCTTAACTCTTTCATCATCTGAGAAAATACTACCAAAATAGCAGAATCCTTCAACTTGCTCCATCTTTCATTACTCATTCATAAGTCGCATTTTCTTTTGCATTCACACTTTTCTATTATCATTACTTTGGATTTTCCCACATTCATTCTCAGATCATTCTCTATGCATCTCGCATACATTCTTAGATCATTATCTATGCATCTCGCATACATTCTCAGATCATTATCTATGCATCTCGCATACATTCTCAGATCATTCTCTATGCATATCGCATACATTCTCAGATCATTATCTATGCATCATCTCGCATACAGTTTACTTATTATTGACAGAAGAAATTCGTGCAAAGTTATTAAAAAAAACATAGGAAAATCTACAAAAAGCTTTTTTTATAGTTTATCTTCCCTTGTAGGTTCGAATTCTGAGTTAGGGTGCCCTTAAGAAGGGCTTACTCTCTAAAAAGCGATATAAATTGTCCAGTCAAAAGATGCCAAATTAACCTTGATCAAGAACTATGGGAGTTGTGCTCACATCAGTAACGCTTATCAATAATGTTTTTACAACTAGATAACACTGATTGTTGTTTTTATTTATTTAACTAAATGTGAACATTCAGAGTTGTACCAGCTCTAGTTACGAATGTTTTTTTATATTAATATTGTATTAGTAAATTAAGTGTTGTTTTAGATAAACTGTATTTATTGTTTTAAAATATATGTTTTGAACTCACTTAACACGTTCACTGCGTTGAACACGGCTCCCGTGTCCATACAAAATAGCCTTGAATGTTGAGTGCACTCATAAACGTCTCCCGATAAGGATTCGTCGCCGGTTTCATGTGTTTTGAAGACACGAAGGAATACACTTGTATATGATGTTTCAATAGAAAGTAGAATTTGATTTTTAACAAAGTTATGGGTTTTCAAAAATTCGCGAATTTTCAGTATCTCTGTATGACATTTTATGCGCAGTGAACGTGTTAACAGTTAATATTATTTGTTTTAGTATAAAAGTTCATAAGAAGTGTTTCACAACTAATATTTATCCCACAACTATAATGATTGAAGATTTTATCATGGCATCCTAAAAAAAAACTTAGTGAAATACGTGAGCCTGTTGTTCACGACTCAGTTTCTCAAATCTCGGAATCAAACTAGACATAGCTACCCTTAATATCTATTTGTGCCACGTTGAGTTTTCATTTTTATTATTACAGTCGAAAACACAGCTTCACAGAGGTCAGTCGTAGCAAATAGAATTTGTATTCTTTGTCCAATCATTTTTAAAATGGACTTGTAGAAACAACTGTCGTCGCTGAAATATTGTCAACATACACGGTCAACGACCGACGAAACGAACTTTGGATATGTCCAAAGGTCGCATACCAAAACATTGAAATTGTTTACACGCAAATACTATTTACGATACATTCCACAGTAGAAAGAGAACGCATCGCGCTGTCTCGCCGTTTTCGCCAACAAATTGTCTACCCACAATATTATTCGCGACGTCTGCAATATTTCAATCGACCATCTCTGCTCGCACAGAAGCGAGATAAAAATATATTGCGGGCGCACTCCCGCGCCCGTTCTGAAATGTATAAATACCTACTTACCGATAAATAAAGCATCATTAATCATTAATCACTGTTTACTATTCATTGATTATTCACTCTCACTTTCCGCATTGCTAGTCGACGTATTTTATTTAAATACCAAACAATCAAAATCATCAGCACGTCCTTCAACCACATCCGCTAAAGACTAATTGATAACCTGTCAAAATGCGTTGTTAATACAAATTGCCCATCCAATATGGGTGAATATTGAAATGTACATCACATACAATGTCGCCAACGTGAGGAAAAAATATCGACTCAATCAAAAGCAAACAGCTTACCATATTAAAAAGTTCTCATTGTTATATTATCAAGCCATGTACTGTCGCTAGACAGCTCAATTGAACTCTCTTCCTCTACGGATGAAAAGTCAAATGGACAATGGGTCTTGACTCCATGTGAAATCTCGATATTTTCTTCTTGAAAGTATTTTTCAAACCAGTTAGTTTCTAACCTGCAAAACATACTCTTGAAAATACTTCTAAAACATGTTTAACCTTTCTCTTCCTGTGCTAAAAAAATCCGCCCGTTCCGGTGCTGTGTATTCAATACACATGTAAAAATGAGCGCTTTTAAATCGAAAAAAATAACAATATTCATAGCCAATCGCTTAAATTAATTAAATTTGAAATCAAAAGTGATAATAATTGAAATTTAATTGCTGAAAACATGAAAAAAAAACAACATCAGACGACGTTCACAAAATGGGTGAAGCGACCACCTCGAACGAAAGCCCACTGGCTACTGAGTGAGAGAAGCAAGTGAACTGAGATTCTATTTCTTGCGTTCCCATATACCAAAGTAGAGTGAGAGTGAGACGTGAATAGCGTCGCTTCCTCAACCATAGCGGTTTTTTAGAATGAATATACCTTCGTCACACACTGGCACACGTTTGATTGAATTTGTGAATTTATTCCCGATTTACACAAAATATCTCTGATGTGGCCGATAAGTGCTAATTATTATTAATATAATTTTTTTCATTCAATGCGTAAATGTATTACGGAGGAATACCTAAAATCTGAACCCAGTATTTATAATATTTATAGAGATATTAAAGTTTTTAGAAGCAATGTGAACTAGTTACACATCACAGGACAGGAAGGGTTAATATTACATAGACAGAGTGATTCGTCATGTATCATTTAGATGTCGTTTCCTATAATTGTGACAGTACATTACCGCAGTGATTATTAAAAAATATATATATATATATATTCCGCGGGGACTCAGGAAAATAATCGCGCTGAACCGCACACTTAGAAAACCTCTGATTTAAGTATGAACTTTGAATTACCAGTAGACAGGAATATTTTGTATTATATTTTTATAGAAACAGATACTTAAAATAGATAATAACACAAGTTCTTTATAATCCCTTTAATCTATTAGTGTTATCGTACATTTTATCTTCTATGACTTTGTTTTTTTTTTTTTTGTGTAAACACTTTTAACACCGTGCCGTGCCGATTATTACTTGAACTTGCTGCAGGAATTTGTCGTACCACACATTTGTGAGAGTTCATTTTATTTATATTTATTTTATTATATTTCAACGGTCAAATGACTTTTTTGATACAAAAATTGAAGAAAAAAAAACAGCGTATATAATTTAACACTGACCATGTAAGCAGTGTTATACAATAGGAAAAAAAACAGTACAAATCGAACACAACTAAGCAAATCCATGCATACAATTTAATCAATTCATTCCGGCAAGAGCAACTTCGTACAAAGATGGGTCAGACCCGGGACAACGCAGTCAAATGAAGGATCTCGGACGACCCTGCCTGCGTCTGTGGTGAACTGCAAAACATCGACCACCTCTTCACGTACAATGACTGTCCATTTAAATGTGGGGTCGACGACATTCTACGGCCGAGCAACGGCGGTGTTGTCTTTGCAAAGCATTAGGGATACGCCCTTTAGTGGAGTTCAACAATTCTGATACGATGAAGAAGTATAGCTTTTGTAAAGCGAAACAGGCCTGTTACTTTAATTTAAGTGTTAAATCACTCTGTTTTAATATTTTTATATTTGCTGTCATTCATATATTTGACCAAGACATTATTTTACCTTAATAGTACACCTTCAACAACTTCAGATATTAATCAGTGTGTTATACAACTGTGTTTAATTATAAAATATTAGATATCATATCATAACTTCAATTTTAAAAGCGGGTCATCCCTATAAGTAGATTTAAATAAAAATTTAATTGTTTATTTACCGTTATTTAAAAAATATATTACTTATCTCATTTTAGTAAGACAAGCACCATTACTTAGTTGGTTTTGCTTGTCGTGTCACCTTGGGTTTCGGATTTGATTCCCGATGGTACTAAAAAATCTGTTTCTTTCATTTAAGACCTTTTCACAACATCTATTATTGTATTATGTTATGTAACTTTGCGGGCTTATTGCTATATAGAAATTTCTTCCAACCAACCAGAATTTTTTTATTGGCCTGAAAAGAAAACCAGACTGCAATATATATTTTTTAATTTTGGTTCCAACGAGAATCAAACCCACAACCTCCGAACTGGAAGACAGGCGTCTTACCAACTAGACCACGGAGATTGTCTTACGGGTTGGTTTGAAGCAATTGCTTCATGCCAGGTTTGTACTTTGAACAATGCGATTTTAACATAGTACATATCATACATATATATTATACATATCACGTCATGTCTCTTGCGGGGCAAGCATAGATAACAAACCTCCAAACTTGTCTATCCATGAGCACAACTTTAACCTTTTCCACATTCATACATTTCTTCATACAAATATTGTATTATTTATACTTCTCAAAAGTAATACAAGATTGTGTAATGAAAGAATGTAAAGACCTTCTTTCAAAATCTGGTCCACTTGATCAAGCCACATTTTCCTCAGTGTACCTCTTCCACGCACACCTTGCACTTCTGACTTATACATTGGCTTTGTCATTCACACTCTCCACATGTCCAAACCATTTTAAACCTTCTTTCTTCTTTTTACTTAAAATATCCATTTTCGTCATACATTCATTTCTCATGTCTTCGTTCCGCCTTCTTTCATATATTGAAACTCCGTAAATTTTTCATAGTGCACGCATATCCGCAGCATTTATCTTATATTTACATAGTTATTGGTATAATTTGTGAAATTGAATGTACGTTTTTTGTAACATCAATCACCATTTGATTTTATTAACCCCCACATACAAACCAGTTTTTTATTCGACCGATATCAACTATATGACCGATAACAACTATATTCATAAGACTTTTAGACAATCACAGTGTTCAAAACAATCACAGTGCTAAAAACAATCACAGTGTTCAAAACAATCACAGTGCTCAAAACAATCACAGTGCTCAAAACAATCACAGTGCTCAAAACAATCACAGTTCTCAAAACAATCACAGTGCTTGGAACTTAGTGAGAATATGCATCACTCTAGCACGTCAATTTCAAATGAAACTTAGAAATATTTTTGCGCCTCGTCTTCATCCATATACATTCTCATACAACTCCTACATTTTCTCTCACTTTTTACGAGTGGCAATGAATAGCTTAGTACTATTTGGTAATCAATTTTTATCAACCAAAAAGACATAATATTATCTGTTAGAAGATAAAGCAACATTGGTTTTTTTTTTTAACATTCACCATCCAAATAGCATCTAAAATCGCATTGAAAATAATTAATAAAGTATTAAACAAAAAGAAAAGCTGACAACCTCCGTGGCCTAAGTGTTGCAAATTCATTTTCTGTTAAAACCTGATTTTTTTTAAATGGTGTTTCAGTCGTTTTCATTTAAGGCCTCTTCAACATCTCTCTGGTAGGTTGGAAGAGATCGCCACAAGGCAATACACCCGCCAGATTGTAATGTATACAATGAAAATGTAATAAAACACAATATAAGAATGTGCATGAATGTGTGATGACAAATGTAATATGTTGCATAGAAAAGTGTGAAGATCTGTTTCCTTTGATTATTTTTCAAGGGACATGGCATGACGATAATTCAGTATATATATCAGGTCTTTAAATATGAAACCGGAAATTTTTATAGAAAATATACGTTTATTGTATGAAAATGATAAAAAATATTTTATTCAAAGTATTGCCCATCGCTAGCTACACATTTTTCCCATCTCTCTGGCAATTTGTGGATGCCACGTCAAAAACCTGTTGCTCTTTTGAGGCAAACCAATCATCGAGCCATTTTCGTAAGAAGTGAAGTGTTGCTCAGCAAGTGCGTGTCCCATCGATGCAAATAAGTAGTAATCGGATGGAGCCAAGTTTGGCGAGTAAGCTGCATGCGAAAGCATGTTGTCGGTAGCGTTCAGTTTTAACGGTTTCGCCAGGTTTTAGGAGCTCATAATAGATAACACCCTTCTGATCCCACCAAACATTGTCTTCTGTCCATAGCGATTTAGCCTCGCAGTCGATGTCACTGGTTTGCTTGGAGTTACCCATGATCTTTTACGCTTAGGATTCTCTAAATATATCCATTTTTCATCGCCAGTCACAATTCGATGGAGAAACGATTTTTTTTTGTACCAAGAGCATGCTCACCGTAAGCTTCGACAAGCATTCGATGTGATTCTGCAGCAGTTTTCTTCAAATGGTAACAGAAACTCAATGCTGTCCGCAAATCGTAGTTCTCAGGCACAAAAACAGACATGTTCAACGCTATGAAAACATATGTAGTTGTATTAAACTTGTATTGTTGTGAGTTAAAAGTCTTTGACAAATGTAAACACAAGAAAAAAGCGCCAATGCTGCGGTTTGACAGTCACTACATTGACAACTAGAGCCATCTATGAGCAAATTCCGGTTTCATATTTACAGACCTGATGTATGTAAAATAAAATGAGGGATGAGTCAGTTGTGATGTAATTTCTGTTAACGATATCTCTAAACCATGTTGTGTCAATAGTGGAAGCTAAAGACAATTCAGTGCCAGATTTTCTCTAAATTATTCAATCTCTTTAAAACAATTTCAAATACATCCCTTGTCACAGATAAAATTAATCTATGGTCTTGCCAGTCAGTGAAATAATTTATTTGTCTTGTCTCGTGGCATCAAGATATCGGATATATCAACAAACTGCTTAAGAACTGGATGAAACTGAACAGGCTTATTTAAATATTAAGGTTGGTTAGCGGAGATTGCCATGTGCCGCCAGATTGTGCTGTGTATAATAAAAGTGTCATGAATAAATAAAAGGTTTAGATGCAACTTCTATGCAAAAGGTCACCAGTCCATAAACCGCAATGAACTTTTTCTGATTAGTTTCCGTGAAGAAATGAGGATATCCATAATTACCAACGTAATTCCCCTTTAAATAAAATGCATCTGTAATTTATTTTATCAAACACTGTTTATTCCACTTTTTTGTAACGGTATGTAACCCTACCGGTTTCAAGGCTTTCACCTCATCTTCAGGGGATCACAAACAAGACTAAATTCTGTTCGAACTGGCACCGATATACACGCTTCAACTGTTGGGGATTGAGGGGTAAGGGAGGCATGGGACGATTTTGGCCAGAAACAGAGAAATTTTTGGGATATATGTATTTACCAGATGTTCGGATCGATGTACTGACTTAGAAATTTCTATGGCCTCTAATCTGTCCAATTTATTTCTGTTACTACTGATATGCAAGAATTTGGCATCATCGATAAAAAAAGTATGGTTTTAAACAATATATAAAATGCGTCTTATGAGGAATCAATTTGCTTGGGTTGCTGCCAATGTATTCTTACGTAGTCTGCGACGGTGCATGGCTGCGCGGTAACGCACTGGCCTTCCGTGCAGAAGGTCTTGAACTCCACGGCACAGCTTTGCTTTCCAACTGAATTGATGCTGGAATGGCGAGGAGATCGACTATCAAGCCCAGCAAAGACGATGTTGTGAGTTCAAGTAAAAGTTTTGTCATCACCATTACGCAAGGTGGATCTTACGAAAGCATTTGTAAAAGCATCGAACAAGGATGGATCTGCAGTTGTTCAATTAATTGTGTAAACTGGAGCCAGTTCAAAATTTACACTATTATTACCATATTCAGTACCACAAAATCTGCAAAGTAAATATATTTTTACACGGTGTCACCTTAATGTAGTTCAGGTTCTTTTTTAAAGGCGAACTTTTCCTCATTATTTGAATTTTATATAATAAATCATATATCTGGATGACTGTGCACTCGTTATTATCAGTGAGTTTGCTGGTGTGCTAAAGCACACTTACTTAAAATAAAACAAACTCCACGGCACCGCTTCACTTTCCAATTGAATGATGTTGAAATGCCGAGGGGATCCTCTACTACGAGGCCCAGCAACGAACAAACAAATGCGAAAGGTCAACAGTTCGTAAACTGTACTGAACTTTTTCTGATTCGTTTTGCTCGAGGTGCCATTGTTTTTTTCCATAGTCTGTCGCGCTATAAAAGTAGGCTGGTTGCCGAGTTGATGAAGTATTGAATTTGTACTGTTCTATTCTTTTCGCATTTAAGTCAAATTGATATGGTAAGGTGCGGGCAGCTAATTAGGGATGGCTCAGTATCATATTTTGACTCGTGTACTTACTTATTTATTTTTTATATGTTTTATTGTATTCCTGTGTCTTTTTATTTCGATTTGTCGAATTGTTATTGATTGTTTTTTTTCCATTCTTTAAATTTAAGATTATTTTGTAAATATTGTAAATGAAATACAAACTACTCTTTTTAAGATGTTTTTAGGTACATTGTACCGTTGATGTAAAAAATTTATAACTTAAGTTAAATTTGTTCTTTTGAAGAAAAAAAACTTAAATATTTACATAAGTTTATTTTAAAAAACTATATTAACATTTACCATATATTAGATAAAATATCAACAACTTACACCTTCTCATAAATCTAATGATTTCTCTGTCTTTCTACATTTATATCATTCACTTGTTCCAACCATACTTTCTTTGGTCTTCCTATCACATGCGTTCCACTCACATTTGCGCTATATATCTTATGTCTTCTTTAATCCATTCGTTCCATATGTCTAAACCATCTCAGCGTATTCTTCTTCATCTTAATATACCAGCATTAAATTTACATTCATTCCGTATTCTGTCATGCATTGTCGCTTCATATATTCTTCACAATTTTTTTTCCATGCCCTCATTTTACTCCAATACATCAAAGTTGTCATCAAAATACTATTATGGACTATTATCTTAACAGATTTTGATATTGTCCAGTTTGAGTATACAATAGAGCAAGGGTCAGCAAACTTTTTTGGCTGCGGGTCAAAATCAACCACAATGTGAATATCAAAGGGACGTTTGGGTCAGTGATATTTTCATTTTAAAACGGTATTTTAGTCAATAATAAGATACATTTTATTAAGAAAATAATTACAATACGCATTTAAAGTTTAATTATTATTATAAAATTCTAATTATTATAAAAACAAACATAGTTGAATGAACTTTATTTATAAACGTTCTCTTCGATATTAATTGCTCCCCTGATGTTGAACTTGTGACGTAAATTTAGTCAAGTCTGGTGTGGTGTATAGTCAGTCGTTTTAAGACGAATACAAGCATCTGAATTTTCGATAGTTAACCTGCTCCTGTTCTTGCTTAAAATAAATTTCATTTGTGAAAATATTTGCTCACATTTATAAGTTGAACCGAATGTGGACTTTTTTTCGGAACTAAAGTGGGTCACTTGAAATTAGTAAATTTGTCATTCGGTGACCCGCGGGTCATAGGTTGCCGACCCCTGCAATAGAGCATCGATTTTCCGAATACTGATCAACCGAAAGTTCAAAGAAGAATGTGATGCTGTCCAATTGCTGTCTTTAAAATGTGTGCGAGATTTAGCGGCAAAAAAACGAGTCTTATTAGCTCTGAAGCAAAAGACAATTTTGGACTTCTTTTCCTAAACTGTAGGCCTACTTTGATGTACTACTTTATGTAAGGTATGTATTTGTAAGATGTGTGATACAAAATATATATACGATCGGTTATCCGAAAAATCAGTTATCTGAACACCCCCAGTCCGGAATTGTTTCGGATAATCGATGCTTTACTGTATATATGTTTTAGCGCCACATTTTCTTTGTTTCCTAATGTTACATGCCGTTGGATATCCTGCTTAACACTTCCATCATCTGAGAAAATACTACCCAAATAGCAGAATTTCTCAACTTCCTCCAATCTTTCATTATTCACTCATATATCCCATTTACTTTTCTTTTTCACCCTTTTCCAACATCATTGCCTTGGATTTTGCAACATTCATTTTCAGATCTTTCTCTTCGCAGTTCTCGTACAATTTTCTTATCAAACTCTGCAATTCATCTCCACTCTCCGTCAACACTACCATGTCATCGGCACATAGTAATCATCAATCACATAGTATAATTCAGTAAAGGCACATAGTAATCATCAATCACATAGTATAATTCAGTAAAGGCACATAGTAATCATCAATCACATAGTATAATTCAGTAAAGGCACATAGTAATCATCAATCACATAGTATAATTCAGTAAAGGCACATAGTAATCATCAATCACATAGTATAATTCAGTAAAGGCACATAGTAATCATCAATCACATAGTATAATTCAGTAAAGGCACATAGTAATCATCAATCACATAGTATAATTCAGTAAAGGCACATAGTAATCATCAATCACATAGTATAATTCAGTAAAAGGTTCAGTCCAATTAGATCCTATATATCAGCACTGTCAACAATATTGTTCATAACTTTATAAAGAAACATCAAATGGAATATAATCCTTCGTTCGGAGAGTTTAAGTAGGCAGGTTTAATTCAATAAAAAATCATAGGTTAAAAAATCATATGTCAGGTGGGATACCGAGATGAAAATTGATATTATATGTCAGAAATTTTAATTTAATTTATAACCAAAGGAAGCAATTATTTAACATAGCTTTTCTATGACAGCTCTGGCTTAAGTTACTTTGTTCGACAATCTTGATTAGATTTGCAGCACTCCTTATAGATTATTGACATTTTTATATCAATCTCATTTTGATCCGATGATAATAATACGAGGCGTATCCAGAAAGTAACTGTACTGAGGGTCTCACGACCGGATGGATTTTATTTTCGACACGTTGGCTACACTTCCGTGTAGCCTGACCCTTCCCCTCCGCAACGAGACCGGTTCGAGGTCAGTACGTTGAGAAGTGTCGACGCGACAACACGTTTCGTGAAAAATGTCAATCCAATCTCCCGCCAAGTGCGAAATACGCGGCGTCATCCGTTATCTCGTTTGAAAGGGAAAACCTCCGGTTGAGGTTTATAATGAGGTGAAAACTGCATATGGTGATAAAGCTATGAATCGTACGAGTGTGTACAAGTGGTGTCGCGAGTTTAAAAACGGTCACGTCACACCTCTTCACCCTCCGGCAAAAAGTTCAACACCACAATTTCAGCCAAGAAAATCATGGCATCCGTGTTTTGGGACTGTCAAGGCATAATTTTAATTGAATATATGCCTCAAGGGGAGACCATCAACTCTGCAAGATACTGTGAGACCCTAAAAAAATTGCGGAGGGCGATTCAGAACAAGAGGAGAGGCATGCTGACAAAGGGAGTCTGCCTGCTGCACGAAAATGTCAGACCACACACGGCCAATGCCACGAAGGAACTGATCGCCTCATTTAAATGGGATGTCCTGAACCATCCCGCGCATTCCCCTGACTTAGCACCTTCAGATTACTATCTCTTTACCTCCCTGAAGCTGCACATGGGTGGGAAAAGGTTTTCAACCGACGAGGAGGTAAAGGAGGAGGTGGAGAAGTGGACGGAGGAGTTGGCGGGAAACTACTTCGAGGAAGGCACCAAAAAGTTGATACCCCGCTTCACCACCTGCATTGAGAGGAATGGCAACTATGTCGAAAAATAGCTTACATATGTACTACGGTAACCACGCAATTTTTTTGTTTAAATAAAAAAAATTGTATCCAACAAAAATTCAGTACACTTACTTTCTGGATATGCCTCGTAGCATCACTTATAAGTAGGGTTTCCATACGATATCTAAAAGGAGGACATACTCTCCTTTTTCAATTTAAATATAATGTCCTCCATCCATTTTTAAATCGTTCTCTTGATTTTTGTTTTCATTGCATATCTCAGATATCGTCCGAGAATCCGAGGGTTGAGGAAAACGTTTAAATCTGGCATCTCTGCGATTTCATTCATCAAATCTGAAAAAATAGCAGTTATTGTTTAAATCTCGAACCAATATCTCTACAAATAAATAAAAGACCAAGTTAATAAAGTAGTCCAAAAATACATGTAGTCCGAAAGAATAAATACATGGGAATAGACGGTAATTTCAAAATTTATAAAGCATTTATGAGATCAATCATGACTTAAGAAATCGTGGTTGAAGATACCCTTACAATTATGTCAACTCAGTTGGAAAGCAATGCTGTACCGTGGAGTTTCATCTTTTTTTTCCTTTCATGACTTAAGAAATCGTCGTATCGTGGTTGAAGATACACTTACCATTATGTCAACTCAGTTGGAAAGCAAAGCTGTTCCGTGGAGTTTCATCTTTTTTTTCCTTTCATGATTTAAGAAACCATCATATCGTGGTTGAAGATACCCTTACCATTATGTCAACTCAGTTGGAAAGCAAAGCTGTACCGTGGAGTTTCATCTTTTTTTTCCTTTCATGACTTAAGAAATCGTCGTATCGTGGTTGAAGATACACTTACCATTATGTCAACTCAGTTGGAAAGCAAAGCTGTACCGTGGAGTTTCATCTTTTTTTTCCTTTCATGACTTAAGAAATCGTCGTATCGTGGTTGAAGATACACTTACCATTATGTCAACTCAGTTGGAAAGCAAAGCTGTACCGTGGAGTTTCATCTTTTTTTTCCTTTCATGACTTAAGAAATCGTCGTATCGTGGTTGAAGATAACCTTACCATTATGTCAACTCAGTTGGAAAGCAAAGCTGTAACGTGGAGTTTCATCTTTTTTTTCCTTTCATGACTTAAGAAATCGTCGTATCGTGGTTGAAGATAACCTTACCATTATGTCAACTCAGTTGGAAAGCAAAGCTGTACCGTGGAGTTTCATCTTTTTTTTCCTTTTCCTCCTTTTAAAGTGAGCAATCCGGCACACCACTGGACTGAATTTGATGGCACACTTGAAGTGTGACAATCGGAGCACACCAACTTGTTTTTTTCTCTCTCTTTTGAAAGAATAGATATGACAGAAGTCGTAGGTATCCTTATATCCCCGAATACTAGGCGGAAAAAAATCATGTGTCATTCGAGGGGAGTAGCACAGCGCGGGATTCGAAGTGTTGACCTTCCGCACGGAAGTCCAATGCGTTACCGCGCTGCCATGCACTTCTCTTATGAAGAAGAGTCTAGAGCAAATACAAGAAATATGCTCAGAACTAATGAAATGAAAATCCTCAAAGACGTTGCAGGCAAAACACTTAGAGATAGCTAGAAACTCTTGTATCCGAGAAATGTGTCGAGTAAAAGATATGAGATAGGGTGGAAACCGCAAAAGACCCTGACGAGGCCGCATGGAAAAGATGGATAACTCATAAATAGAGTGCGTCATGGTCCTCAAGAAAGTCTGCTTCATTTTATTGTGGTGCCTTCATATTAAAGACTATTTTTCACTTACACCCATTTATAAAAACATATTTTTCTTGCACATGTCTTCAATAATAACAATAAATCTATTTGTTATTGACAAAATGTGATTTAACTATTTGAATAATTTTTTTTAAGAATGCAAGAATGAAGTTGCATTGTGTTATATTGGAAATATTTTGCAATACGACGTTAACAAGCCAAGTTGAAAGTACGACAATGTACATTGTCAATGCTACAGACTTGACCTTTGCTTTTTCACAAAAATACATAATTTCCATTTATTGTCTGCTCTTTTTGTGTCTATTGCCCATGACATGTCTCGAGAGTGCTTCTTACCATATTTCAATTCCATCATTTGAGTTTTTTTTTTGTCGCTAAAAATAAAATTTGAAAAATGTAGAAAATGTTCATGGTGTTTGATAAAAGTGTCAGTTGTTAGTTATGCAATTAAACCAAATTGTTATATGGGTTAAGTGTTTTGAATGGACTTATCTTTATATTTTCAATGAAAATTTGCTAATGATGACAGTTGTATGTTACAATTACATCAATTGTGAAAATGCCCTATTGGGTAACTCCATGTCCCGGTTTGGTGGATATTTTTAATATAGATGTTGTTGAGTTCAGAAGGGCTCTTCTCCAGTATTTCCTCAATCATAAATCTTAACTGGGAGACTGATTATTACATTTTATCTTAAGTGTTTTTTTTTGTAACTGTGTTCTTGTTGCCCTTGAGAGAGATTTCCTGTTTTCCTACTAAAGTGTTGTATTATTGATTGAATTCAATTAATTGTATTGTATTATATTTTTTTACTTTCCGTGTTGTAACGTACATTGATATTTTTATATATCCATATTTTTTAAATCTTGACTTGTTAGTTCTTTTAGAAGATGTTGATATATTATGTTTTGTTTTATAATTGTTATTGTGTTGTTTATAGTTAAGGCATTAACGTTGTGGAGGTTTAAAGACATTGTAATTTATTTTTATCAAACACTGTTTATTCCACTTTTTTGTGACAGTATAACCCTACCGGTTTCAAGGCTTTCACCTCATCTTCAGGGGAGCGCAAACAAGACTAAATGCTGTTCGAACTGGTACCGATATACACGCTTCAACGGTTCAGGGCTGAGGGATGAGGGAGGCATAGGACAATTTCGGCCAAGAGCGGAGAGATTTTTGGGAAATAACTCCTCATTGATTAACTTTTCAAAAACAAAACAAAAAAGAAACTTATAAAAGATTATATATTAAACGAAACCTATAAGCATACCTATAAATGGAGCAGTTATTGTGTTGTGTAAATAACACTTAAGTGTAATTTATTTCGTCAGCAAATACATGGGCTACATTATATTGTATTACACTTTCGTTGTATACAGTACAACTGGTCAGGTTTATTGCTAAATGGAAATCTATTTCAATCAACCAAAAATAAGTTAAGGTTCGTAATTCCACGTGAAATCATCACAATTTAAATCAAAATTCTATCTCACCCGTTTTGATTTTCCTAATTTTTAGTTTACAGCTTTTATACCTACATATGGTGTATACCAAAAAAAAAAATTGTCAGATTTTTTTGATGAGTTATTAGTTTTTTTTATAAATTTTTGAAAAACTACAAAAATGCAAAAGAAAAATCTTCATTAAGTTTTGCAGTAAATTAAAACATGAAACCATTTAATTTACTCAATATGCTGCTGTGTTAAAAAAATCTCATGTTTTTTTTTATCATCCTACATCATTATTACACAAAGATACGTACCATCACCCCCATCTTCCTGTCGGGGTAGGCAGAGAGAATTAAGTGCCAGACTTTCCAATCTCTATACACATCTTTAATCTCTTCGACATGTATACACCTTCTCATACAACTCCTAATATTTCTTTGATTATTATATTAATTAAATAATAATCTAGATATCAGTCTTAACTTCTGATGATGCAATACTAGTACCAACAGTCTGATGATTAGTAAACTTATTATTTACATTCTCACATCAATTTTAATTTACTTTCTTACATCACAACACCTGAACTAATGTAATATCACTCACGGGCTGCCTTTCACAAATTCAATTTGTTCCCGAACCCAGATGAATCTTTACGGTACCCTCGAACACTCATTACCTTACCGTAAGGGCTTCTGTCTTTTTTAACTTAAAGCCTGTTTCTGGTTGGTTGGAAGAGATGACAAATAGAAATGAATCAACCATGATGTACTGTTTACAATGAAAGTGTAATATAATGCAATAATGATACTTTCGTTTGCCTTTTCCTTTTCAACCCTCAATTTTATTCGTTACTATGAGCTTTCAACGTAACATTACAAGTAGAAAAAGTTATTTTACCATGATGGAGATTTATAAAATCATAAAAGATATATTTAAAAAAAAATTAGAATAAGCAATAACTTTTGTATACCAGAGGTCATTTACTAATTTCTAAAGTACTTGAACATTATAGGGTTTAAAAGAGTTATTAATTCAACAATTTTTAGATTTCCTTTATGATATTGAAGCGCCTTTGGAGAAGAGATCACGGTCGCTAAATAATGATTTTCTTCATTACGTGCTTAATACGGAGCGTCGTGGTCCTCTTCTATGTCTGAAACTTGGTGCAACACCTGTCTCCATCCTTTCCAATCCTGGGCCATGTTGAATGCAAGGCAATAGATTCTTGTTCCTTTATTTTCTTCCGCCTTTTATTTGGTCCGTATATCTATAAAATCTTGATAAATCCTTTATTTGGTCCGTCTATCTCAGGAGTTCCCAAAGTGGTCCATATCGACCCCCTGGAATCTACTCGTATTTGATTTTTCTAGGGGTCGATAGTTTCAATAAAAAAATTGGGGGTCGATGACAGCAAAAATAGACCCCCTTACTACTGCTATTTGTTTGTTACTTCAAAATATCTATGCTTCCAATAGGTACCTAATTAAGAAGTAAAATAATTAAAAAGAAACGCTTTTTTGATAAAAACACATTACATACCAAACTTGTGTATGAAAAGGTAAAATGTGTCATTAAAATAGTCTATTTTTTTGCTTTAATTTTCGTCAGCGCAGATCTCAATATTGAATGTTGCACAAGATAATGCCATATTCCACTATGGATTTTACCTTTTATCTTTTTCAATCCTTAATTACAAGTAATTATAATGAAAAGTTTGATATCTAGTGAAATATTTAATATCGAGTAATGTATAAACTTATTAATTTGAGTAAGTAAAGTAAATGACTAGAGGGTCGACGGTTTTAAAAGTTTTTGGTAAAGGGGTCTGCGGCCGAAAAAAAAGTTTGGGAACTCTTGGTCTATCTTATAGGACACATTCCTGTTGATTGCCTTCCTTTTACTGTCCCCGTGACCACCAGCCTCTCTAAACTTTCTAACAATATTCTCAAATTCTGTTAGGATTCTTTTTCTACATATTGTTTTCTACATATCGAAGTCTTTTCGTAATCTCCAATTCTTGGATGATAGGGCCATCGATGCACCTTACGGTACATGGGATACGAAGCAGTCACCTCTAGCGCCACATTTCAAAGGCATCTATTATGTTTTTTTCCTTCTTCCTCATTGTCCATGTTTTCACTGTGGAGAATACATAAGATTTAATAAGACGGATCTCGGTTCTTCTGAATATAGACCCGTTAATCCATAACTTTGTCAGATAGTGCTAGAGAAATAAATTTACTGCTATGTTAGAAGAAAATCTGATCTTATATTTTACAAAAGTCATTATCTGTTACCAGTCTCACGTGCATTATTTGGTTTTTGAAATTATCGTGTATCTGATTTTCAAACAGGAAAGTAACGCCACGCCATTTACTATTTCTTTAACAATTACAATAATTTGGTTTAAAATGTGTAATCTCACAGTTTTTTTTTATCGAACACTTAATTTTTATCTTATCTATAAAATGTATCACAAGACCATAATCAAACTATCGAAAAAATGTTTTCTTTACTATATTTTATCAGCTGTTATCCCTCCGAGATGGGCCAATTTGTAAGTTGATATTTTTATATTTTATTTTTATTCGTTATGGTTTATCATAGATGCAGATTTATTCATTATGGTTTAGATGCAGATTTGAAGAAATCATTTTTATTTTATTTCAATGAATAAAAGAATTGAAATCAAAGTTTTTTTTAAATAAGGTAAATATTATTTTTTACACCCATTTTCATATTACTTGATTCGTAGGAATAAATCAAAATATTTTATATTTTTTTTGATAAAACACTTATACTTAAGATAATGGTATGCCCCTACCATTTTTTTAGTTTTCACCTTATTAATAGGGGAAGGGGAGCACAAACACCTTATGATTAGGGGAAAGGGAGCACAAACAAGACTGAGATATACTCAGGTTGATACCAACATACTAGAAGTAAAATTTAGAAACAGCTACTAACTTTGTGCTCTCCCTGATTAATATAAATAACGTAATATAAACGAAACATTAAGTACAATACTTTGCCTCTGGAGTTGAGTAACCCTGCATCAACATGTGGAAGGTTTCGATTCTGCAAAGCAACTTGTATCTCGTTCGACAAGTGAGCTCCGTGTGATTTCTGTATCTCAAAATCTATCCATAAAATTCTCAAAAAATCCAATTTTTGTTCTATTTAAGCGTTATTCCACTAAAAACAAATCTGAGCTCTTTACTTCTATAAAATAAGTATTCGACAATTACGTAAGTCTGCTTGGTGAAGTTTGGTAATGTTTTGTGGTATACATACATAACATATATTGAACTTAAATATACATATTATTATTAAATAATTTTAAAACAATGACTGTAATTTATTATTACTACTGCTTTTTGTATCTTCATATTAGTTTAAGATAAAGTTGTATTGTTTGTCAATAATTTTAAGTACTTGTATAACCTGTCACACGTTCATTTGTGTATGAAGACACTTGTGTCGACACAAGTGGATAAATTTGATTGTGAGGGAAGAGAGGTAGGAGATAGCTTCCGCAACCAGCTGTGAGATCTCGGGAACATATGTGTTCATCCCAATGCACTGACTGATATATACAGGGTCTCTAATTTGTCTAATTTATTTCCCTAATTATTGATATGCAACAATTTGGCATCATCGATAGAAAATGATTAGCCATTTCAGAATAAATTAGATTCATTAATGCTGATGGGTGATCACAAAGTCTTCAAAGAACCTTCCTGTCTTTCCTGTACAGAAATTAGCAGTCAGGAAATAAAGGTTTAACTCAAAAAAACACTTAATTTTGATGAACCGTGTTTTTCAATTATTCAGGTTCAAGTGTCCTCCAATTACCATGTGAAATCAGCACGTAATTAAGGAACTTGAACCTAGGAATGCCATTAAGCATTCTAGCTGACCACTAGATATTGTGAATGGAAAATCATGAGTTATTTTTGTATTACAGAAGTTACAATCTGGGAGATCCTCCGACCTTGAATTCTCCACGAGTGCCCAGGAGGAATACTACAGACAATTTCCAGAATTTAGACATCAACGCCCACGTAGACTGTCCAGGTGATTTCATTTTATCAATATTTAATATAATACATCGTGTGGATAGAGAATACATGTTAATATATTTGTTTATTGTGTGTAAGTTTTGCACTTCGACAAAGTCTTCATACCGAGTGCGCCAGAAATACCTCTCCGATTTGCCACCGCCGCTGTTCAGGCGCTAGTGGGGCTTCCTTGAGTAGCACATACTTTACCATTTCAGTTGCCTCTATGGTATGAAGTGGTGAATATTGTGTGTTCGTGATTGAAACTTATTTTAAAAATGCCAATTCTATCATCGCAACTCAGCGATTATTTTGTATGTTCTTCAGGCTTGGTCGAAACGGCACAGTTCCTGACAAGAAGATAATATTGTTATGAAGTTTTTTTTTTCAACTATATAAAATATACCAGCATTAAACAAGTGAAATGGGTGAAAAATTTTAATTGCTCCAAAGTTGAGGAATTCTGCTTTGTGGATAGTATTTTCACAGAAGGTGGAACAGTTAAGAGGGATATCGAATAGTGTAGCGATAGGAAACAAAGTCAATGGGGCACTAAAACATATATACACGAACCGGAGAGCATCAAAATGTGCTAAGATGAAAATCCATAATAGTATTTTGATGCCAACTTTGATGTATGGGAGTGAAACATGGATGTGGAAAAATGCTGAAAAAAGCCGAATTAATGCTGCAGTAATACATGCATTGAGAAGAATACATGGAGTGTATGACGGAATACAGAATGAAGGGATAAGGGGGGAATGTGAATTTAAGACTGAGTGTTAAGTAAGATGTAGAAGAGTAAGTTGAGATTGACTAACAAAAAATATATTTAGTGCAAATGTGAGTGGTAGGTGTGAGAGAAAGACCAAGGAAAGTGTGGTTGAAAGAAGAAAACGTAGAAAGTCAGAGAAATTGTAGAAGTTGTATGAGAAGGTGCTTGGATGTAGAAATCATGAGATCATGCTAAGGATATGTTTTGAGATAGAAAAATCCGGCGCGCTGTCCTCTCTCTGCCTACTCCGACCTGAAAATGGCAGGACGGTATGTATGTAAACTGGTGAAATTGATAATATGTAACAGAAAATAAAACCGGCAAAATTGTGAACAAGTCATAGGCCGGAATTTCTTGTGAATGACATGTTTACAAATTATTATTTCGGTACGCTTAGTTACAAAAAGTTATCTGTGAAGTCAGAAAATATACAGCATTGTGCTGCTTTAACACATTCAGTGCTGAGGACACATATCGCGTTTCCATACGTCCAGTGTGTACGACACGCCAGGCGTGTTGTGTTAATATGTTTGTGTCTGCGAAACATCTCAGCACAGCATGTATGGTATTTACGTAAAATTTTATTCGCAGTGAATGTGTTAACTGACGTTGAAAGCTTACTCGATTATTTGGAGCAACAGGACGATAGTACCTTGCTGATAAGCTAATGTCGCAAAATCTGTGTAGCACCATTAGCGGAAAAGTGAACAGAGGGAAAAATATACAGTGGTACCTCGGGTTACGAACTTAATTCGTTCTTTGATTCCGTTCGCGAGCCGAAATGTTCGCAAACCGAAATTTTATTTTCTTGGGAGCCATAATGAGGGTTAATTTAATGCAAAATATATTTTATATGTACTGTATATTATATATTGGGTGTTAACATAAGTTGTATCTGTTTTTTTTCCAATTTAAAAATGAGCACCAAAAGTAAAACTAAATGGTAAATGTTATACGTCATTCGAAAGAAAACTTTCTGCTCTACAAGATATTGTGTTTGCTTTTATATATTATGACAGATATATCTAGGACATTATGACAGATATATCTTATATATTATGACAGATATATCTAGGATAATTTATGACAGATATATCTAGGACAATTTTTACCGTATCACCCAGGATAGCCGAGAGTGCACTGTATAATTCTTTATCTGGCTTGTTTGTTTGAAGAAAATTATTCTAAGCAATAAAACTGTCACGTGAGAGTGTTAATTAATTAAATGATTGAAGTTATTTCAGCTGACAGCAACAAAGCAAAGAGAAGATCTTTGAAGTTGCTCCGTGGCCATGAGAGAGACCTCAAGTTGGACATAGCAAAATGTAGGAGCTGCCGTTTGGAGACTGTACCTGCAAATATGTCGCAAATCATACCCACTTTGGTGAGTATTTCTCTTCCAATTGTATTGACAATACCAGATCTATATTGTATTAGTCCACAAAGACGTAACTGGTGAGTATTTCTCTTCCAATTCTATTGACAATACCAGATCTATATTGTATTATTCCACAAAGACGTAACTGTGATGACATTGGGACTTCCTTTCAGAATGTCTTCTTCCGAGCAGTTAACTGGGCACATTGATCGAATCGAATTCACTACACACGCATCGTGGTGGATCCTCTGGGCCAATATTTCATCTTAGGAGATTTTCTGTTCATCTGCTCATGCGAGTGCGATTCAGAAATCTCCAAATGGTCCATGGTAGGTGGTGCTCGACTGGTAGACACTACATTCAGATCCACAGACTTTCAATAATAGCTCTTTAAGAATCAACACGCTCACTATCTGAAGAGCCTTCAAGAAGGTTGTCATAACTCGATCGGAACTTTACCAGAGAACGAGTCCCTTTGTAATATCACGTTCATAAAAATAAAATAAAGAAGATTTTGTTCTTCTAATGTAGGTCGCATTGGATGGGAAAGGTCGTCAGTGTGAACCCCACACTGTGCTACTCTCCTTGAAAGACACAGCCATTTTTTCCGCATAGTATTTGGGTGTATAACGATACCCATGACTTCAGTCATATCTATTCTTTTGAAAAAGAAGAAAAAACATGCAGGTATGCTCCGATGGTCTCACTTCGGTGTGCCATCGGATCCAGTACAGCGGTGTGGCCAGTGAGTTTGCTGAGTGTGCAACGATCCCACTCACTAACCGAACTGTATGTCACAGATTCGCTTTCCAACTGAATTGGCTTTGGAATAGCGAGGAGATCCTCGACTACGAAACCCAGCAACGAGGATGATGTAAATCTAAGTAAAAGTTTTGCTATCACCATTACACGAGCTAGGTCTTACGAAAACATTTGTAAAAGCAACATACAAGGATGGACCTGCAGTTCAATACAGAAATGTTCAATTTATCGTATAAACTGAAGTCAGTCTAGAATTTTTACTGTTATTTTCATATTCAGTGCCACAAAATTTATAAAGTAAATATATTTTTACACAGTACCACCTTAATGTAGTTAAGATGTTTTTTTTTTTTTAAAAGATAAACTATTCCTCATTATTTGAATTTTGTCTAATAAATCATACATCTGGGTGACTGTGCACTCGCCTTAATCAGTGTGCTTGTCACTGAAGTTAAGATCAGCAAAGAGAGACAGACTAGCAATGTAATAAATAGCTACTAGATTTTTTTTACGTAATTTTATCATCACATCAAATAGTTAATATCCAGTGTATTGAAAAATAATAATTTTACTAATAAATTAAAATCATTTATTATACCTTCCTTTGATTTTTATTAGGTTGGTAGATTCATTTTGTACCTTTATTTGACATTTATATGAATTATGTATGTCAATTTACGTGAATTACGATATTGTAGAATGTATCTATGTGTAAAACGAGAGTATGGTAATACCTCGTAAAATGATACGGATACGTTCCTCAAAATCGTTACATTAAAATAGTTATTGTTCTCAGAGGTAAATATATACCATATGACACAAAGTATAGGGATAGGTTCCTAAAACAAAACATGTCAATCGAGAGATGGGAGTACAGTAATACGTCGTTAAATGATAGGGATACGTTCCTCAAAATTGTTACATTAAAATAATTATTGTTCTCGGAGGCAAATATATGACACGAAGTATAGGGATAGGTTCCTAAAACAAAACATGTAAATCGAGAGATGGGAGTACAGTAATACGTCGTTAAATGATAGGGATACGTTCCTCAAAATTGTTACATTAAAATAATTATTGTTCTCAGAGGTAAATATATGACACGAAGTATAGGGATAGGTTCCTAAAACAAAACATGTAAATCGAGAGATGGGAGTACAGTAATACGTCGTTAAATGATAGGGATACGTTCCTCAAAATTGTTACATTAAAATAATTATTGTTCTCGGAGGTAAATATATGACACGAAGTATAGGGATAGGTTCCTAAAACAAAACATGTAAATCGAGAGATGGAAGTACAGTAATACGTCGTTAAATGATAGGGATACGTTCCTCAAAATTGTTACATTAAAATAATTATTGTTCTCAGAGGTAAATATATGACACGAAGTATAGGGATAGGTTCCTAAAACAAAACATGTAAATCGAGAGATGGGAGTACAGTAATACGTCGTTAAATGATAGGGATACGTTCCTCAAAATTGTTACATTAAAATAATTATTGTTCTCGGAGGTAAATATATGACACGAAGTATAGGGATAGGTTCCTAAAACAAAACATGTAAATCGAGAGATGGAAGTACAGTAATACGTCGTTAAATGATAGGGATACGTTCCTCAAAATTGTTACATTAAAATAATTATTGTTCTCAGAGGTAAATATATGACACGAAGTATAGGGATAGGTTCCTAAAACAAAACATGTAAATCGAGAGATGGGAGTACAGTAATACGTCGTTAAATGATAGGGATACGTTCCTCAAAATTGTTACATTAAAATAATTATTGTTCTCGGAGGTAAATATATGACACGAAGTATAGGGATAGGTTCCTAAAACAAAACATGTAAATCGAGAGATGGAAGTACAGTAATACGTCGTTAAATGATAGGGATACGTTCCTCAAAATTGTTACATTAAAATAATTATTGTTCTCGGAGGTAAATATATGACACGAAGTATAGGGATAGGTTCCTAAAACAAAACATGTAAATCGAGAGATGGGAGTACAGTAATACGTCGTTAAATGATAGGGATACGTTCCTCAAAATTGTTACATTAAAATAATTATTGTTCTCGGAGGTAAATATATGACACGAAGTATAGGGATAGGTTCCTAAAACAAAACATGTAAATCGAGAGATGGGAGTACAGTAATACGTCGTTAAATGATAGGGATACGTTCCTCAAAATTGTTACATTAAAATAATTATTGTTCTCGGAGGTAAATATATGACACGAAGTATAGGGATAGGTTCCTAAAACAAAACATGTAAATCGAGAGATGGGAGTACAGTAATACGTCGTTAAATGATAGGGATACGTTCCTCAAAATTGTTACATTAAAATAATTATTGTTCTCGGAGGTAAATATATGACACGAAGTATAGGGATAGGTTCCTAAAACAAAACATGTAAATCGAGAGATGGAAGTACAGTAATACGTCGTTAAATGATAGGGATACGTTCCTCAAAATTGTTACATTAAAATAATTATTGTTCTCAGAGGTAAATATATGACACGAAGTATAGGGATAGGTTCCTAAAACAAAACATGTAAATCGAGAGATGGGAGTACAGTAATACGTCGTTAAATGATAGGGATACGTTCCTCAAAATTGTTACATTAAAATAATTATTGTTCTCGGAGGTAAATATATGACACGAAGTATAGGGATAGGTTCCTAAAACAAAACATGTAAATCGAGAGATGGAAGTACAGTAATACGTCGTTAAATGATAGGGATACGTTCCTCAAAATTGTTACATTAAAATAATTATTGTTCTCAGAGGTAAATATATGACACGAAGTATAGGGATAGGTTCCTAAAACAAAACATGTAAATCGAGAGATGGGAGTACAGTAATACGTCGTTAAATGATAGGGATACGTTCCTCAAAATTGTTACATTAAAATAATTATTGTTCTCGGAGGTAAATATATGACACGAAGTATAGGGATAGGTTCCTAAAACAAAACATGTAAATCGAGAGATGGAAGTACAGTAATACGTCGTTAAATGATAGGGATACGTTCCTCAAAATTGTTACATTAAAATAATTATTGTTCTCGGAGGTAAATATATGACACGAAGTATAGGGATAGGTTCCTAAAACAAAACATGTAAATCGAGAGATGGGAGTACAGTAATACGTCGTTAAATGATAGGGATACGTTCCTCAAAATTGTTACATTAAAATAATTATTGTTCTCGGAGGTAAATATATGACACGAAGTATAGGGATAGGTTCCTAAAACAAAACATGTAAATCGAGAGATGGGAGTACAGTAATACGTCGTTAAATGATAGGGATACGTTCCTCAAAATTGTTACATTAAAATAATTATTGTTCTCGGAGGTAAATATATGACACGAAGTATAGGGATAGGTTCCTAAAACAAAACATGTAAATCGAGAGATGGAAGTACAGTAACACGTCGTTAAATGATAGGGATACGTTCCTCAAAATCGTTACATTAAAAGAAATATCATTATCAGAGGTAAAAATAACACACAGTGTAGGGATAAGTTCCTAAAATATACCGTTTTCATTCCTGATCACTGCATTCTGTATTCTTACATATATTGTTACTCCGTGCATTCTTCTAATTGTATACATTTCTACAGCATTGCTGTAGATAAACAATTATTCGTAACTACGTAATTGTGGAAGATAACACATACTACCTTGATCAAAAAGTTTTAGAACCGGCCACCATGTGGCGGTGTCAGTCACCCGATTGGAATTCTTTTTTTTTTGTTAGGTTACCACATCTATCATTGACACTTCCTTCCAAATTTCAGCGTCATAGCTTGACATTTGTAAAAGTTACGTTGTACTGAATACATCTACCTTTGTGCATGTTTTCGATTTTTTACAAGTTTGAAAAAGTGCATCTACGAGTTTCCGCGGTCCGCAAACCTTGGAAATGTTGGAGAAGTGTTTTTCGGTGGCACGAACGCTTCAGAAGTGGTTGTGAGTTGGTCGAGGATGACGAACGCAGTGGCAGTCGAAAACCGATGAAAACATCGATAAAATCAAAGAAATGTTGGCCAAAAACCGCAAATTGACCATCAGAGAGCTGGTAGAGGACTTGGACATCGCTTATAGATCCGCTCAAGACATTTTGGTTAATGATTTGGGCCTCAGACGTGTCGCTGCAAAACTGTTGCCGAAAGAACTTGGAATTCACCTGATCTGGCCCCCTGCGACTTTTTCCTGTTCAACCGACTTAAAAAACCGCTTCGTGGAACGCGTTTCAGCACCCGAGAGGATGTCATGAAAAAATCGAAGACGGCTCTGATGGACATACCGAAAATTGAGTACCACCGGTGTTTCGAGGATCGTATCAAGCGCTGGCGTAAGTGCGTTGCAGTCGATGGGGAGTACTTTGAAGGGGACCATATCGATTTTGATGAATAAAGTTGTATTTTCGATTTTATGAATAAAGTCCTAAAACTTTTTGATCAAGGTAGTAGTGCAACAAGCTGAGTTCTGGTCTGCTCAAATATGAGCGGACAATCTGAAATAATGTTGTGTGGTCAAACATTTTTCTTCTATCTGACATCATTATAAAACTCGTCAGTTCCAATAATAGACCATAGTTGTTGGGATTTGCAGTTTGAAATTAGATTTTCAGTTGTGTCGTAAATTTAACCTCGTATAACTTACAGAGAAGAACCACTCTTGTTGAAGCGTCATTAGGTTCTGGTTTTGAATTATGTTGACCCCTCATGCTGTTATATTGTACGAGTATATCACCCAAAAGCATCAAATTCTCTTCTTTTTTTTTCAGGTAGAATCATGCAACCGTTTTATGTCTCTGTCCTCGCGGCCTGTGCACTCAGGCCGCGAGCAGTCCTGTCCTCCGGCCCCCATATCAAGCAAGCGCGAGGAGCAACTGCCGAGTGTAAAGTTCTTCAAGCAGTGTGCAATGCAACGGGTGGGTGGGGCAGAAGGGGAGGAACAGCCTCCCGACACCAGGGCTTCTTTCCACAGCACCTTCAGCATGCTTATCAGGATGGGCAACTCCGAGAAGAACTGCAAGAGAACTGTGAGTGCCATTCTATATTTATTTTAATATCTAACAGGGATATTTAACAATGCTGGCCAGCCAATTTGATCCAATCTGAATGGACTAAAAAGTCTGTGCTTTTTATTACAAGTACACTGCCGTCATAAGCAAAAATGGAGCTGTGAAGTGTGAGTCAATATTCCATATCGAATTCTGAACCATAATCCATAAAAAAAATACAGAAACCCATTTATTTCAACACAAAAATCGACATAATGTCTTTTTTAATTTTGCAAAATACTAGGTTTTTCTAAGCAAAAAAACAATAAAATGTGATTTATAAGCAAAAAGACAGCAAGTGTCTATGCGTTTGCTGTGTTTTTGCTTATGAATCACATTTTACTGCTTTTTTGTTTATTTTATTTATTATTTATTTATTTATTATTACACATGACAAACAGTGACACTCAACTACAACTGAAAACATCTTGCGAAACTCAACTCCTCACACATTATCACTCCAGAAAGACCAAAAATATTCATCCCACAATATACCGCACACAATCATAAGAATAAAAATCAAAACAAATTCAAAACAAAAAAAAAAAAGAAGAAAAAAGAAAAACACACAGAAACACAAATACAAAAACATCCAAAATTAAAACAACAAGAAGAGACCCACACTCTACGTTTATGAATCACGACATTTTTAAGCAGTAATGAAAAACATAAAAGTGCAGTTTTCTCAAAACTCAACTTTTGCCATTAGCTGAATTGTTGCTTATTATGGATGTACAGTAGTCCCCCCTTATTCGTAGGGGATATGTTCCAAGACCCTCAGTGGATGTCTAAAATTGTCGAAAATATTAGGTGTACAAATAAGTTTCCGCCGTTTTTTATAAAAAAAATGGGCATTTATTGTGAAAGAACGGAACCTCATGTTTTATTCGAAGTAGTACCCATCGCTTGCCACTACTTTTCCCCATCTTTCTGTCAGCATACGAATACCGCGTCAGTCATCATCATCATCTTTTGAGGCTATCCACGAATCGACTCAATTTTTGGTATCTTCATATGATGTGAAGTGCTGCTCAGACAGGCCATGCGTCATCGATCAAAACAAGTGGTAATCAGAAGGAGCAATGTCTGGTGAATACAGCGGGTGGGGTAAAACTTCTCAATTGAGTGTTTCCAAATAGGTTTTGACCGGTGCCGCAACATGTGGACTAGCATTATCATGCAGGAGAATAATTTTGTCGTGTCTGGCGTAGTAGTGGGCGCGCTTTTCCTCGAGTGCTCAACTCAATCTCATCAATTATGTTCGGTAGACAGCCCCAGCAATGGTTTCATTCGGTTTGAGCAACTCATAATACACGACACCAAGCTGATCCCACCAAATACACAACAAGAGTTTTTTTCCATGAATATTTTGCTTAGCCGTAGATGTTGAAGCATGACCAGAGGATCCCCATGATTTCTTCCTTTTTGGATTATCATAATGGATGCATTTTTCATCACCAGTGACTATATGGTGCAGAAAACCCTTTCGTTTATGCCTGGCAAGCAGCATTTCACATGTGGAAAATTGGCATTCAAAGTTTCTCCGTGTCAGTTCATATGAATCCCAATTTCTTTGTTTTTGAATCATTCCCAATGATTTCAACCCATGTGAAATTGCTTGTTGAGTCACTCCTAATGTAAGTGCAAGTTCTTCTTGCGTTTGGCACGAATCTTGATCCAATAATACTTCCAATTCCGCGTCTTCGTACACTTTCGGCCTTCCGCTACGTTCTTTGTCTTCGATGTCAAATTCACCGTTCTTAAACTTTTGAAACCACTCACGACAACTTCTCTCACTTAAGGCAGCCTCACCATATGCTTCTACAAGCAATCGATGCGCCTCAGCTGCAGATTTCTTCAAATTGAAGAAGTAAATCAAAAATTCCCGCAAATGACGCTTATTCGGCTCAAAACTTGACATTTTCGAACACAAAAAAATATGTTATACTGATAAAAATTCACTAATATTTCAAGGTCATGTTGTTGACAGATGTCCAACCTTACGATAATGACATTTTACATCTGACAATTTTAACCATAACTTACTGGTGGCGCCAACTTTTGTCAAACGGCGGTGACTTATTTGTACACCCAATATCAAATCTTGTTATTTACAAAGTAGAGTACATATGAAAATAGGAACTCTACTGTATAAATGGGGTAATTGGGGGACACTCGGGCCCGGATAATTGAAAAACACAGTTATCCAAATTAAGCTTTTATTGAGTTGAACATTTAAAAGCTAGATAAATTTTGCTATGCAAGATCAGTACACGAATAAGCTTTCTCAATGTTTGACAGATACAACCGCTAAACGCTGATATCATACTGTAGTATCTATGTAAACGCTGGTATCATACATTATGAAGTCCCGGCTTCACATATTTTTGTGTCGGTGTGGTCACGAGGAAACGCTGTCTACTTCATAGCGTTAATCAATTGGTAAAATGTAAACTGTAGATTTTATAACAGTTTAGGTCCTTGCTTTGTAATTTTCAAAACATGGACATTTGTTAAAAATTTGTAAAAAAATATTTTTCATGATTGCTAAAAAAAATAGTACAACAGAAGACCACAGTTAATCCGATTCACGGATAATTGAGTCGTGAATAATCGGCACTCTTCTGTACTGTTTTGCTCTATACAGTGCAACCTCTATTTATCATTTTTGAAGGGACTCATTGAGCTAAACAATAAATATGGGAAAACAATTCATTTGGGGGGAATAGATGAAAAAAAATAGGATTATACCAAATGTTTAAAATATTCCGGATTATACCAAATGTTTAAAACATTTAAAATGTTCTTAAAAAATATTTGCACATATATATGTAATATATACACACACATACTGTCTCGCCGTCTCCCTGTCAGGGTCAGAGGGAACAGAGCGCTAAACTTTCCCATCACGACATACTCGTATCTTTCGCCTCTTCTACATCCTCACAGTATTGTTCATCTTGCTCAACACCTTAAGTTCACATTAATCACTACATTACATATCCTGTCATATATTGTCCCCTCATCTATTCTTCTAAGTGCACACATTTATTCAGCATTTATTCAGCTCCTTCCAATATTTTCCTACATCCACTTTTCACTTCCATACATCCTAAATGGTACTAAAATACTACTGTGGTCTATCATTATAACAGATTATTCAAAATGTTTTCTTCAAAACACAAGTTGTATGAAAAAAATAACTTTCTAATAATAAGGCAGTGTTTCACATTACAAGACCTGGTCCGAAACGGAATCTGTTCCATTTCGGACCAGGTCACTGACCAAAAGGCAGTGTTTCATATTACAACACCTGGCCCGAAATGGAATCTGTTCCGTTTCGGACCAGGTCACTCACCAAAAGGCAGTGTTTCATATTACAACACTTGGCTGAAATGGAATCTGTTCCATTTCGGACTAGGTCACTGACCAAAAATC
Source organism: Odontocerum albicorne (assembly GCA_949825065.1). Taxonomy (NCBI): domain Eukaryota; kingdom Metazoa; phylum Arthropoda; class Insecta; order Trichoptera; family Odontoceridae; genus Odontocerum; species Odontocerum albicorne. The sequence goes on from OX463850.1 coordinate 34,658,820, forward strand.
ACTTGTTTTCTAAGACTTGCTGTACTCTTCTTTTTATGTAAAACAACTTATTTATTGTCTCCAGATGTCAGTTGAGGAGCACACCTGGCAGAACGAGTTGAAAGACTTGGTGTGGTTGGAGGTGTCGGCCAAGCGAGCTGGTCGGTCCCCGTTCCAGCAGGATGCCTTCCTTTGTGCTCGCCGAGATGAGGTGCCGTCTCTGCTGCAAGATATCCTGGATTACAAGTACATACTACCTTTTACATTCTGTATTGGTTATTATAGACATTGTCAAGTTGTGAAAATAACAATGTTTCACGGAAAGATTATCTACTTTGTATTACTGTGAATGTACATACGATAGTATGTAATTTTCCCATATTTCTATATATGAGGTTTGAAAAAATTACAGTTTGCAAGTATTATTCCTCAAGCAACCTTTGTCAACTTTGACCACTTTGACATTTGTGGCAACAATGGAAAAAATGAGTTCAATGCTGTCAAAAAACATTTTTATTTAAAAAAATTAACAGCTGCGCATATTAAAATCAAGTTGGTTGAAGTTCACAGTGAATGCACCAGTGTCGAAAACTATTTATTTCTGGATAAATAAATTTTAATGTGGACATGCATGCACCGAAGATGAATCGTACTCCAGGTGCCCAATTGCTTCCAATATGGAGGAAATCGTTTAAAAAAACCGTGGTATTGTAATGAAAGACCACCATTGCTGAAGCTGTATGCATCTTAAGTGAACAGGTGCACAATTTAGTGATAAAATTAAGTGAAAAAATGCAGTAGCCATTCATTATGTTGCTAGTCTGTCTCTCTTCAGTGATTGAGATGAGTGTACAGTTATCCAAATGTATGATTTACTGAATTCAAATTATGATTAAAAAGACCATCTTTTATTTTATCAAAGGTTTAAGCTTCAACCTTGTGGAACGCCATATTAGAATGTTTAACAAAAAATTATTTTGTTATTCCACTATTACATTAATCACCGCTACACATGTCTCTACGTTCTTTTCCAAGGCTCTCTTTCTAATGTGGGTAGTCCATAGTAACGTGACACCGGTCTAACCTAAGCACTGCTCTCAGAACAAACCAGAATCATTCCATCCGAAAACAGCCTCGGGATTAGAGGTGGAAACACGTCTAACAGGGACTAATGTAATTAGTGGAATAATAAAGTCATTTATCTAAAATGATAATGTTTTAAAAAAATATTTTTCTTAACCGCGTGAAGTTAAAATGATGTAAAAAGTAACCACATAAATTGAGGGATTTGAGTCCCTGAAAACTAGTTTGATAAAATAGACTTTTTGGTCAGCATGGTACTGACATTCAGCGTATCAATTCCATGCTTGCCAAATACCTCGATAGTTAAATATCTCGTCAATGATTTAGATTTTTTTTATAATTGTAACAAACCAGTCACCATAATTTTGTAAAAACATCGATTGATCCTTTTGTATTTATTATCTTCTCAGATTTGTCAACACGGAGTTCCAGTGCACGGGAGAAGCTATATGGTCCCAGGCTCCGGTCAGGCGTAGTGACAGTGGAGTGGGGAACTCGAGCATTTCAGACGGTGACATAACACCAGGTCATTATCATTACTTACCCATGTTTCAGTATCAAGTTTGAATGTAAAGAAAAATTCAAATGTTTAATGCGATTGTACAGTCAACGAGTAGAAGGACTGTGCCGAGTCGCCAGGAAGAGTGTTCTCACTTTGTGAAAGTGTGTTAAGATCAAGGATTGGCCTTATTAGTCACCCAAAAGTATGCAGGATGGATATAGAATTGTACTTCTTGCCGAGGGATTGTTTATGTTGATTTGTCAAAGTGAAATACAATACCAAATAAGAATATTTATGTTCGACGAAAAATAATGTCATTTTACTGTGTTAGTAAGTTTTGATGGTGGGTTGTGCTCTACTTATCATTGTGTTACCACCTGTTTTGTTCATTTTCGGTTTGTCAATATCTGAATTGTACATTTCAACATAAAAAATATAAATTAAAATCACTCCTTCATGGTGGCAAAATTTATACTGAACGAATTCATATGAATTTGCTTGTTATTTGAATTTTTTTTAAAACTGCAACTTTCGCAACAAGAAACATTTTTGACTTGTTGGTTGGGTGTGTTGGATGTTCGTAAATGTCAAAGATGGTTCAAAAAATTTTGAACAGGAGATCTCAGTGTTACATATAGTTCTAGAAGTGAAAGACCCGCAAAATTGGATAACTTACCGCAGAAATTCAAGATAATCTGACCCAAATTATTCATGAGCTCACAGAGAAGCTCAGATGCTCCGAATCTGTTATAAATCAGCATATGAAAAAAATCAGGATGGCTTGAAGGCAGGGTGTGTGAATTCCACACAAACTGAGCGACAAGAACAAAGCAACGGGAGTACGCATTTGTAGAGAGCTCCTGGGTCCTAAGACATGCCATTTTTACACCATATGGTGACCTGAGACGGAAAGTGGATGCTTTATAACAATTATTTACTGTTTGTCAAAAAAGCAGGTGTCGAAACCAGTTATTTTGTGTATATGAAATTGTGTATAGAAAAAAGGTTATTTTGTGTATATGACAATCTAAACTTGAAACTTCGACAAAGGTTAGTCAAATGCTACGTTTGGTCAGTGTTATTGCATGAAGTGGAATCATGGACCCTCAAAGTTGGTAGTATGAACCGATTGGAAGCATTCGAAATGTGGATGCACCGGAGAATGCTACGGATACCCTGGACGGATATGGTCAGCAACACAAGGGTTCTACAAAGAGCCAAAGTTGATAGAGAGTTGCTGACTAATATTAAAATCCGAAAGGTATCCTATTTGGGTCATGTACTTAGAGGAGCAAAGTACAAATTACTGCACCTGATCATCCAAGGCAAAATAGAGGGTCGAAGAGGTGTTGGCAGGAGGCAAATCTCCTGGCTCCGCAATATACGTGATAGGACTAGTATAAGGAGCGTCGGGGATCTTTTTCGGGCTGCCGGGGACAAATATGTCTACTCTCAGGTGATATTCAATGTTGGGGGTACCTGACATGACACTGGGAAGAAGAAGGTGGGGCTGTATAAGGATCGTGCATTGTGAAAAGCTTTCGACGTTGTAAAATATAAACTAAAAGTCATATCTAGGGAGGGAAGTTATTTTATAGATTGAATTAATATTAATAAAAAAAATAACCATCAGGTGGTTTCATTAAAAAATTACATTATTTTCCGAATAATTGAACATTTCATTTCTAAAAGAATTGTTCCATTCCCTGAGATTATTGCTATCGCAAAATGTACTTATAGTTTTATTTGTTTCTCAAAATCACAAACTTTTGTACCAAATGTTATTATGAAATTAACATCCTTTAGGAGTGACCAACACAGAATGCCTGTGCATAAACTGTGTGAGTTGTGCTCGCACCATCAGCAGAGCCATGTGTCAGGTGCTAGCACTGCTGGATGCCCTGGCAGATGCCGAGGCGCTCTACCCCTCCAGCAAGGCTATGGCCGTCTCCCACCCTGTCATTCTCACCGACCAGTTCACCAGCAAGACCAAAGTGAGTCAATCATCCGATGTACTTTTCAAATGCTCGCTATTTAACACTACATCCAATTTACCACAAATATATCTATTTAATCTTAAAAACAGTAAATTATCTGTTAATTTATTTACTTGATTAACGACACAATGGTGTCGTTTAAATAACACGAAAACAATAGCATACAAATTCAGAATTTCCTATCTCAACATATATAGTTTACTACTTTCACATCCACAAACCTCGTACAATTACTACTAGTTTACTACTTTCACATCCACAAACCTCGTACAAATACTACTAGTTTACTACTTTCACATCCACAAACCTCGTACAATTACTACTAGTTTACTACTTTCACATCCACAAACCTCGTACAATTACTGCTAGTTTACTACTTTCACATCCACAAACCTCGTACAATTACTACAATTTCTCTGACTTTACATTTCCTTCTTTCAAAATATTACTCTCTTAATGAAACTATACTTTCCTTGGTCTGCCTCTACCACACCTTTCACTAACTAAGATTTGTTTTATCAGTTTTTCTTCATCCATTTGTTTTACATGCCCAAACCATCTGAGAGTGCTCTTCTTCATCTCACTCAATACATCATCATTAATTTCACATTAATTTTAAATTACTTAATTCCATTCTCTGTCATAAATTGTCACTTCATGTATACTCATGACAGCATTTATTCAGCTCTTTCCAATATTTTTGGACTCCTCATTTCAGTCCCATACATCAAAGTTGGTACTAAAATACTGTTGTGAACTCTTTCCTCAGATAAATTAGAAAGGTGAAGTCCTAATTTAGAAAAAGAGACGCATAGTTTTTTGAAAATAAACTCATATATATATGTACAATACCCGGCGGTAAGTAGACACATCCGGCTTAAGAAAGAGACTGTCGGCTAACTTTGGCCTTGTAGAGCGTCGTCTCAATCATTCATACATGTGTTCCGTCGCGATTTGTCAGTCGTTGTCAAGCGTTCTAGGGTGTGGTCGCTCGGTGAGACGACGCTCTACAAAGCCGAAGTTAGCCGATTATGGCCGACAGTCTCTTTCTAAAGCCCGATGTGTATTACTTACCCCCGGGTAGAATGGGTTTCACGAGAGTTTGCACTGCTGGTCTAGGATGACCATATTTTGATTTATTTTGTAATATATTTTTAAATATTATCCGTCTAATACTTTATATTCCAATAAAATACTTACCACAATAATAATATATGTTAATATCAGATTATGGTATGTACCTAATGAAAATTATGAAATCAATGGTCAATATAAAATCTAATTATTTATTCAATAGGCAAAGAAAACACAATTTATTTATTTATTTATTTATTATTACACATAACAAGAAATATGCACAATTTGAGAAAAAACAACAGGTAATTTGATTTGGACATACAATTTTAATGGATCTGGGTGTGTTGCCTTTCATTTGTCGTATCCCCAGTAAACTAGGCTTTTGCCTGTATCTCACTGAGGATATTTAGCATGAAAAAATAAATCGATACTTCTTTCCGATTTTTGATTACACAAAAACAAAACCTCGTTGCACGTTCTCATCACAACCTGACAAACAGTGACACTCAACTACAACTGGAAACATCTTGCGAAATTCAACTCCTCACACATCATCACTCCAGAAAGACCAAAAATATTCATCCCACAATATACCGCACACAATCATAAGAATAAAAATAAAAATTAAAACATAATTAAAACAAAAAAAAAATACACATAAACACAAATACAACAACAACCAAAATTAAAACAACAAGAAGAAACCCACACTCACGAGCTCACATAAATCCTTTCCACTCGTCATTCATCCTGAAAGCCCAAGTACTCAAAATCCTGTCGCAATAACAACCACGCTCCGATCGACTGTCTAAATGGTTTTCCTACCTTTACCTTTATTAATACTAATAAATTCTAAGACCAATTAAAAATTACTTATGTATGTATTGTACTACTAACTAGGTATGTATGTATTGTAAAAATAAATAAATTTCTAACACTGATTCAAAAAAATAATAATTATTATATTCTTCCTCACTAAGTGTTTATGATACATATATATGCAATGCAAAAGTGGATAGCTTACCACTTCTTTAGTTTGTCCACACAATGCTCTTCCTTTTCCTAACTTCAGACATTATGGTCACCATATTTTTCGTCAAATAAACGGATAACATCAACCAATCACGGCAAAGATACTTACTAATACATTGATACATTTTGTATATTATATTACAAACTAAGCTTCTCAATGTATTAAAAAGTGCAAACTCTCATGAAACCCACTCTTCCGTATTTCATTTATTTTACTCGTCTTTGTCTCCTTTTGGAATCAGTACTGAAATATTCCTAAGGTCCTCCTCCACACTGGTCTCTCCAGTCCTATACAGGTCAAGTATTTGCAGGAACAAGTTCTCTGCTTGTTTCTCTTCCTTTTTAAAGCTTGAGAATGTGATATTTTGTATTTTGGGATATTAATCTTGTTTTTTTCTTTTTTCAGGCCATGTGTTTGTGGTACAACATGGTCCACCACCAAAGACTTATAATGCTCATCATTAAGAAACTACTTATTACACATCGTTGGAAGGGATTCTCTAAAAGCAAGACTGAAATCTCAAGAGAGAATGAGGCGTGCGGGAGGTAATCTTTATTTTTATATGCTATGCTTTAAGATGGTACTTGATACACTTTGAAAGAAATTATAGAGCAAAACAATGTGTATAAAAAAATTACATAAATATTCTTATATTATCTCAATTATTAACCCTTCCCTTACGGTGATAAAAATGAAACGCGTGTTCCGGTGTTGGGTAGTGAGTACGCGATCAAAAATTAGCGATTTTAAATCGGAAAAATAAGAACATTCATAGATAATCCCCTTAATTAATTATAATTGAAGTTAAAAATTATAATAATTGAGATTTATTTGCTGAAAACATTAAAAAACCATCTGGCACCGTTCACGGAACGGGCGTAGGTCTAGTCTCGTTGCCAGCTCAACAGCTACTGCAGCGCGGCAGGGTTGGGGGCTAACTCGGGCGTCGCTTACACTTGCGAGGTGGAGACAATTGCGCTCCTCGCTATTCAGTGACGTATGCAAAAGTGAGATGCGAATATAGTGTCGCGCTTCCCGCATACTTTTCACCTATTGTCAAGACCCAAGATCGAGGCACTCACAGCGTTTAAATGCGAATTTGTTTCCGATATTCAGAAAATACTTACGATGTAGTCGATAAATTCTGATTATTATTAATATTATTTTTTAAATCAATGCGTAAATATATTATGGAGGAATACCTAGAATCTTAACCTTGTATTTATTATATTTATAGAGATATTGATGGTTATTTGAAGCAACTTGTAGAAGATACCCAACACCGGAAAGGAAAGGTTAATATCTAAATTAATAATTAACCCTTTAAGTGACGGAAGTTATTAGTATGGCCGTACCCAGCAGGCCGGGATTTTTTCAACAAAAATAAAACCTAAAAAATTTATATTTTTTGTATACAGATATAAAGGATATTATGAAAACTTACTAAATATATACACCGTGGGGCGTTTGAGCTGTCGTTCACTCAGAAAAATACAGTTGTAATATTCACAAAATGTCAGGGTTGTCACAACTTGACACAGAAAACACGTTTACTTATAAATATAGTGGAATATAATATACTTTGTAAACTAAAATCAACAAATTATCTGTATGATGTATAGTAAAGCGCAAAAGGTAAATAAACTATAAAATAAAACCGTAAAAAGTCTATATAAACGTCGTATTATGCCGCAAAACTACCGCCAATAACCAAAGAATACATGAAATCACACTTTGTAAATAAATCCTTTGAAAAATTAACAAAAATAACGCACAAAAGTTAAAAATCAACCACCGAACAAAACTACAAACGAAGTCATTATAAATCATCGCAATTACGTCGCAAAAAACTGTAGTCGGTAACCCTGTATCAGAGACACGTATTGACTGTCAGTGAAAGCTTTTAGAAAGATGACTGTAACTTTGATAATATTGGTAAATTGTAATATTTAAGTATTTCTTGACGATCCCAACAGATGTGACTATGTATAAATTATTACAATTGGATTTGATATTGGCTTGCGACAAGCTCAAAGGAGAGCGCGTTTACGCGTTCATTTTGTATGGCCGGCCTGGCGAGCACTGAATCGGAGAGCGCGTCAACACGCTCGTGGCAGTGAACCCATTAACAAAATTTAGATTTGGTATATAATACAAATGTAAAAAAATTGTACGGTCTCTAACCAATTCTGAATGTGTGGACTTTGAAGACTGCAGAGTTAGGTCAAGTTATTTTATTTTATTTCTTAAATCTTAGAAGACATTTGTTTCACTTTGTGGTGTCGTGTTAATACATTTTTAATAAAGTAAATAAAACACTTATTTTTCAGCAGCAGTATATCAAGCGAGTCATGCACAGGAAGAAATCAAAAAGTCAAATTCAGTATAGAACCGTCCAGTGCAACAGATAGTAACAGTTCTGCAGATAACGAAGGATGTGTCAATGCCGAAAAAAACGTCACGGAAAACGTAGACGCTGATCATTCGGATGATGAGACGGCTTCCAATCAGAATATAAACGTCCATATAGAAATAACAAGAATCCAATCCACAGAAATCGTACTCTCGGATGAAAACCACGTTGAAACAGACTGTGATAAATCTAAATTATGTATAGACAATCCTGGATTATTGAATGCGAACCAAACATCGGAAAGTGAACAAGATAGTACAAACAAGGATATTCAATCAAACTGTGATATACCAAAGTCTCCGTACGAAAGTGCTGATTCTTCCGCAGGCAGTGTCAATTCTAACGAGAGTGGGTTTGTCTCTTCGGTGTATGACACTGTGGAGGAAAATCAGTTCCATACATCGGAAAAGTTTAATGTTTTTGATCTCGGAAACTTGGGCGACTTGACGAAATTACGACTCTACTATCCGAATCAACCGTCACCTTTTAGGTAAATATTATACATTTTGTTATATTTTAAGTTAAATAATTTTATCTGTATTTTTATTTTTTGAACGGCGTGTAACGATACGAACGAAGTCAATAGGGCACTAAAATATATTAGGTGTGCAAATAAGTTTCCGCCGTTTTTTTATCAAAAATTGGGCATTTATTGTGAAAGAACGGAACCTCATGTTTTATTCGAAGTATTGCCCATCGCTTGCCACTACTTTTTCCCATCTTTCTGGCAGCATACCGATACCGCGTCGGAAGAATGTTTCATCTTTTGAGACTATCCACGAATCGACTCAATTTTTGGTATCTTCACATAATGTGAAGTGCTGCTCAGACAGGCCATGCGTCATCGATTGAAACAAGTGGAAATCAGAAGGAGCAATGTCTGGTAAATACGGCGGGTGGGGTAAAACTTCCCAATTGAGTGTTTCCAAATCCACTGGTGGCGCCAACTTTTGTCAAACGGCGGTGACTTATTTGTACACCTGATATATATACTCGAACCGAACAGTATCAAAATCTGCTAAGATGATAGATAGTTCACAGTTGTATTTTGGTGCCCATTTTGATTTATGCGAGTGAAATATGAATCTGGAAAATACTGAGAGGAGCCGAATAAATGCTGTAGAGATGGGTGCATTGAGAATACATGGAATGACAATGTAGGACATAATATGGAATGAAGTGATAAGTGATGAATATGAACTTAAGGCTGATGTGTTAAGTAAAATGCATAAGAGTACATTGAGATAAGTGTTAAATAAGTGCTCTGTTTACCCCGACAAGGTAATGGCATTATGTATGGGTATAACCCAACAGGGCTATGCCGTTACAAAAAGTGGAATAAAGAGTGTTTGATAAAACAAATTACAATGTCTTAAACCTCCACAGTATTAATGCCTTAACTATAAGTAATAAATAAATAAATTATGTATTCAAAATGTGTTTTTATTTTGGTTTCAGAGAATACATAGAAAAAATGCTGAAGATTCGAGGAATTCGAAGAGCTCTATACTTTCTTGAAAAACTACATTTAGTCGTATTAAAGAAGACTAGAATGACTTTAGAAAAATTGGAGGTATTATTTTTAATCAAGTTTCATTGAAAAAATGTTTTTTTTTGGTTTAGACAATTCACTCTGCTTGAAAATACCATACCCGCACATAAGGCTATCAAGGACTTTTATTTTCGTTAAATGTGAATCAATCGAACAATGACCTATTTGCATTCTAAAGATGTAGGATATTAATCTCTTGAAAATGTGAATCAATCGAACAATGACCTATTTGCATTCTAAAGATGTAGGATATTAATCTCTTGAAAATGTGAATCAATCGAACAATGACCTATTTGCATTCTAAAGATGTAGGATATTAATCTCTTGAAAAAAAAAATCTTATGGGACCAAGGTTTAGATGGTAAACACTATTAAAATAACCTTGTTTATGCAGGTCTACAATTTAATTTGTATAAATATTATTTTAGGATGTGATAAAATCTCCGGACCCTCTGACATCCGATGAGGATCCAAATGATCCTAACCCAATAGTAGAGGTGACTAACGCCGTGGATCATGACAACTCGGATGATGATTTTGAGTTTGAACTGCACACCAGGTGTGATGTGAATATTCAAGAGCTGAAAAAGGAACACATAGATTTAAGGAGGTAAACATTTTTACGTTTTTCCCTAATACACTAGATTATTGTCGTCGTTGCTGGGCCTCGTAGTCGAGAATCATCCCTTCGCTATTCCAACGTCAATTCAGTCAGAGAGTAAAGCTGTTCTGTGTAGTTTGTTTCAAGCGAGTGAACCGTTGCATATCAGCAAATTCACTCAGAATTTGGAAGGATGGAGACAATTGGTGCACCAAGTTCCGGATATAGCTAAAGACTACGATGCTCAGCATAGAGCACACGGTGAACAAGAAAAATAATGTTATGATAATATATATTTTTTTAAATTCCCATTTAAGTAAATAATTTGTCATGTCTACCCACTAAAGTCTTTTATGTCAATTTTACAGAAGGAACGAAATCTTTTGATTTATAAAAAAAAAATTTTTGATTGTATAAATATACAAATTGATGATTTAGCATAAGAAATAACATAATTTGTGTATGTTTTCTTTAAAATGGGAATAGTTTTTGATTCAGTTCTTTTCTTCAATTTCAGATATGGTGCTTGGTCCAAAGAAACTACTGACATGCAGCTTCCGTCGTATAGAAGTGTTTTCCTTTTCCTGTCCACTCTGCCCATGGAAAATATCCATGAGTTTCTCTGCATGAAGCTGGAAACTAAACCAGACAAGCCCTCTGTTCTGTCAATTAAGCAGGTTCGTGTTTATGAATATTATGTCGTAATTTTTCAAATGACTTTATATTATTTTTTCATGGTACCCTTCAATATATCTGAATTAATATTTCGGACACATTTCATTTTTGCTATATGATTTGTTTTAAATTTTATTTGATTGCTGTTGTTTTTGAATTTGGTTCTGTTTTTTTTTTTGTATATGTATTGAATTTGATTTTGTAAAAATAAATTAATGAATGAACGACTCAGCTAAATGAACGACTCAGCTAAATGAACGACTCAGCTAAATGAACGACTCAACTAAATGAACGACTCAGCTAAAATTTATCATAATGCAATGTATTGTAGCTCTCAGTATTTTTTTCTCCTTTTGCTAAAATTTCTTCATTTAGTAAATATAATTTTGTTTCATATTTCTAACATCTCTCTTTTATTTTCAGCTGATCAGTGAGTTACGAGACGGCTTGACAATAGCCGTACGTATAAGATCTCGGTTTGTCCGACACATGCAGACAGCTTTAAAAGTAGAGCCCGAAGACTCGATATGCAAGAAATTTTTTTCAAAGGTCCTACAAACCTTTGAAAGCACTCTAGATGAAGTCTATAAGGTGTGTGTATGCTTTGTTTATATTATGTGCGTAATATAATATTTATGTGACAATAGAGTAAATAGTTAGTTATGTTTACTACATGTATTCTTCACTTTAAGCGGTTCTAGGAAAAATTCCATAGTTAGAAAAATACGTAAAGTGAATTGATTTTAACCTTTCCCTTCCTGTGCCAAAAAAAATCCGCGCGTTCCAGTGCTGTGTATTCAATACAAATGTAAAAATGAGTGATTTAAAATCGGAAAAATAAGAATATTCATAGTTAATCGCTTAAATTAATTAAATTTTAAGTCAAAAGTGATAATAATTGAAATTTAGTCGCTAAAAACATGAAAAAAAAACATCAGCCAACGTTCACAAAACGGGCAAAGCGACCACCTCTACCTAAAGCAGCCGACCTACTGAATGAGAGAAGTGAGCGAACTGAGATTCTATTTCTTGCGTTCCCATATACCGAAGTAGAGTGAGAGTGAGATGTGAATAGCGTCGCTTCCTCACCCATAGTGTTTTTTTAGAATGAATATACCTACATCACACACTCGCACACGTTTGATTGTATTGGTGAATTTATTCCCAATTTTCACAAAATATCTGTGATGTGGCCGATAAGTGCTAATCGTTAAAAATATAATTTTTTCATTCAATGCGTAAATATATTACAGAGGAATACCTAAAATCTGAACCCAGTATTTATTATATTTATAGAGATATTTAAGTTTTTAGAAGCAATGTGTACTAGTTACACATCACAGGGAAGAATGTGTGAGATAGGAATTAGTTCCAAATGAAAGAAAAAAAAACTAAAAATGGTAATAAACAAAAATAAAATATTTTCAAGACCACACTAAAATGGCTTTGGGCACGTGGAACGAATGAATAAAGAAAGTCTAATGAAACAAATATATAGTGCAAATATGAGTGGAAAGCATGTCAGAGCGCATTTTTTTAATGGGCTGGCTTAGATATTACTCCTTAAGTGTTAGAAGTGATCAACGCACCTGTTTATGCGAGTATATATACAAATTGATAACGGGAAAAATAGCAAACATTTTTGTGATTCACAAACTTTTGTTTAATGTACTGGACAATTATTTATGTCATAGTGAATTAAGATTATTTTTGTTGCCGTATTCACAAACTGAACTGTTGAGAGCATCACCACTTGCACACGGAATGACCTTGTTGAATGATTTTGCTGATATCTTTCAAATCTCGGTAGATAAATTGAAGATTAATAAACGTTGTAGTTATAACTGAGTCACTTCATAGGGAAGCATGAGTACTGTTGTTCCTGTTATCATTATGCTATATTTAGGCTTAATAATTTTTTTTTCTTGTTATGTGATATAATTGGATTAAACCTGTATCAAATGTAAAATAAAATAAAAGTAATTTAATCTTTGTTCGAGTGCCGTAAACCACTTAACCCTTTAAGTGCCGGAAGTTATTAGTATGGCCGAACCCAGCAGGCCGGGATTTTTTCAACAAAAATAAAACTTTAAAAAATTATATTTTTTGTGTACAGATATAAAGGATATTATGAAAACTTACTAAATATATACACCGTGGGGCGTTTGAGCTGCCGTTCACTCAGAAAAACACAGTTTAAATATTCACAAAATGTCATGGTTGTCACAACTTAACACAGAAAACACGTTTACTTATAAATATAGTGAAATATAATGTACTTTGTAAACTAAAATCAACAAATTATCTGTATGATGTATAATAAAGCACAAAAAGTAAATAAACTATAAAATAAAACCGTAAAAAGTCTACATAAACGTCGTATTATGACGCAAAACTACCGCCAATAACCAAAGAATACATGAAAACACACTTTGTAAATAAATACTTGGAAAAATAACGCACAAAAGTTAAAAATCAACCATTGAAGAAAACTACAAACTAAGTCATTATAAATCATCGCAATTACGTCGTAAAAAACTGTAGTCGGTAACCCTGTATGAGAGACACGTATTGACTGTCAGTGAAAGCTTTTAGAAAGATGACTGTAGCTTTAATAATATCGGTAAATTGTAGTATTTCAATATTTCTTGACCATCCCAATAGATGTCACTATGTGTTACAATTTATAAATTGTTACAATTGGATTTGATATTAGCTTGCGACAAGCTCACAGGAGAGCGCGTTTACGCGTTCATTTTGTATGGCCGGCCTGGCGAGCTTTGAATCGGAGAGCGCGTCAACACGCTCGTGGCAGTGAACCGGTTAAATAACTCTTACGCTATTTTGGCTAAAGGCAAACCGTACCTCAAATACAAGTGTACCGAAGGTTGGAAATAATTCTCCCAATTCTTTTAAATAAATAGACAAACTGTGAAAATCTTCACATAGTTAATTGAAGAACACCTCATATTATAAGATTACGTTGTTTTGCAGCTCTACCTATCGTACTTATCTGACTGGGCAGGCATGGAACATCTGCCACGTGCAGTGTTGGCTGCAGAGTGGGCCTTCAACGTGTATCTGGCACGCAGCCTCCGCCCCGCAGCCACCATGGCACCACTCACCTTCTGGTAATGTGACTAAACTAACTTTTACAGTTTACATTAATGAGATAAAATACTTTAAATACATGCTCAAATAATACATAAGTAGTGTCAATTGTTAGAACCCTAGATAATCCCATTTAGGGTTCACGGACACTTAAAATCTACTAAGATTTTAAGTTCACAACAGTATTTTAGTATCAACTATGTTGTATGAGAGTGAAACGTGGGTGTGGAAAAATAAATGCTATAGAAATGCGTGCACTTAGAAGAATATATGGAGTAACAATGTATGACAGAATTAGGAATGAAGTGATTAGGGATGAGTATATACTTAAAGCTGAGCAAGATAAAGAAGAGCACTTTGATATAGTTTGGGCACGAGAAGAATACATGAGGTGACAATGTATGATAGAATACAATGTATGATGAATGTGAATTTATCTCCATGGCATATTTAGTAAGTCTCTCAACCCGGAGGTTGTGAGTTCGACTCCCTTTGGAACCCAATTTTTTTTAAATAAAAGGATTCCAGTCTGGGTTTTGCTTAAGGGCTCTTTAATATCTTTCTGACTGGTTGGAAGAGATTAACATATGGCAATGCCTGCCAGGTTGTACAATGAAAGTGTAATGCAATACAACGGAACTTAAGGCGGATATATTTAGTAAGATGAATAAGAGCGCTGTGAGATGGTTTGGGCATGTAGAATTAATGAATGATGAAAGACTCACAAATAAAATTACGGTACAAACGTGAGTTCAAGACGCAATCGAGGAAATCCAACAAAAGTATGGTTAGACTTAGTGATATTTTGAAAGAAAGAAATGTTAAAAGTCAATGAAATCATATGAGTTGTGTGAGATAGTGTATTGATGCATATGAGTTGTATGAGATAGTGTATTGATGCATATGAATTGTATGAGATAGTGTATTGATGCATATGAGTTGTATGAGACAGTGTATTGATGCATATGAGTTGTACAAGATAGTGTAATGATGCATATGAGTTGTATGAGATAGTGTATCGATGCATATGAGTTGTATGAGATGGTGTATTGATGCATATAAGTTGTATGATATTGGTGCATATGAGTTGTATGAGATAGTGTATTGATGCATATGAGTTGTACGAGATAGTGTAATGATGCATATGAGTTGTATGAGAGAGTGTATTGATGCATATGAGTTGTATGAGATAGTGTATTGATGCATATAAGTTGTATGAGATGGTGTATTGATGCATATGAGTTGTATGATATTGGTGCATATGAGTTGTATGAGATAGTGTATTGATGCATATGAGTTGTATGAGATAGTGTATTGATGCATATGAGTTGTATGAGATAGTGTATTGATGCATATGAGTTGTATGAGATAGTGTATTGATGCATATGAGGAAGTGAAAGATGTGTGTCGCAATAAGAAAATCAAAGAATAGCCTAAGGTTTTGTATCATATTAAATAAATTAAATTAAATATAATTACTTGACCTTTTTTAATTACATGTTTGTTACAATAATCACTAATACGTTCATTTTCACCCTTCCAGTTGCTTGACAGTCCGACAGTTAGATGGTGCGGCCAGTAGACTAAAGAAGAGGACCAATGAACTTGGGCAGACGGCCAATCTTTTTGCTGAGCAGACCAAATATGAGAGGATGCAGGATAACAATTCGGATAACTCTGATAACAACTCCGATTACAATTCTGATGGCAACACTGATGCTCATAACACTATCAAGTAAGTATTTTTTTCTATTTCCTTATCTAATCTATGGTCATCATATGGTTAAAACAGGTGTTATTTAATTTTTAATCCCAAGATGGAGTATATAAAGCATCATAAATATCTACTTTAACCAGAAGAAGAAAAGTGTTATATTTTTATCAAATACAGTAAGCGTTGTTTAATTTTTAATCCCAAGATGGAGTATATAAAGCATCATAAATATCTACTTTAACCAGAAGAAGAAAAGTGTTATATTTTTATCAAATACAGTAAGCGTTGTTTAATTTTTAATCCCAAGATGGAGTATATAAAGCATCAGAAATATCTACTTTAACCAGAAGAAGAAAAGTGTTATATTTTTATCAAATACAGTAAGCGTTGTTTAATTTTTAATCCCAAGATGGAGTATATAAAGCATCAGAAATATCTACTTTAACCAGAAGAAGAAAAGTGTCATATTTTTATCAAATACAGTAAAAGTGCATTAATTACGAGTAGAATAACGATAATTTGTAATTCGTATTTTTGGCCATTTTATGGATCCCGAAATCGACCTTAATAAATTGTATTATGAATTTGAAAAACCGCATATTTTGTTACTTTCTCAAACAGTTTTCTGTTTGAGAAAAAGTATTTAGGAATTCGGATTATTCTAAATTTTCCACATAGTAGTTGGCCCTGCCGACGGGACGACTGGATTAATTTCTGGAGTTCCCCCTATTTCCAAAGATTCAATATCTCAAGATTATTATCATAATCAATAATGTCCTCAGTGAGATACAGGCAAAAGCCTAGTTTACTGGGGACATGACAAATGAAAGGCAATAAACCCAGATCCATTAAAATTGTGTGTCCGAATTAAATTACCTGTTGTTTTTTTCGCAAATTATGTATATTTCTTGTCATGTGTAAAATAAATAAATAAAAAGTAATTATGAGGAAGGCCTCCAAGAACCACCGATTGATTAAAAAAACATGTAAAAAGGATATAATAAAAATATAATTTCAGCATTTTTATGTAAAGGTTATATTTAACCTTTCAATAAATTAACAAATTTCTTCTATTGCGAAATTTACGTTCTGAGATGAAATTCAAGTGGCGCGATATTTGGTGTTAAACGTCAACGTCAATTCTTTGCTGATATTCGTGAGAATTACTTGGTTTATCTTCAGTAAAGCTACAGTTTTCTAAGAAAGCGGGTTCATTATATAGTGCACGTTACATGACATGATGCTGGCGCGCCGCCAGACGGCAGAAATGAGAACCCACAACTGACAGTTCGAAACGTCAAACTGACAGCTCCCGATATCATTCCACATATTTTGTTTCAACTGGGCTTTTCTATAGTATTTGCTCTTCACATTATATAAAGCTTCATTATTTCTTACAAAATCAATCAATATTTCGTCATTTTAAATTACGTTTGCGTCACATCCGCTTGGCGCGCCGCCAGACGGCAAAAATGAGAACCCACAACTGTCAGCTGGAAACCAAATCTGATTCCAAATATTTTGTTTCAACTGGGCTTTTCTATAGTCTTTGATCTTCACATTATATAAAGCTTCATTATTTCTTACAAAATCAATCAATATTTCGTCATTTTCGCTGCACTCATTTTTTATTTTAAAACGCTGTCCGCCACACGGGAAAATTCGTTCCACGACTGTTTGCTCCGCTATCACAGCCATCATGCAAATGGCAGCATTGCTATTTGACATTACACTCACAACCAACACACTCTAGGAAACCAACGCCATTGGTTTGTATAAACAATGTTTTGTTACGTGCGCTATATAGCGACACAACCAACGCTCTCTAGGAAACCACGCCATATGGTTTGCATAGACAATGTTTTGTTATGTGTGCTATATAACGACACGACTTTCTTAGGAAACCATTGCTTAAGAAGGCGTGTATAAATCTAAATATTGGTTACATGTCAAATTATTCATATTTCGAAGTTTTTTTAAAATTTTAAGAGCATTTTATTTCAAGAGTATCCTCATGATATCCAGCTTACCAAAAATTTACTTATTTGTCTGTTGAATTCGTAAACTTCTCTCGTCCATTCAAAGGCGGAAACAAGTATTTTGGTCATGATGCAAGAGCCCAAATACAAGATCTTCAATTGGTAAAAGATTAAAGGCAGAAATTAGATAGGGATGAAGAAGTTGTCATGGATAAAGAAAGATCAATGGACCTGACTTTATGCAGCAGCAGACTGAGAGAAATGAAGGACTAGTTAACCGCTCTTTTTTTATTTACCTCGTCCATGGAATGAGACTCTGGAACCAGTTACCAATTAATATTAGACACGCTCCGTCACTGGCATGTTTTAAAAAACAACTTAATAAAAATCTATTTTAAGCCGCTAATGTAACATGTTTCATTCCCGATTTTTCTTTCCTCTCCACTATCCCTTTTCTTTTGATTGATTATATCTTAATTTTATTACCGTATTGGCCCAACTATAGGGTGACCCTGATTATAAGGCGACCCCTATTTTTTTATCTGCTTTTTGGAGAAAAAAACATTTACATTATAATGTTATGACAAATAAAATGCAAATTGTTTAATGAAAAATATATATTAAATCAAATTACCCAGATAATAGTAAAGTACATGTTTAAACATGACAAGAAGAAATAAAACAGTCCAACTACAGTAGCTTATCAGATCAGTCAGATTCACATTTGGCTATAGCATCCTCAGCATCAGTCTCGCCACGCCAACGTCTAACATTATTTTCCGTGATACCAAATTGTCTGGCAGCCGCACAGTTGTTGGTTGTTTCTGCAGCACGCACCACCATAACCTTAAAATTGGAATCATAGCTTCTGCGTGTCCCTTAATTCGCTTGATTTTTTCGAGCTCCTCGTCTTTCAATATGGTCAGTCATAATATTTTTTTAGGTAGCAAAGATGCAAAACGAAACACAGTACAAAAAAAACACCTCAAAAACTGTCAGGCTATGTGTAAACAATGGCGCCTTTTGAACGCTCTCATTACAATGTTTCCATTTGTAGTGAATTTATTGTTACCCACTATGTTTGTGACTCGAATATAAGGTGACCCCCCTATTTACGTGTCGCCTTTTTAAATAAACACCTCGCCTTATAGTCAGGCTAATACAGTATGTATTGTTGATGAAATTTGTATAGGTTGATTTGAATATTTTTTGCGATCATGTACTTTCCTTTATTTACTTTTATATGGTTTTATAAGACTTAATAAATTTTCTGGTCATTGACTCTTGAATCGAGCATAACACAAAAGGAAGAAGAATGATCATATCCAACATATTTCAAAGGGATAATTCTTCGCTAGGGCATCGTCAAATTACACAGTGTTTATAAAATATTCTGTATTTTTAGGTGGAAAATTCTAAGATTATGCCGTGACATGCAGTGTCTGCTGACGGAGGAACGGGAACGCACGCTGAGCACTGCGCAGTTTGCACGCACAGTGTCCATCCACCTGCATCACAATGCCATCTTCAGGGACTACCGCCAAAAGATCTATGTAAGCATGTTTTAGCCTTGAACATATATCTATCAAAATCCTGTTTCCGATTAATTCAGAACTATTTCAGAGATCCCAGGGTAAGGATTGGCTGTGGCTCTGAAATTTTAGTTAGGGAGGTTGACATCGGTTGCCCGGAAGACGGCATATTGGTTCTTTGCTCTAGAACTAGATCATCCTCATGGATGATCTATGAAAAACTTTTTTATCCCTAAGTTTTATTCAGGCTTACGCAGATGTCGATCTGGTTTTTATCAAAGCCAACACCGGGGCTTCGATCGAAAGCCTTTCAGCGGTCTGCTTGGCTCGGATTGGTAAGTGAGTTTCAAGGAACAGGCTAAACTTCGCTTCGCAAAAAACTTGTTGAAGCAGTCTCTTGTATGAACAAATATTCGTATCGTGCAGGAGACAACTAATCTCTACGGTTTTATCTATGATTTTGCTACCTGCATCTTTGACAACTATTATTTTTTTACGTCGATGATTGTCATAAAGCACTCACAATTGTCGCCAAGTTGAAATTTTTATAGACTAACAATTTCGTTTATTTTCCAGAGAGCCATGGCTTCTGTTCAGAATCTCCTGTGTCGGACAATAGATGGAATGCAAGTTGCCACGTCTCCAAAACGCTTGATGGAGCTTGAAGAGTCTGATCGCCCCAGTGTCCAGTCACGCACACGAGAGATTGTTTCTCAGGCTTACAAATTTGGGTTTGAGGTAAGATTTGCTTATTTTAGACCAGGGGTTTGCTAGCATTTTTTAATTGTACCACTTAGTGAAAGTTACAAGAAGTGTTGTACCATCAGTACCCCTCTTGACACCCTCTGCCCCTTCATAAGCAAATTTTCATAATTTAGGTACCTTTATCTACCCTCTTGATTCGTTATGTAATTAATATAACTTAGAATTTGAGTTAATTTTTTTTTATGTAAACAAAAATTAATCAATATACGAGGCGTATCCAGAAAGTAAGTGTACTGAGGCTCTCACGACTGGATGGATTTTATTTTCGACATGTTGGCTACACTTCCGTGTAGCCTGACCCTTCCTCTCCACAACGAGACCGGTTCGAGGTCAGTACGTTGAGAAGTGTCGACGCGACAACACGTTTCGTGAAAAATGTCAATCCCATCTCCCGCCAAGTTGAATCGAGTGGAGGCCGGGCAAGAGTTTTTGAGGCGCTGCAAACTCCATGGAGATGAATTTCTCCGCTCCATCGTTACTGGAGATGAAACTTGGGTTGCACACTACACGCCTGAAACCAAAAGGCAGTCTCAACAGTGGCGTCACACCTCTTCACCCTCCACCAAAAAGTTCAAAACCACAATTTCAGCCAAGGAAATCATGGCATCCGTGTTTTGGGACTGTCAAGGCATAATTTTAATTGAATATATTCCTCAAGGGGAGACCATCAACTCTGCAAGATAATGTGAGACCCTAAAAAAATTGCGGAGGGCGATTCAGAACAAGAGGAGAGGCATGCTGACAAAGGGAGTCTGCCTGTTGCACGACAATGCCAGACAGAACTGTTCGTCTCGTTTAAATGGGAAGTCCTCAACCATCCCGCGCATTGCCCTGACCTAGCACCTTCAGATTACTATCTCTTTACCTCCCTGAAGCTGCACATGGGTGGAAAAAGGTTTTCAGCCGACGAGGAGGTAAAGGAAGAGGTGGAGAAGTGGACGGAGGGGTTGGCGGGAAACTACTTCGAGGAAGGCATCAAAAAGTTGATACCCCGCTTCACCACCTGCATTGAGAGGAATGGCGACTATGTCGAAAAATGGCTTACATATGTACTACTGTAACCACGTAATTTTTTTGTTTAAATAAAAAAAATTGTAGCCTACAAAAATTCAGTACACCTACTTTCTGGATATGCCTCGTATATAGGAAATAATACCTCCTATAGGTTCCGATATGCATTATTTGCATAGTTTTTGGATGAAATCTGAAGAAACTTTATATAGGCACTAACCAAATGTATACATACATACATACCATCACGCCTTTTCCCTTTCGAGATAGGCAGAGAAGACAGAGTGCCAGACTTTCCTAACTCAACACATATCATCAGCCTCTGCTACATCCATATATATCTTTTCATGCTACTTCTATGATTTCTCTGACTTTCTACGTTTCATTCTTTCAGAATATCATTCACTTGATCCAATCATACTTTCCTTAGTCTTCCTCTCACGCGCATTCCACTCACATTTGCAGTATATATTTGTTTTTTTAGTCGTTCTTCTTTAATTCGTTTCACAAGCCCGAACCATCTCAGCTTGCTCTTTTTCATTTTACTCAACACATCATCCTTAAGTTCACATGTATCTCTAATCACTTCATTCTGTATTCTGTCATACATTGCCACTCCGTGTATTCTTCTCAATGTAAACATTTATTCGGCTCCTCTCAGTATATTTTCCATGTCCATGTTGCACTCCCATACATCAAAGTTGGCAGCAAAATAGGATTATGGATAGTATGAAAATCTTAGCAAATTTGATACTATTCAGCACGAGTGTATACTGTGTATACTCGTGTATGTTTTAGTGCCCCATTGACTTTCTTACTCTTACGAACTTAATGAATAGATCTTTTAGTAATGTTTCCATTCTAATTTTTGTTGTATGATAAAATGCTGAAAGTACTAAAATTTAATGTAAATTATAAGAAATTAATACAATTTTTATTTTTTGTTTTAGTTTCATAAAGAAATGTGCCGCCTCATCGGTGACACGCTAGCACCAGAACTGTCGTACAATCCTTGTTCTCGAAATTCCCTCACTCATAACCGTAGATCCAAACTAGTCAGAGCAGAGAGTATCAACGAAAACTATCACACATCCCTCGAAGACAATTTATATTCCCTCAATACTCCGACAGCAACAAATCAAGAGTTCGCCTACCCGAATGCGAACAACAAAGCATTTTGTAGAAAAAGCACATCTAAAGACATTGACATATTTTCCAAGAATCTCTACAGAAGCGGCTACAAGAATTTCCAACAGAACTTCTTGCAAGGAAGCAAGTTTCCGAGCTTTGATTCCATCGCAGCTGGAATCTCATTAGCGGACCTGAGTCACGATGACTTTAAGAGTGGAATCCCCGGTTGTGACGAGTGTAACAGGGTGAAGAATGGTGTTGACGAGGGTAAAGATGAAATAGACTCTTCAAGTGCCAAAAATCCTACTTGCGAAAAGGAAAATAAGAATATCGATTGGGAAGAGATGGTTTCCAGAAGTCTCGTCAAGTTTTCAAAGCAGTGGATGAAGTTTGCTATGGAGAGATGTGAAAGAGGAAGAGGATTACGACCTAGGTAGGATGAACTATGCTAAAAATCTTTTCTTTTATTAAAACTTTTTTTTATTTATCTGTCACATTCAGGTATCCACCGTTTTACGTGATGCAATTTCGCTAGAATGCGATTTAAACAAAATTAGGAAAAAAATTGCACACCAGCAAACTTTCTGGCTACACCGCTGTACTGAATTCGATCACACAACGAAGTGAGATATTCGGAGCACACCGCCATGTTTTCTTTTTTCGTTAAGAAAATTATACCAGGTATCCTTATACCCATGAATACTAGACAGATAAAATGTCTGTGTCTTCGAGGGGAGTAGCACAATACAAAGTTTGAACTAGTGTCCTTCCGCACAACAGTCGAGTGTGTTATCGCACGGCTATACACCTTATATGTCGTAGAGCTAGCAGGTTTTGTCGTGCGTATTTCAATATATTGGTCTTATCATTGACAGTACAATTAAGATAATGATCGAAGCGCCATAGTTGTCAAAGAAATTTAGAGCTCCTTAGCTTGTTACAAAGAACTTTATAAAGATCAGAAAAATGCTGCCCGGCAACTCGCCATTTTTTTAAAAAAGAAACTAAAAACGAACATGACATGGCATTCAAGTAATTTTCTGATAATAAATAATAGTCATTACTCTTAAGGAGACTCATTAAATAAAGGAGATAAACTTAACATTACGTAAAATACTGAAATGAATGCTACGATCATCGCAGGACTCAATCCGCACGACAGGTCGTTTCATGTAATAAAATATTTAGATTAATGTGTATTTACGTAAGAGAGACACAACGCAGGACTCGATACACAACTAGTCATAACGAGCGCATCACGCATACTGACGAAATACCTACAAATATTGAGAAACCAAAAAAATTCGGAGCTCTGTTTATTCAACAATATCTCATAAACTAATATATTATTTGACAAGGTTTTCAGAGATGTTGCTAGAATAAAGATTATTTTAAATTTTAGTTTCATTTTTATCCCGGTTTTCTGTCATTCTTTTGAAGTATTTGTGACTTGAAACTTGGATTGTCGTCAGATCACAGGCGTTTGTGCTTCCCGCGAGGAACACGTTAATCTCTCAAAACAATCCTTTCTATGAATGACATACGTAACGACAAATTCTTTCACAAACTTTTTATGTCCATGACTCCACACCGTACATAAAAATAAATAACGCAATAGACTTGACAAGACATTTATTGTGTTTTGATTTATCTATTTGTTTAATTTATAAATTTTCTTCTTCTTCACTTGCCATGTTTGGTATTCACTTGTGACTCTGGTGAAAATATCACTGTCTTCGGTAACACAGAACATCTTTTCAGCTGTCTGGATAAGATAGTTTGGTAGTTCTGCCGCTCTGGTTTCACTTTTTATTCATTTTATAACAATAGCACGATTGATTTTTTTAGATGGGCAAATCATGGATTGGAATTTTTAATGCTGACATGTGACCCGCAGCACACAAAACATCTGACCGATCAAGAATTTGAGGTAACTATTAATCTTAATTTCTTTATATAATTTCATACGTCATTGTTGCCGGGCCTCGTAGTCGAGGATCCCCTCGCTATTCCAACAAACTCACCTGCCACACCGCTGTACTGGATTCAATGACACATCACAGTGAGACGATCAGAACATACTGTCATTGTTTATAGATATGACTGGAGTCAAGTATCCTTATACAGGTAGTCGTCGACTTACGGCCGCACTCGGTTCCGATAAACTGGTCGTAAGTTGATCTGGTCGTAAGTCGGGTTATGCAATAATTTCCGTGCATATGTAAATTATAGTGCGTGATATTATAAGACTGTTTTCTATGTTCTTGTTATAATCAGTGTATCACCATTCATTTATCGGGGTTCTCTATGCTTTCTTTTTTTATTATTTTTCGAGTTTGTCTTTATCATATATCAGCATGCAGCTGATATTCGAATATCTTTACGTTTTGCTTTGTTTTTTTATTTTTACATTTGTTAGAATTAAGTAAAACATATGAAAATACAGGTGTTTGTTGTACATATAAACTTTTTTTTTGCATAAACATGTTGAGCTTTGTCTGGATTTGTTTCTTCTTCTCCTCCTATATTTCACGATATGGACGAAACACGTCGTGTGCCATCCATTCAATCCTTGCAAATCGTTCGATGTTTGGGTCCATTTTTGCTAGCGCCACACTTAGCGCAGGCGGACAATCGATCGCGGATTGTGGTCGTAAAGTCGAACCGTCGTAAGTCACGTAGGTCGTAAGTCGACGACTACCTGTACTCTCGAATACTAGGTGGAAAAAATACCTGTATCATTCGAGGGAAGAAACACAGCGCAGGGTTCAAACCGCCGACCTTCCGCACGAAAGTCCAGTGCGTTACCCTGCGGTCATGTACTTCGAATGGTACCATACAAATGAAAGAATGATTTATAAATGTGCTGTTCATTTCAAATCGCCTTAAATGATAATAATCCCGCCAATTTCAACATTTACAATAGAAGTGTAATGCACAGTGCTGCATTTGTTTAAATGGGCCCCTAGGCAGTTTGCAACTTGTAAACCCCCCCCCCTCCGCCTCCTTTCCCTTAAATACATAATTTAAAAAATGCTTACCCTTTCAGTTTCAGCTGATAACCTTAAATATGCAGTATTTCACACCACACAACAAACCGTTACAGTTTACGTTTTGCTTTCTTCTCTGCAAATGCATCTATGTCATTAAAGTCTATATTCACTGATATGTCTGATTTTATTGAGAATAAGGCTAATGAGTTTTGTCTGTGTTGTTTTAGCATATATCTCAAATATATTTATTATTTTTTCAATAATAATTATAAATATATTTGACGTTTTTTCAAACTAAATTTAAAAAAAAATCCTTTACATTTTTTACAGTTTGTTTATTGATGATTTGAGAATGTACAAAAAAACATTTGAAAAAAAGAATTGAAAATTCAAGGTGTTATCTGTCGTTATACCTTGTCGTGAAAAAAAAAGGGGGTAAGCTAGTCGACATGATTGAAACACTTTCGTAAATCTGAAACAAAATTCATACACAGTTTCTTGATAAGAAATAATGTCGTTACTATATAGTTGGTACTAAAGAGAAAAAATAAATAAAAACATTAGTAAAAAATCTCTCTCTTGGCTCTCTGAAAAAAAATTCAATTTTTTTACCCTTTTTTCAAATTTTTAAAAAATAGTAAAAAAAATCGTTTTGAATGTTCCAAGGTAGGGACGATATAAAAACATTTATCAAAATTTTGTATCAAATTTGAAGACAATCGGTTAGATAGAACTCGAGATTTTATGTCGACCAAGTCGACAAAAGTATAATAGTTTAGAGAAAAACGCGTTTAAAGTTTTGAGATTATTGTCTGAGTCATTCCGGTGCGGCGTAATTGCTGCCTC
The DNA here is from genome assembly GCA_949825065.1 of Odontocerum albicorne. NCBI lineage: Eukaryota > Metazoa > Arthropoda > Insecta > Trichoptera > Odontoceridae > Odontocerum > Odontocerum albicorne. The sequence goes on from OX463850.1 coordinate 34,684,814, forward strand.
ATTTATAGCTTTAACTTTGTAAATATTGAGAATTTTAAAATTTCCTTTTGAGAACATATTCTTTAAGGTCTAAACTTTAAGAATATGCAAAAAACAAATTTCTCGAGTAGAATATCACCTTAATAGTGTTTATAAAGTAAGTAATAGAAATATTTGTATAACTTTTACTAATGTTTTGATATTCACAAGTTTACTAACCTGTAACATTGAACAGCCGCAACTATCATCAGATTTTAAATATGAACTGAAGTGAATGCATTCTTCCAGAAAGCGTTCATCTTAATCGTTCTTGTTCATATTTTTAAAAATTATTTATAAATCTTTGGGTTTGCCCATTGGCTAGGCAAATGCCTAAGTTTTCCTTTTAAGCAAATGTAGCTCTGGTAACACAATAAACCACTCATATATGAATAGCTATATTTTTGTCTTTATTTGTCTATTAATATATCTGTTTCACTATTGCAGGAACTAAAGGAGATGATGGACTGTTGTATTTCACACGTGATTGGCTCATCCCGCACCGGAAGCGCCAACATAACAACCCCTACAGGGACCCTGGGCATATCCACCCCACCGAGAAACAGGCCCTCCATTAACTACCCGGTAATATATCAAGTCATCATTAAATATTTTCACCTATGTTATTTATTTATTTTTTCAAAACAGGCTTAGCCCAATTACTTTGAAAAATACAAGATATTAAGAAAAATTACAGAGAAAAAAATAAAAAATTATATAAAATAAAAAATAATATATATGCATACATACGAATATATACACACAAACATATGATACACATATATTCACAATCACTTAAGTACGTTGATGAGGACTTTCTAACGCGCTCAATCTAAGAAGAAAATTTACTTTTGCTTTTGGTAATGCGATATGAAATATGTCAATATCCGAAGCAGTCCCGTTCAGAAGAGTTAAGGCCCTTCCAACAGGCATAGCGGTTGGAAGACCCGTTCTTGCGTATGTTATTGAGAACAGTTCTTGCCTGCGCAGTCTAGTGTAATTGTTAGGAACATTTAACGCTAATCTTTGTAGTAATGCTGGACAGCTCACAACTCCTCGAACGAGTTTGACAATGTATACCAGGAGACGCAGAGGTGAACAGATGTTATGCTGTCGTTACTAATAAATGAGGCAGAATGTTACTGAAAACTATTTATGGGTCTTCATAGATGTTGCTGCATCTAAAAGTGATAATAAATCATATATTTATTTTATTTTATTTTGTTCATCAATGTTACAATACACCTTACAAATTTATTCTTTTTAAAAAATACTTTGCATCATTTACAATAATTACAAAATAATCTTAAAATTACAAAAAAGAAAATGATTCATAACAATTCAACAAAACCAAATAAAAAGACAAACACAAAATATTTTTCCAAATATATATCTTTCTGTTTAGACATTGAAAATAATTTGTACAATGACAATGGAAATGTGGAAGTCTTACTCATTAAAAACAAAGCAATACTTAGGCTTATATATCTTTCAGTGCCCTTTCCCGAAACCACTTCTGGCTTCATCTCCACCTACAACCTTCAGCCATCCAATGACTCCGCCTGCCGCGTCAGATGAAACTGGTAACATTATCTTTATGCAAATTACAATATTTTTTCCGACATTACAATAAACACTTTATTCATTCAGCTACACAGAGTAATAATAGATGGAGAACTCTTCAAAACCATTGCTACTGCCTCAGGAATAAGATCGGGAGACAGTTTAATTCCATTCCTCTTAAATGTAATATTGTATAAAATAATAGAGGAAATTACATCTCTTGGACTGGGCTATAGAACGAGTGACAGTTTAATAAGTGTCATCTGATATGCTGACCATGCGATTATCACTGCAGAATCTGAAGACAAACTACGAAAGATTCTCTAAAGGTTGTATTTTTTATCACAAAAATATTATATGGCCATATTTGTAGAAAAAACCCGCACTCCACTATGGCTCCGAATGCTGGACAATGTATAACTCTTACTCTAGGCAACTAGAAACTGCTGAAATACGCATACTAAGATGGTCAGCTGGTGTGTCCCTAAGAGACAAAATAAAAAGCTCACGCATTCGGGGAAGCCTAGGTGTTACAGACATCAACAGCAAGATGGAGGAGAGGCGATTGAGATAGTATGGGCACGTTGGACATAGAGCACCCGATCACATTGTGAACCAGGCAATCTCCATGGATCTTCCTCGAATAACAACCAGAGGAAGACCAAAGAATTCATGGGTGGTGCAAAAAGATAACCTGATGCAGAGGCACGGCCTGGGGGACGTAGTCCGGGACAGAAAAGCATACAACCTGAGGACGAGGAGAGCTGGCCCCAACAGTCTTCGCAGACAATGAGTTGGGATGGAGCCAGGGAGAAGAAGAAGATATTTGGAGAAAAAACTAGATGCCTAATATTCTCAAAATATGCAGTGAGATGCCAACTTATGATTGATGACAAACCTTTTGAACAAGTGATGGTATTCAAATATCAAATTTCCTCATCTACAATATAGTACATACAGTGTTTTTTTTTGTGTTTATTGATCTTACCATAATTGCATCATTGATTAAATTTCAATAAATTCCCATTCCTATTTATCATTAAAAAGTGTTTTCAATCCTTCATATGTCGAAATATTAAAGTTAACATACTGTATTTGGCAGTCCGTCAAGATAAACGACTGGCAGCCCTGTGCAAGGTGGACTGCAAGCGAGACAGCTCTCTGAAGAAGGCAGGCGTTATCGGGAGCGTGCGGCAAGGTGTCGCCTGCAGGGAACACTTCCGGCCTCGGCCCGTCACCTTCAAGTGGCAGAGAGGGATCAAGATTGGTCAAGGCAGATTTGGAAAGGTAATTAGGAAAAAAATAAATGTCTCTGTCATGAAACGAGAATCAAGAAATATAGTTTTACTTGGAGCAAAGATTCTCATTTACTGTATCATGTTAAGATAATCTTTTACCAGAGATTCCACTGTACTTAAAAAATACTAGTTGAATTGTATTTTGTTCAAGGCGTCTCTACTTAAATATTTCCTGACATTGCAATCACAATCTAACCATATTAGTTCCAAATTTTCTTAGTTGTATTATGCACCTGCAGGTGTACACAGTGGTCAACACAGAGACTGGGCAACTGCTGGCCATGAAGGAGGTGAGCTTAGGTCTTGGTGACCGCCGCGCCGTGGAGCGAGCCGCCAATGAGCTGCAGGTGCTCGAGGGGGTGGTACACCCCAACCTGGTGCGCTACTATGGAGTTGAAATACACAGGGTTTGTAGTTCTCTTAAATACAGTTCACATAATCTTTATTATATTTATAATCTTTCTTCAAGATCCATCTACTCTTAGTACTTATCATTACTAAGGTTTAATAAATTATATATCCTATATAGTAGCGGAAATGCATGCCCTGCAATGAATATTTAGTAGTTTCGTATTTCTCAGATAGATGTCTTTAAGGTAAAATTTCCATTGCTAACCTCATTCTTAATGTGCTGAATGTATATTATTATGGAAGGTTTTATGCATTACCCAACTTGCTAAACTAGTTTTTTTTTGTCATTTTGAAGTTGGATCAAAATAATTTATTTTTTAGTGCTTGATGCTTTTTTACTGTCGCAAAGGAACGAATGCAACACAAACCAAAAAAATATATGTACAGTGTATAGTGATGATGCAATAAGTGATTGTGTATGTGTCAAATGTGGTTTAAAAATTCCATTATGGTGATACGATTCTTGATGATGGTGTCTGCTCTGGAAAGGTGAATACCATTGATGATGACCAAATCAAGGCTTTAATGAAAAATAATCAATGTTCTACGACACGAGAAATTTCTAAGATACTGACAATATCAAAAACCACCGTCCACGAGTATTTATTGCAAATTTACATTTGAATTTGTGCTAAAAATACAAAATTTATTTCCATACATTCATTCTCTGGCACTATCATCGAGAGGAAGGGAAGATGCAGACTCAGCAGAGACACATGACACGCATGGCAACTGATCAAATGGTCACCATCCCTAGAGTTAGAACATATTTTGCCCAAAGCCCTGTTTAGCTCCCATGTTTTACAATGGGGTGCTGAATTCAATAAAGGCAAATGGAGGGAAACAATTTAGGCAGTCGATCGGAGTGTGGTTGTTATTTTAACAAAATTTTGAATACTTGGGCTTGCAAGAGGAATGACTTATAGCAAAGGTTTGTATGAGCTCTTGAGTGTGGTTTTTTTTGTTATTTTTTTTATGATTATGTGCGGTATATTGTGGGATGAACGTTTTTGTATGTCTGGAGTGATGAAGTGTGAGGGGTTTGATTTGCCTGATGTATACATATGTAATTGAGTGTCACTGTTTGTCAGGTTGATGAGAATGGGCAATGGGGTTTTATATAATCAAAAATCGGAAAGAAGTATCGATTTATTTTTTCATGATATATGTCCTCAGTGAGATACAGGCAAAAGCCTAGTTTACTGGGGACACGACAAATGAAAGGCAATAAACCCAGATCCATTAATATTGTATAAACTAAACATTATGGACAATACTTTACCCCTGGAGTTGAGTAACCCTGCATCAACATGTGGAAGGGTTCAATTCGGCAAAGCAACTTCTCGTTCTACAAGTGAGCCCGTGTGTTTTCTATATATCAAGATCTATCCATAAAATTCTCAAAAAATCCAATCCTTCTTGTTCCATGTAAGTAAGTGCGTTGTTCCACTAAAATCAAATCTAAATTCTTTACCACTATAAAATAAGTCTTCCACAATTACATAAGCCTACTTGGTAAAATTTGGTAATGTTTAGTGATATACATACATATATTGAATTTAAATATACATATTAATATTGAATTATTTTAAACAATTACTCGGTAATTATTATATTTCTACTGCTTTTTGTAGCTACTCATATAATATGTTAGTTTAAGATAAAGTTTTGTATTTTTGTCAATAATTTTAAGTATTTGTATTTAATTGTAGTATGTGCATTTGTTTGTAAAAGACACTGCTGTGTTGTAAATTAAATAAATAAATACCTAACGTAATAATGTCTAAAAAGAACTTAATTTTTAATCAAACAATATTGTGTTTTGAAATTAAATTACCTGTTGTTTTTTCGCAATTTATGTATATTTATTGTTATGTGTAAAATAAATAAAATTCAATCTATTTTATGCAAATGTATCTGACAAGATGTTATACACATATTTTAGTACCAACTTTGATGTATATAAGTAAAACATAGGCATGGAACAAGACTGAAAAGAGCCTAATAAATGCTGTAGAAACGCGTGCACTTTTAGCAGAGTTTTTAATAATCTGCTAAAATAATCGCACACAATAGTATTTTAGTACCAACTTAGATGTATGATAGTAAATCTTTGGATGTGGAAAAAGACTGAAAGGAGTAGAATAAATGCTGTTGAAATGTGTGCACTGAGAAAAATACATAAAGGGGGACAGTGTAAGACAGAATATGGAATGGAGGGATTAGGGATGAGTGTGAACTTAAGGCTGATGTGTTGAACAAGATGAAAAAGATCACTGTGAGATGGTTCGGGCAAGTGGAACAAATGAATGAAGAAAGTATAACAAAACAAATATACGGCGCCAATGTGAGTGGAAGGCGTGGTAGAGGAAAACCATGGAAAGTATGGTTATATCAAGTGTACGATATTTTGAAATGAAGAAATGTAAAAAGTCAGGGGAATCTTAGAAGTGTAAGGATGTAGAAGAAGTGAAAGATGTGTGTCGTGATAGGAAATTCTAGCGCTCTCTCTTTTCTGCTTACCTCGATAGGGAGACAGCGTGATGGTATGTATGTTACATAGGTACAGATTATATAAGTAGAATTAATCACATTTTTTGGCATAGAGGTCAGAAAGTCAGTCTTTTGTATCTTGACATACATAGCTGATATAGATTATTTAGAAAATATATTTTAAAGACATTATTTGCTATTGTTTTTCAGGAAGAGATGCTGATCTTCATGGAGCTGTGCGTAGAAGGACCACTGGAGGCACTGATCGCAGGGGCTGGGGCGGCAGGCATTGAGGGTGGAGGTGGGCTTCCCGAGCCGCTGGTACGCCGCTACTCCGCGCAGCTGGTCTCCGCTGTCAGAGCGCTGCACGTCAGAGCTATCGCGCACCGGGATATCAAGAGTCAGTTGCTTTTTATCCTGTTTTATTTTGCATACGTACATACAATAGCATCATGCCATCTCCCTGTCGGAGTAGACAGAATGCCAGACTTTCCTATCTCGTCACACATCTACATCCATACATCGTCTCATTCCACTTCTACAATATCTCTGATTTTCTACATTTCCTTCATTTAGACTTAGACTTTTATTCACTTGATCCAACCATGATATCTTTTATTTCTCCTCTCACACGCATTCCACTCACATTTGCACTAATCTGTTTTATTTTTCTTTGTTCCACGTGTCATTTGTTAGATCCACATTCATCTTACTTAATACATCAGCCTTAAGTTCACATTCATCCATTGTCACTTTATTCCATATTCTGTCATACATTGTTACTCTCCTTGTATTTTTCTCAAAGCACGCATTTCTAAATCATTTATTTATTCAGTTTATTTTAATGTTAGTAATGGGTATATCGAGTTATATTTTATGTAATTGGGTTAAACCTGTATCAAATATAAAATGAAGTTAATAAATAAATCTTCTTCTCCCTGGCTCCATCCCAACTCATTGTCTGCGAAGACTGTTGGGGTCAGCTCTCCTCGTCCTCAGGTTGTATGCTCTTCTGTCCCGGACTACGTCCCCCAGGTCGTGCCTCTGCATCAGGTTATCTTTTTGCACCACCCATGAATTCTTTGACCTTCCTCTGATCACAATGTGATCTTTGATCACAATGTGATCGGGTGCTCTGCGCCCAACGTGCCTATACTATCTCAATCGCCTCTCCTCCATCTTGCTGTTGATGGCTGTAGCACCCAGGTTTCCACGAATGCGTGAGCTTCTTATTTTGTCTCTTAGGGACACACCTGCTGACCATCTTAGCATGCGCATTTCAGCAGTATCCAGTTGCCTAGAGAAAGAGTTATACATCGTCCAGCATTCGGAGCCATAGAGGAGTGCGAGTCTGACAATCGTTTGGTATACTTTTCCTTTTAACCTTACTGGCATTTTCGGATCACATACTATAGAACTCCCGTCATTGATCTAAACTTCATCCAACCCACACTAATTCTATGTGTTACATCTGCTGCACATCCTCCATCGCTATGGATGAAGTTAATAAATAAATGTTTGTAATTATTTATAAATCTTATTCTGTTTATATATTTTATTAATCAATATTCCCAATTTTTTGAGTCACTCAATTATTTTTTATTTTTCAGGCGGTAACATTTTCCTCACCGAGGGAGGAAACTGTTTGAAATTAGGTGATTTTGGCTGCGCCGTCAAAATAAGAGCTAACACCACTGTTCCTGGGGAGCTGCAAGGCTATATTGGCACTCAAGGTATTCTGACTATTAATCAAACACTTTAATGAAGAGATCCTCTTCAAGCTGTCAGTGAGTGATTGTTCATAATTAAATTTAACCATTTAATACAAGTATGGTGCCCGCCTTGATCTATGGAAGTGGTAACTTGGACTCAACAGAGGAAGGATAAAAGTAGTATTAATGCTGTGGAGATATGTAGACTAAGGAAAATTTGTTGAATGTTAACCCTTTATAGGGCAAGTTTTTATTTTTGAGATATTGAGTTTTTTGTTGAATAAATCATTATTATGTGTATCAAATAAATTTTATTTCTTCGAAAATATGTTTTAAAAATTATTTTTTTTGGAAATGAGGCAGTCGCATATGAGAGCTATGCCCATTTCAGGGGTCATGTCAGTGGCCACAAAAGTGACCAATGAATGTTTAGGTAATAATATCTAAGTTTAAGTTGTATTAGGAAATAAAATTCTTATATGAGATATAATGAATGGTGATTTACTTATAATACCTATTTACATTTTTGACAATAAATTGACCGGATGTTTAGATCGTTGCTACTGAACATGCAGCTAGCTTCACGACGATCCGTCTTAAATAAGATCTCTGCCCGTCCACTACATTTGCCAATTTGACATTTGTGTTACTTAAAAATGTTTCATTAAGAAAATGAATCCTTATAAGTATAACCATAAGGGTGGTCGCATATGCGACCGATTTCTGCTTATGCCCGTTAAAGGGTTAATAATGTATGAAAGAATGCGGAATGAAGACATTAGAAATGAATAGATGTGTTAAGTAAGATGAAAAAAGGAGCTTTAAGATGGTTTAGATAAGTAAAGGGAATGAAAGACGACAGAATACCTAAGCGAGTGTACAAGTCAGAAGTGCAAGGTGTGCGCGGAAGAGGTAGACCAAGGAAAATATGGCTAGATTAAATGGACCAGATTTTCGAAGAAGGTAAAGTGAGAATTATGTATAATGGAAGATTGTGCATGATGAGATCTATAAATGTGGAAGAGGCGAAAGTTATTTGCTTGTATAGAAACGTTTGGACATCTGTTCGCTCTACCTACTCCACAAGGGATATGGCATGATACGTATGTATGTAAAATCCCTCAAGGCCCATATCTCAACTTTGATTAATTATTAATCTACTAACTATTCTTACAACTCTCCAATAGTTAGGCTATACGAGTTGGGAAATCATTATGAACATTGTATAGACCCTTTTAAACGCATGCAAATCAGCTTTAATGAGTGTTTTCCTTGACTAACGGTGTAAATGTGCTGTATTATTTTATTAGTATATTCTATCATTCTAATTGTAGTATTTTCCTTTTATTTATATACTAAACGATGTACAGTACCCGGCGGTAAGTAATACACATAGTTTGTAGAATGTCGTCTCTGTCGCACGATGCGCTAACCGCATCATAACTACGATACCGGACTGTTATTATTGCTTACTTAATTATTGCTAACTTAAATATAAACTTTGCATATTTAAGATTAAGTTATATCATTTGTTTCTTTCTCAGCATACATGGCACCTGAAGTGTTTATGAAGTCCTCTGGCCATGGAAGGGGAGCTGATATATGGTCCTTGGGCTGTGTAGTTGTTGAGATGTCTTCAGGGAAGGTATGTTCATTTTAATTTTTTAACCTGTTTAGCCTTACAAAAAAAAATCACAACTTGGCCCCCCCAAGGCAAGGGGGGGGGGGGGGGGGGGGCGTGAATATCTTGTTGTTGCATGTGCACGTGACCACACAAATTTCTACTTGCACAAAGATGATAAGCCTTACCAAGTAAGGATATCTCCTGTTTTATATCACTAATAGTTTGAACTTGTCAGTATGTATATGAACAACAAGTCCACACTGTTTAGTTGCAATGGAAGCGACGTGAATGCCGCAATGAAGAGCTAGTTAAGTTCAATGTTTACAAACATGTACATCTTACCAGTTTGAGCTTATTTTTCTTAGAAAATTTGTTATTTTTCTCTTGTATACGTAAGTTATTATTATTTTTACAACCCCCCTGATATCCCCTCCTGAGGGTCATAACCCACAGGTTAAGGAACAATCTCTTAGATAGATCCTCCCATTCTTTGATCGTATTACACGCCAAGGTAACGAAAGCATGGAGAGACATCTGATGTCTAGCAACACTGAAAGTAGGAGAAATAGATGGACCCAGTAAAGTCTGCCACATGACATTCTGCAAAATACCGTGAAAGATGAAGAAAAGTCATTTATGAAGAGCGTGGAACATTCCAACTGAGTCACGATCCTTAGTATAAAGGGGAAGATGAACGAGAAACCTTTTAAATCACTTCTTTCAAGCAATGTCTCATCTTTACATGTTATGACAAGCGCAACAATCACGATTCTGTGGCATTTTGAAAACATATAATTCAATATTATTGTATTTTCTAGCGTCCCTGGAGCGAGTACGATTCGAATTACCAAATAATGTTTGTGGTGGGCATGGGGGGTCGACCGGAGCCACCAGTCTGGCTGTCCCCAGAAGGAGCAGACTTCTGCCTGAGCTGCCTGCAGCATGACCCCACACAGCGCGCTACCATCGACACCCTTTCGCATCACCACTTCATCAAGGTACTGCTACCCTCTCATTCATCTTAATGACCAGTTTTATGAAACTAGTATATAAATGAATCCTTATTTGTTCAATCAATGCAAACAGTATGTTCAACAGATCTCTTGAGACAACTTTGCGGATGCTTCAAATTGTTTACTTAGTTTTTTTAATTCACTAAAAGATATGACTGAGTGAGCAATTGTTCAAAACAATGTTTATGTCCACTGATATGTAATCAGAGAGATCATTTGAATGGGCTCATGACAGATTGCCATATTTTCTCTAGTATGATTAGCGTAATGATGTATGGTTGGACCAAACAAATGTAAAGGTGTTGAAGGAAATATGTGATAGGAAAGTGTTGGATTCTGTCTTATCCCAAGAAACAAATTTATTACGTTATTATTACATTGTATGGTCTTTTATCAACCATACTCAAAAACATGACTCATACACAAAAAAATATCAGGAAGCAGTATATAAATACATACTAACTGCCATATATATATATATATATATATATATATATATATATGTAATACAAACTGAGACAGGCCAAGATTCATGAAATCCAAGGTCTTAACATACGAAAAAAATAACAATATATTTGGAAAAACAAGTCTGCAGCTAATCTGAATAATGTCTCCATGTTACAGTGGAACAACTCTCTTAGGTTCTTCTTCCTACATTTCGTTTTCCTTGTATCTCCGCTCTGCAATATGACTTGGATAATTTCATATTTGTTTCCTCTCATGATATGTCCAAAGTATTCCAATCTTCTCCTCTTTACGCTACTGAGTACTTCTTTGTAATTTTTCATACGTCTGAGAACCTCTGCATTGCGCATTTTGTCAACCCAGGAAATCTTCAACATTCTCCTATAGCAGGGATGGCCAGCAAGTCGATCGCGGTCGACCAGTCAATCGGGAAGCAATTTTTGAACGATCGCGGCTGCCTTCCTAATTTACAATATGGCGTGTGATGTCGCCAAAAATCTCATAACGTGTATGTCAACGCAGTCAATTAGTTATCATTTTTTTAATATGTAGATATGTCTTCTCCAAATAAATGTATGTTATTTAACATGTACAAGTGTGTATAAGTTTTCTTTTCCTTAATAATATTTAGCGAGTAAATTTAATAAACTTTTAGTTATTAGTTATCCTTTTTTAACACGTGTGTTATGTTAAATCTCGCGAATTTGATAGGTAGATCGCTACTAATACGAGGGTCATCCAGAAACTATGGTTACAACATTTATGCAGGATCGAAAAATCGCTTGTATTTAATTGAAATTCACAGGATACTTCAAAAATATATTAAACTATTTTTCAACGTAATCGCCGTCGAGATCGAGACATTTCTGTAGTCGGGGCACCAGCTTTTGTATGCCAGTGTCATAGACCTCAGCCGCTAGCTCTTTCAGCCACTTCTTCACAGCTTCCTCGACCTCCTGATTGTTGAAAAATTGTTGGGGTGTAGTGACACACCCACGTCTCATCTCCCGTCACGATAGAGTCCAGAAAAGCTTCTCCCTCCTGTGCAAAACGATCCAAAAATTCACGGGCGGCGGTCACGCGATTTTGACGGTGCTCCGGTGTGAGCATTCTGGGCACTCATCTCGCACACAACTTCTTGTAACCAAGTTTTTTCGACACAATATTACCAAGGAGACTTCGAGAAATGTCAGAAAATTCTTCGTGAAGGTCGTCAAGCGTCACCGGCTGTCATTTTGCACTTGTTCTTCAATTTTTTGCACAAATTCATCAGAAATCACTGCCTTGCCTTGTCGTGAGTATCAGTACGGCCTTCTCTGAACAACCTAACCCACTTCGTGACATGTTGTCGACTCATCACATCACTACCATAAACTTCCACGAGCTTTCGATGGATATTCGTGACGGTATTGTTCTGCAAAGTCAAAAAACTGATGACCGCGCAGGTCTCGCACGGACGAAAGTTGGCGGGAGCGCACGACGACCTCTCCATCGGAAGAATTTACCGTGACTGTACAAAATGGCCGACAAACACGCGGGACCAAACAAACTGACCGTTAGGATCCCCCCTACACGCCAGGTGCACCAACTTTGAAACAAAAAATTTCCCCCGGCCTCAGGAGCTCTTGTAATCTTAGTTTCTGGATGACCCTCGTATTTTACGTAAAAAGTCAATTACGACAACAAACAAGTTGACCACCGCTGTCCTATAGCATCACATTTCAAATTAACTATTTAATTTTTTTCTGCCGTCTATTAATTTTCTTAATCTTCATGTACAAGGGTGTGGGATGAAAAAACATCTCATGTCCTCGCGGACCGGGCTCATCCTATATTAGTGGGGTGTATCTTGGCCGGGGGGATGTTATCAGATGAGCCCAGACCTTTTGATAGTTTCTATTTTAAAAGTATTTTCTGCTATTTATCTTAAGAAATATTTGCGATTTTGGAATGTACATTTTATGTTGCTATCGATAAACCTATATTTATTTAATTGCTTTTATTCCTTTTTTGGTGGCCTAAGCGAGTGCCCAAGTTTCCACGCCACAAAGAAGTGCTGAAAATATGTAACATCGTTCTATTTTTTTTCTGTTATACTACACTTTAATAATGTATTTTTTTCTTTTTTCCAGACTCAACATGAAGATTTCTAGTCACTCAATGTACAGCTAATATATTGTCTTATTATAAATCATTATATTATAATAATTTTACCAATCTCTATGTTTGACAATCATAAGATGTATTGTGTGCAACTGCATTATTTATGTCCTGTAAATATAGAAATAATCTTTTAATATTCAGAAAGATTACTCTGAAGACTCACTGTTAATTTGGTGAATATTTGTTTTGTGTTTCATGTTTTAATGATGGACTTACATTTATATTTTTTACTTAATATTTGCTCTGTGCATTTAATTTTACTGTCAATTTAAAATATGTGAATAGTACTGATGTACCAGATGCCCGGAAATTACTCGGCACCCGGCATACCCGGAAATATTTTCAGTACCCGCAAATTACCCGGATCCGTCTATATAAATATTGCTGGGATCCGGTGACGGGTATTGGGTCCCGTGTAAACTAAAAAAAGATAATAAATTCATGAAACTAAACACTGAGAAAAAAAATGCAATACAATCTTTTTTATTTAATAATTACATTTCAATAATAGTAGATTATAATGCAAATATAATTTCTCTGCGTTCTACGGAAGTAGTTTACTCCTCTCTTCGTAGATAATATAATATCCGCCTCGCTAAACATTATTTCGCTGGGTATGCTGCTAGGAGATGATGATAAGTACTGTCTAGCCAATTTTGATAGTTTTGGATAAATATCTACATTTCTTGACCAACGTTCCCGAGATACCGGGTAAGTTTTTTTCTGGTTTCCTGATACTCAATACCCGGTACCTGGCATTTTTTAGTACCTGGTACATCACTAGGGAATATATGGCTATAGAACAAGGATCAGAAAACATATAATATAAGGCATTCAGCTTCGTAATTCTTAAGTTGAAAGAAATGAATTAAAAAAACAGTATTGTCACTTTTGAATCCAATTTATGCCCAGCTCGTACTGAAATTATTTTATCATCAATCAAAGGCTCTATACTACTTCTGCCACTAGGATAGCACTGTGTATTCCACATCGATCAAGTCCTCTTCGGTGCAAGGTACCGAACTCCTTGAGCACTACAGCAAGTGTCGCATGAACTGCTTCTCATCGCAGATACAGAGAGTCGATCCATCACGTAACATTTCCCATTTAGATATGTTATCCTTGGTTCTTTCAATTCCTGTACGCAACCTGTTAAGAGATTTCTAGTTTCTCCAGGGAAGTTTAGAGCCAGGTGGCAATTCTTCTACTGGAAAAATCCACTCACTGGGATCCGATGTTTCTCTCCACTCGATCGACCAAGCAATAACGGGTAGTTGTTCCAGATACTTTGTTTCCGAAAAGGAGCTGTCTGTGGATTTTAACCTAGGGGCTGAGTGCTGGTGTTATATATAATATAAAGGATGTCTGGGGTTATTGAATTGGTTGAATCTCTCAGCACTTCTTCCAATGTTTCTCTTGATTTATGGGGGAGCAATCCCGGTGAGGATGTGCACATTATTTGTTGCCACTGGTTTAAGACAATTGTAATTGTTCATGTTTATTTTATAATTTTAAAATGATTTTATTACTTCTGCTTATTACTTGTTATTAAAAAAATTACTTGAATAATTAACTACATATTTTATTACAATTTTATGCACACAGCAAGTATTAAAAAATGATTCATGTTCTGTATAAGATATAAGTAAATTTATAGCATAATATTATCGCAACTCATAAAGGAAGAATATTTGTCATGAAATCCATTACTTTTGAAGCATTTATTTTTATTATAGTTTGACAATATGTCATTTAATAAAACGTTATAACTGTATTCTTTATGGATTGCAACATGCTGTTAGAAGTACCGAGTAGTTATCCAACATAGTTTTGTTTTCCACTTTGTTATATAACAAAGTGTGGCTATTAAGTAATGTGACTGAGCTACTATAAATCAAACAATGACGCAAAAGTCGAGAATGGATTACGAGGGACATTGACTTTGGACAAAGATAAACAAATGTTAACAAGTTTCAATAACATGGCATTATTTATTAACTCTCAGCTGTGATTGAATTGTACATGTTTATATTTTATCAGTTATAATATCATTTAATATATCAATTTGATTTTTTTGCCAAAATTACACTTGTCACGTGCATCTGTTCGAATGAGAAATTTTGTAAATGTACAAAAATCACCCTTTCATATCAAAACCTAAATGTTATATTCAAAATATTGAGTAAGGAGTTTAAAATAAGTAACTTTTTTAAAAGAGCATTAATGTGTCAGTTTCATTACTTTATAGCTACGCTGAAAATGAAACCCTGTCAAATCTTCTTCATTCCTGGGAATCTACATTGACATGTATATTATACCCAACTCAATACAGATTGTTTTTGAATCTGTAAGGTTATTGCGTTTTTTGTTTTGGAAATTTATGTTGCAAATAAAGAAGTAAAAAATAAAATGATGTACTTAAAACCTCCCGAAACAAAATATGACTTATCTTCCTTTATTGGTGACTAAGTGATATTGCAACTATTTATGTATTAATTTCATTTGTAAGTATTGCTACATCTTCCATCTGGTTCAGTAAGCAGGCGGCGGAGGAGCCTTGCAGCTATCAGATGCAGATGATATAGGCTTAAATCCTTATAGGATGGCGCAAGAGAGGAAATTGTAGCGATCCGTCATCCACACGATGCCCCCTGACCCTTATAGAACTAGGTAAAGAAAGAGTCATAAAATATTGCTTCGAATTTGGAAGATTAGCAACAATTTATATTATCGTATCCAGTGGTCCGATAATTCATTTTCCAAAGTTTCGTATATTTAAAATATTTTTACCTGTTTCCACTTACAAAATTTTTTGAAGGTATATATATTGTGAAAAGAATTGCATTAAAATGCAAAATATATTATCGGCAACTACTGTTAACACATTCACTGCGATATGTATTTATAGAATAGTGTAGAGGTACTGAAAAAAATCATATTTTCGAAACCTTAAAATCTTACAGTATTTTCGAAACCTTAAAATCTTACGGAAACCTTAAAATCTTAAAATATTCGGTACCATACAAACAAAGAGAATCAAATGACGCGCAACGGGCGTCATCAGCGTCTCTACAAAAAATGTGTTGACGCCCATGGGCGTCTTTAGCAGCGAACGTGTTAAACTTAAATAGTCTATGCCAATCTTAAATTTTGTATAAATATTGATAACAAGTGTACGTAATAAACAACATATCATTGTTCAATTGGTTCATACCAACTCAATGAAAAGAATTATCTGTTACGTAAATCAAGGTTCATAAACGAATTCAAAATCTGTAAATTTTTTCAATAAATTAACTGTTTGTATGACTAAAGAAATAAATTTATTAAATGTTGAAAATACGAAGTTTATTAACTCGAAAATATCTGTCCCAACTTCCTTCAGCATGTTACATAATATTATTGTGGTGTCCGAAAACAAACCATCTCATTTGTCACGTAATCAATTCATCCAATTCTAGTTACAATTTTTTTTCTGGTAAATTTTCAAAATCTTGCATGTACGAGTATAACAACCTCAATATATAAAAGACTGCTAATTTAAACCCAGGGGTTTTATTTGCAATTTAATGCTTATAGAAGGTGGTTGCACCCTAAATCATAGAGCTTTTGATTTTTTCAAAGACTGAAATGATGGCATTTGTTGAGATTTTATGGACAAAAGATACGATCAAAATTTCAAACTGATTCATCAGCCTTCTTCAGTCATACGTAAATTGTTAAAAGATACGAAATAAACCTATTTATAACCATTTTATTTTTAAATAGCTTTGCTGTTTTTATAAAACCTCTTATGTCTTTTTTAAAAGGAAATTTTGAGTGAAACTGTGAGACCTGAAAAATTTACATTGTTAGTTTTTTTTTTTCGAAATTTAAAATTATTCAAAATATTTTGACATCAATAATAATTAATAGATAATTTGTAGTGTTATTTTCAAATAAAATGTCACCTCAAAAACTCTTGTGGTTTTGAATTTACGAAAGGAATCACTATTCAATAATTTCATTTAAACAATCGACCCTAATGGTTACAAATATATTTTTTTCTTAAAAATATTGTTTCTCTCCTTTCAAAGTTTAGTAAGAGCCACTTAACAGGTTTCATAAAAACAGCGGTGATATATCTTGTTTATACGAGAGGTCTCTTTTATTTTGAAAACTGTATTATTTGAATCTGTACCTTAATCAAATGGAAATAAAATATATTTTTATCTTATTGAATTTTGTTTTATTTTACAATTTATCTCGCAAGTTTGACATTTTTTTGTAATACCAACCGATGACTGTATGTAAAAGTCCGTTAATTAAAAGTTTAGCGGACCAAATTCCACAAAAAAAAAAATCAGAAATTGATTAACGATAGACATAGTATTGCATGTCAGGACCTTGGGTTTGAAGAATTGTCTTTGAATATTCAAAATTGAAGTTGATGTATATAGTTAAGTCAGGGAAAAGTAACAGATAGACCAATGGGTTCAATATTTGGATTCTTGCAAGTATTTGTATCATATTGATTGACTAAACAGTGGATTAGCAAATCTCTTGCAAGAGTTGACTCAGGAGGACGTATTTTATTGTGCGAGTAAAAATAAAATTAGAAATAATAAAAACCAGCATATCATTAGTCAGAATTGGAAAACTAGAAAAATCAATTTCTGTTCCCTTAAAATCGTAATATTAAAATCACCATTTCCCAAATTCCATTATTATACACAGTATTGTACTGTATTACACTTTTGCTGTATACATTACAAACTGGCAAACTTATTGCCATGTGCCAATTGTTCTTTCAACCTACCAGAAAGATATTAAAGAGGCCTTGAATGAAAATGAGGCTCCAATTCTTTTTTTAAAAATTGAGGTTTCAGAAGGAATCAAATCAACCCTTTTTTCTTCAGGTTGGAAGACAAACGTCTTACCAATTAGGCCACAGAGATTGTGTGTTATTGTATTTTATTACAATTCCTTTCTGCACAGTACAACCTGATTATTAGCATGTGGCAATAAGATCCAACCAACCAAACAGACAAAGGCCCCATTTATTTTTATTATCCTAGGGAAATGAACCAGAAAGCTCTATATGAAAGACATGCAAGTGTTTTACTAACTAGGGCATAACTAGGGTGGTCATAATACTTGCCTATTTTTAAGACTTTTCACTATTCCCTCTTTCAGAATTTGATCGATCTGGTCGTGCTTCTCTTATATTTCCGAACTCTTGTACCTTCTCACATTAAATTTAAAGACACCGTTTGGTTAAGAGCTGTGCTGATTTATTGCCCACAAGTGGCTCAACTAATCAGACACCCACCATACACACCAGTATTACCATACAAAGATTTTGCAGTGTCGACCTAGTATGAGAGGACATGGAGTATCGGGCTGTAAACCAAATGGATGGAGGCGTTTTATGGCATCCCTGTGTTCTAATGAAACATATAGGGTGGTAATGGCACTGAACATGTGCCAAGTTAAGTCATAATCTGGTAAAATTGGGAACTAAAAGTATTTCAATCTCACTTTTCCATTTTCTTATCTCTTTCATACTGAGACGCATCAATCAAGGTCCTGCAATTTCGTTATAATATATTAAATTTACTTAAAGAAACATCTTTTAAAATACTCAAAGTATTTCATAATGGAGAAGCAAATATAATTTAGAGTACTGCCATAACTAAAAAGATAATGGAGAGCTGCTTATTCCTGCCAATTCAGAATTATTACACGAGGCAATCATTACAGGGAAATATGTTAATTTTATTTAACAATTTATGGCATGGAATTATAATACTTATAATTCCATGCCATATTATTACCAGGTTTATTTCTTTCTATAGAATGGCGACGAACCCTCTCGATGGGAAAAATAACCTCTCCACAACAACTTCAAAAATCCTTGCTCATCGCACCAGATAACTTCTTCCTACGTTTACAATAACACCATCAAGTGAGGAGACATCAACGAAGTGACACTATAACACTAATGAAATTGACATTGCAGACGTGGATTTAATTTGACATCATACACATACATGCCATTTCACTGTCAAGGTTGGCAGAGAGCCATACTTTCCTATTGCAACACACATCCATATACCTTCTCAAACAACTTACGATTTCTCTAACTTTCGATGTTTCCTTCTTTCCGAATACTATTCACTTGATCCAACCATATTTTCCTTGGTCTTCCTTTCCCTTACCTTTCACTCACATTTGCACTAAATATCTGTTTTGTTAGTTTTCCTTCATTTATTCGTTCCACATGCCCAAACCATCTAAACATACTCTTCTTCATCTTACTAAACAAATCAACCTTAAGTTCGCATTAATCCCTTATCACTTAATTCCATATTCTGTCATACATTGCCACTCCATGTATTCTTCTCAATGCGCACATATCTACGGCATTTATTTGGCTCCTCTCAATCTTTTTCCATTTCCACGTTTCACTCCCATGCATCAAAGTTGGCACCAAAATATCATTTTAGCAGATTTTGATACTGTCCAGTTCAAGTATATCAGGTCTGTAAATATGAACCGGATTTTTTTATAGAAAATACACATTTATTGTATGAAAATGATAAAAATATTGTATTCAAAGTATTGTCCATCACTAGCTACATATGTTTCCCCTCTCTCTGGCAATTTGTGGATGCCACACCAAAAAAACTGTTGCTCTTTTGAGGCAAACCAATCATCGAGCCATTTTCGCAAGAAGTGAAGCGCTACTCAGCAAGTGCGTGTCCCATCGATGCAAATAAGTAGTAATCGGATGGAGCCAAGTCTGGTGAGTAAGCCGCATGCAAAAGTACTTGCCAACTAAACACCTCAATCGTTTCCTTGACCGGTTTTGCTGTGTGCGATGGCGCATTATCATGAAGCAAAATCACTTTGTGTTGCCTCTTTGATATTCTGGTCGTTTTTCACGCAATGCTTGGTTCAAATCCATCATTTGTTGTCGGTAGCGTTCAGTATAAACGGTTTTGCCAGGTTTTAGCAGCTCATAATAGATAACACCCTTCTGATCCCACCAAATACAGAGCATTGTCTTCCGTTCATAGCGATTTGGCCTTGCAGTCGATGTCGCTGGTTTGCTTGGACTTACCCATGATCTTTTACGCTTAGGGTTCTCGAAATATATCCATTTTTCATCGCCAGTCACAATTCGATGGAAAAATGATTTTCTTTTATACCTGGCGAGCAGCATTTCGCAAGTGTTTTTTTAGTTTTCCTGCTGTCTTTCATTCAGTTCATGTGGAACCCATTTTCCCACCTTCTGGATCTTTCCCATGGCTTTCAAACGTATGGAGACGGCTTTTCGTGTCACATTTAATTGATCCGCGAGTTGTTGTTGCGTTTGAGCGTCATCCTCATCCAACAATGCCTGCAATTCGGCGTCTTCAAACTTTCTCGGTGGTCTTCCACGTTCTTCATTTCTCACGTCAAAATCGGCACTTTTGAATTTTTTAAACCACTCAAAGCACTATGATTTACCAAGAGAATGCTCACCGTAAGCTTCGACAAGCATTCGATGCGATTCTGCAACAGTTTACTTCAAATGGTAACAGAAAATCAATGCTGTCCGCAAATCGTAATTTTCAGGCACAAAAACAGACATGTTCAACACTATGAAAACATATGTAGTTGTATTAAACTTGTATTATTGTGAGTTAAAAGTCTTTGACAAATGTAAACACAATAAAAAGGCGCCAATGACGCTGTTTAACAGTCACTATATTGACAATTAGAGCATCTACATATGAGCAAATTCCGGTTTCATATTTACAGACCTGGTATACTATATATATGTTTTAGTGCCCCATTGACTTTGTTTCCTATCGCTACACGCCATTCGATGTCTCTCTTAACTCTATAACTTGACATGAATAAAATATTCAACAAATAAAAAGTAATAAAATAAAAGACAATATTTTAATTTACATACATTTATTCTATCTTTATGTATGATAAAAATGCATTACAGAAGTGTAATTATAATATATCAACTGTGATTGTACAATGATTCAACGATAAATATATTACAAAAGTATAATCCGATATGGAAAAATGGAATTCAAACCAGGAGCAATTTTTATTATATACATTGTGAAAAAGGTTTGGAATTAAATGACAAATATCAAATGGTAAAAACTACATATAATAAATATTTGGAAAAATAATTATCTTCACCTACGTGTGAGACTTTTGTTTGCTATATATGACTGGCATTGGTTGATATGAAATATATTTATTATTATGAAATAAATAAATAAATCTGCTTATTCCTTGGAAAAAAATTAAGTTGGCCTAGGAAGACAAAATAAAGTCTATGGTGCTTGATACAACAATTAGAAAATTTAAAGTTTATATAACTTTAAGTTAAATATGTCAATAGGAAGTTATAAAAACCCATAGATTTCTTATCTGTTATTATTGAGAGAAAAATTTAAAAATTGAAAAAAGTGATAGGATATTCAATAAACACAAATATTTATTTTTTATGATTAGTAAAATAACGCAAATAAATATAATTTCATTTCACTTGTTAATCAAAGATTGCACTCAATTGGACTAAAAAATACAGTGAATTATTATTTATAATCGTTAGAATAAGTCTGCCTCGTGGTTTGAAATTACACAAAACGAAATTCTAGATTAATTTTGTCATTTTAAAACGAAAAAAAAAAAAACGTTTTTAGTGAATTTTCAACACTATTTTTTAACGTTTGCATAACCGATTCACTATGGGTTTCAGTTATAGCCTCGATTGTGACTCTGTCATCACTGCAGTGTATGATTTTGACCATTGAACCGACGTATAGCCTTTTCAGCACTTTGTAAGTCCAAAGACTTTTCCAATTGTGTTAGAAGTCAGCGGTCAACAAAATAAGGTAGTTTTGATTTTTTAAAATAATCCAGCAACGAAGATAAACCATAGGAAAATAAAGCAGTGCAAAGATTAATAAGTACTTTCGTTGAACAATTTTTGACCAAATGAAATATATATGTATAAATTTAAATTTTAAATTTAGCCGTATTATCTAATACAGTTTATATATTTCTGTATTTTTTTTATATGTCGCCGATTTGTTACATTAAGCTTCCATCATACTCGTTTTGTTTAAAAATTAAACTATCTAATTTACAATAAAAATAAAATAAAGCAATTCGTCGATAAGAAATTTGCCGAAATCGAAATAAAATTATAAGTATTTTAATGGAAGTCTTATTTAAAAAATATATCTCTATAAAATAAGTAGAAAAATAATCGGAGAAAAAAGAGGTACAATCATATTATTTACGCTTACATTGTATCCAAAAGAACTTAAAAGTAAAAAAATTAGACTTGTAAATCTAAAATATGAAATACAAGGATATATTTGACTAGAAATAATATAAATATTTGACAAATTCAAACACACACATGTACACACACACACACACACATATACACACAAAGACCAAGCGTAGGATATGAATCGTAACGTTATATTAATCTTGGCTAATAGTTATGGTGGTTTTGCTCGATGTTAAATCAATCTATGGTATTATCACATATAGCTCAAAAAGAAATACAAATACACAATAAATTCATATAAAATTAACGTAATAAAAGTTTAAAATGTCTCAATCGGAACAATTTTAATTTATATAAAATTTAAATATATTACGTTTCGATTGTAGGTAATATTCATTGAAGTTACAATTATTTTAACTTTAAATGAGCGATAACATTTCATTTTGAAAATCTGGTGACATGCTTAAATAAAAAATTTAAAAATAGCATAAACTTAAAATAGACATTTTATAATATTGTTACATATTTCTGACTGTTATATTGGATGGATATTTGGAACCATTTAACGGAGATTTAAATACGATGATAACGGAGACTTCACTTTCTATGAGCTTTGTACATTTAGGATCCAACAAATTTAAATTACAAAAATTTTTAAATTTATCATTAATAATAGTTTCTCGTCATTAAAAAATAATAGCATAAATGAAAATCATAGTTTTTCTCTAATATTTGTGACTATCTCTCATCTGGAATTGTCAACAAAAAACAAACATAAATGCAATATTGTGAACCTTACACTAATGTGGTTTTTTTTTTAATTTTCATTTGATCATAAGAAAGTTCCGATACACTTACACTATTCTATGTTTTATTTTGAAAAAAAAAAAGAAGAAAAATGAAATGATTAGCTAAATCTACAATCAGTCATTTTATATTACTCGCATCTCAAATAAAGTTTATGTTTTTCCCCTCTTAAAGGCGGCGTTACCTAGTCCACCATTGCTGGCTGCGGAGGTCCTCACGACTGGCACCTTGGAGTTGTACCTTGAGCTCGGAGATTGAGATACTCTGATTGCAATGCTGGATTTTTGCTTTGGAGTCACAGGTATCGATGACACTGCTTTCGGAGATCCTTCAAATGTGGAACTTCTTATTAATTTACTTTTGGTGGATATTTCTACCGATGGCTCAGCAGTATCGGCATTTTCCTGTGACCCATTTGCATTACTGGTAATCCACACTCTTGTATCCGGTTTTGAGGTCTTTTTACTCTGTTCCACTTTCTTCCAAAGATTGGCTATTTTGCTGGTCACATCTTTAGTTTGAGGCTTGGATGTAGAAACAGCAGAATTAACGCTGGATGAACTGCTACATTTGGTCGTATTATTTTTCGATGACAAGGTGATCGTTTTTCCACTGTCATTACTCTGCAGACTTTGATTTGAAGAAGAGTTCTTCATACTTGGAGAAACACGAGCTGTAACATTACCCGGTCTCGGTGTTGATGTCTTGGCAACAGCAGACTCATTGCTCGTTGCCTTTCTAAGAGGCGGTTTTGATACACTTCCTTTGACCGGTGGTTGCGGCAACCTCGAGGGTGAGGTGTTAACTACAGTCTTCATTATCGTCCCTGGCTTAGTCAATTTTGAATTAGGACTTATTCTTTTTTCTGGAGTTCTCGGACTTGCGGCTGGGGAAGAAATAACGCTACTCTCTTCTTTGGTGAAAGTGCCTTGTCGAACTAGAGTAGGTTTAGGTGAAACGACTTCTGTGACATTTTTGGGTGACTTATTTCTAGGGAGCACATTTCCCTTACTCTTTGGAACATGCAAATTGTTCTTATTTATAGAACCTATCACTCCCTTCACAGAAGTATGAGTTATTTTAGTTAAGTTGGTAGTATTTTTGACACCATTTTGACCTTTAGTGATGGCACCATTTGACATTTTGGAAGCGACAGAACCTTTGTTGGTGAGGGTTGTTCTGGCGGGACTTTTCCTAAGAGATGAACTGTTCTTCTTGTATGGTGATACATAAAGAGCTTTTCTTCTTCCTCTGATTGCTTTAGGAACAGTTTCCTCAACTTCCACAGATCCATTTGATTCTACGCTCCGATCTCTACTGTGAATACCATCACTATCAGGCTTGACAATCTTAGGTTTCCCTCGTATTTGCGGCGACTCTACTTCAGAGTCTGAATACTGATTCTGATCAGCGCTTTCAGTTCCGGAATTTTGATCACACTCTAAACTATTGAAATCATAATTGTGACCGTTTGTATCTGATGAAAGTTTAGTTTTGTGGACAAAACTGAGAGAACTTATTTGGACAGATGATGTGTGAGACATATTTTTCAAATTTTTCTCAATGCACTTGTCTACCGCTGTGGGACTTTCTATGACAGGAAGATAGTTCCTAAAACTCTTGGTGAAAGTTTTCATTCTTAGAGAATTTAATTCAGAATCATCTTCATTAGAAACTAAACTTATGGTTTCACAATCCAAATCGACCATTAGAGATTCTTCGGTTGAATGTTGTTGAAGGAAATCAAAAGCATTTTTGACATCATCCGATAAAAACGTATCATTAAAATCAGGAATATTAGTCTGTGGCAAAGAAGAACTAGGCTTTGGAATAGAAGACCGGGCGGAGTCAAATTTCTCATTAGAAGTGGAACTCGGTGATGGAACAAAACTTTCATCAAGTGTTCGAGTTCTAAATCTATCAGCATTATCTTGACGTTTCTGTTTCATCGATTTCTTCGCTTCAAGCCTTCTCTTGAGCTCTTCAATTTCAGGATCTTTTACAACAGGTTTTTCCTTAGTCTCACTTTTGAAAACAGGAAGGTTAAAATTAGAAATATTGACAGTTTGTGTTTGATACCTGGCTCTATCTTCTTGTCTTCTTTGTTTAGGATTGGATCTGCTTCTCCTCTCTCTGTTTTCTGGGTTTGGTGGTGGAGATTCACAATTGGTATTAAAAGCTGGAGGAACATAAGGAACTTCCATTTCTTTCATTCGACTTTCTTCTTCCTTTATAGCCATTTCAGCCGCTATTGTGTATGTCTTGTATCTGTCTTTAGTTAACTGCCTTTTCTGTCTAGGTGTCAGGTGCTTTTTATTGATAGATTTTACTTTTTTTGGAGTAGACTCAGCACTGCTACCAAAATCAGAAGCAATCGGAGTTCCCGAATCTGATCCTGATGGTATTTCGGGGCAATATGCTAAAGTGTGTGTTAAACAGTTCTCATCATCGTAATCATTCTCCAAAGTAGATTCCGTCAGCTCATCAAATAGTGATGGTGGATTAATATTATCTATATCCAAGTTTATAGGGATACTACTCAAGTGTGAACCACTTACTGGCTGCTTCAAATCAAAAATAATTGTGGAAGTGTCTTCGTCTTGTGTATCAGCCACTTCGGACACAATGCTGGCAACAGAAATCATACTATTTTCCATATCGAATACATCATCCATTTCTGAAGGTGGTTTGACATTCTCTAGATTACTTAAAGCGTGACAGTCCAGATTCTCGGAACTTCCCTGATTACTGTGCGAGAACCCCAACGCTCTTTTTATCATGAGTCCTACAGGAAGTGATTTCTTCCTTTGCACTTTACTGATGCTTCTCTTAGTCAAACTGCTATGTAGTTTATCTCGTTCCAAATTGCCCGCATGATTATCTTCCCAATGCCCTGACAGACTATGCGTGAGGGATAACAGACTACCCATGTGTGACGGAGGTTTTACACTATCCAAGTCTAGAGAATGCAAGGAGTGCCCACTTTCTGTCAAACAAGTTGAGTAATCGTAACTACTTTCTCTTATCGCTCTGGCTAACATCGCCGCTTCATTTTCTATTAACGTGGAAGCAGTCATTGAGGTATGTTTCGAAGAACAATCATCTAACATGAAAGAATGTTGAATAGAATCCAAAGTAGATGGTTTTTGTTCTTTAGGAACATTATTGATCGAGAGGTTTTCAAACTCTGCACAAAAATCGTTTGTTTCTGCTATATTAAATTGGTTAAAATTTTTACCAATGATAAACGGCTTTGGATCTCCTGTAGGTGTGTGTTTTATGTAGTTTTGTATATTATCTTTCAGCTGGTTAGTGAGATCGGGCTGATTAGGTCCGTCACTGACCACCACACTCTCTTCTAACAGATCAGGTAATGTGCCGGCACACGTGATTTCATCTCCTACATCACTCTTGAAAGAAGCTATCAGAGGAATCGATCCACTTACAGTAGGAAAAGAAACATCGTTGGAACAAGTATTTTCATTCCAAGTATCGGTACTACTATGCTTCTCCACTTTTCCTGATGAACTCTTCTCAGTAACACTTTCACCCATTGCCGTTTCAATATTAATCTGGTTAGCACGAGATTGAACCAACGTTTTTAAGCTGGATGCCATTATTGATGTTTCTACATTTATATTTTCATAAAGACTTTTTGGAATACCTTGTCCGCCAACATGATTTAAATCGTTAGATGGAGTTATTTCAAGTTCATTGTTCGATTGATTCAAAATATTAGCACACGATTCATTTGATTGATTGAGATCAGACACAATGGAATCGTCTAAGCAGGCGCTAGTGTCTAGAGCTCTGCATTCATTGGATTTATCAAACACAGAATCGTTGAACGAACTGTTCATGTCTGGAGCCAGCTTAGGCAACTTATTGCCATCAGTTTCATCAAAGTGTGTCTCAGACCCACCGTTCATCATGTAAGGAAAGTCCTCGAATGCTTCTCCATTCGATGATAGTTTCCTGTTCAGCCCCCCCCGCCCTGGAGCGGTCTGCTCCAGGATTTTCGAATTGATTTTGTCTGTGTTCTGCGGATCGAGATTGTGATTGAGTTGTCCATTTAATTTTGTGTTTTTTGCGGTGTTTCCGACTTGCACCGCATTCTTTACGTCTGTTGCTGCCTGAGGAGCACCTCCCAGAGGAGCCGATGGAGAACAGCTTAGGCTGTTGTCGGTAGCAACAGACGTCGCCAAGACGTTTTTTGAAAAATCCGGATTGGAGAGGTTTTTCCCTTTTATAAAATTTTCATGACTACTTGTGGCTTGTTTATCATCGACTCTTTGTGTATAAAACAAGTCATTTTGGTGTGGCACAGGTGGATTCGGGACTACAGCATCTCTATATGGATTGTCCATTTTATCCCTTCTTTTCGGCATGCCACAATATATAGCTTCTTGTAAAAGAGCTCTATCTATTCTGTCATCTTCAGCTTTAGACAGTTTTTGAGCACAGCTTCTAAAAGCACCAGCTACAACTAGACTCTCGAAATCAGGATCACGTTCAATATGTCTCGATTTCGAATCATCCTTGTTTCTCTCTAATGATTTGTGACTTCTGGTGTGGCTTACATGATGTTCGGAGGTATTTCTATCAGCTGACCTGGCTTTAAAGTTCTTATCGAGAGTTCTGGAATGAATGTCATCCCACTTCCGTGCGGGTCGATCCTTGGGCATCCCAGACTTAATGCACTGCTCGAACAGTGCTTGCTCCCCTTCGTTGGAGCCCAGGGAATCCACACTGAGAGAACTGAGGGAATCGTGCCGGATGAGCACTGTTGCGAGCTCTTCAGATTTGTCATCCACTATGTTGGAGTCATAATGTTTGTTCTCCTCCACTAATGATGGACTTCTCGCAGGATTATTAAAGGTTTTATCTTTCATATAACAGGAAGGCCCATCTGAAAGGAAGAAAAAATAAGTCAATATGTCGACCAAAAATCAAATTTCAACATAATAAAGGCATACACTGAAAAAAATTAATTTGAAATATATGAATTAAAAAAACCAGAACTTTTGGTCTAAGTGAAGTGTTCAACATTTTTTCTCTCTCTTGAAAAAGAGACTTTTTTTTCTCTCTTACGTTAGTTAAACCTTGTGGCTTTTATTATCAGGACTACATCAGGTAGATGTTGACTCCCATCTATCCTTTCCAGCGGGTATTTCATACATTGCCACGAAGGGAACCCTTGTGTTGTCCATCCTTTCCACATGGCCTCGCCAGTGTCTACGGTTTCTACACCATGTCACAATATCCTCTACTTCACTTTCATCTACACCTTGCATTTATTGAGTTATATACTCACTTAATCATTCTTTCGTTATTCATTCTCTCCACATGTCCAAACCATCTTAACATTACTTTCTTCATCTTACTTAACCGGTTCACTGCCACGAGCGCATTGACGCGCTCTCCGATTCAGTGCTCGCCAGGCCGGCCATACAAAATGAACGTGTAAACGCGCTCTCCTTTGAGCTTGTCGCAAGCTAATATCAAATCCAATTGTAATAATTTATAAATTGTAACACATAGTGACATCTATTGGGATGGTCAAGAAATATTTAAATATTACAATTTACCGATATTATCAAAGTTACAGTCATCTTTCTAAAAGCTTTCACTGACAGTCAATACAGGGTTACCGACTACAGTTTTTCTGCGACGTAATTGCGATGATTTATAATGACTTTGTTTGTAGTTTTCTTCAATGGTTGATTTTTAACTTTTGTGCGTTATTTTTGTTAATTTTTCAAAGTATCTATTTACAAAGTTTGTTTTCATGTATTCTTTGGTTATTGGCGGTAGTTTTGCGGCATAATACGACGTTTATATAGACTTTTTACAGTTTTATTTTATAGTTTATTTACTTTTTGTTCTTTATTATACATCATACAGATAATTTGTTGATTTTAGTTTACAAAGTATATTATATTCCACTATATTTATAAATAAACGTTTTCTGTGTCAAGTTGTGACAACCCTGACATTTTGTAAATATTTAAACTGTGTTTTTCTGAGTGAACGGCAGCTCAAACGCCCCACGGTGTATATATTTAGTAAGTTTTCATAATATCCTTTATATCGGTATACAAAAAATATAATTTTTTAGGTTTTATTTTTGTTGAAAAAATCCCGGCCTGCTGGGTGCGGCCATACTAATAACTTCCGACACTTAAAGGGTTAAAATGTGCATATTCACTTCTTTGAATTCATTTCTGACAATCTCCATGGCCTAAATGATAAGATACTGGTCTTCCACCCAGGAGTTTCGGGTTCGTTTGCCAATGGTGCCAAAAATAAAAATAGATTAAAAAAAATTGTCCTAGTCTGGTTAAAGTATCTGTTAAAACGTTGAAAAATGTAACTATTGTTGCCTGTTCATTAACATGTGAATTTCCAACACGATGACCAACTGTGAGTTACTTGTTCAGTGGTTCTAAGTCCGAGGGCTTGACTTCAGGGGGCCAAGGCAATATTTTCTCTTTAAAATATTTGCATCCCCACTCTGGACCATATCTGAATATGTTGTGGGGTTCCATATGAATGAATGAAAAAATTCATTTCTGATCTATTCATTCCGCTTTCTTTGATACATACTTCACAAATGTTTATTAGTTACATACATCTCCATAGCATTAATCTTACGTTTATCTTTCTTCTGCCAAGTTCAAACTTTGCTTCCGTACCTCAAAACAATTAAAGCAATTTGCTCACTGCAAAGCACCCTTTGGATATCTTTTAGTAACACTTTACTCAAAATTATCAACAAACTACATCACGATTGAGATCATTGTAGTATTGATGTGATATATATATGCAGTATAAAAGTTTACTTGACTTCAGTCAATCAAATAATAAGGTGTTCGCAATCACCTTTTAGTAACACTTTACTTAAAATTATCAACAAACTACATCACGATTGAGATCATTGTAGTATTGATGTGATATATATATGCAGTATAAAAGTTTACTTGACTTCAGTCAATCAAATAATAAGGTGTTCGCAATCACCTTTTAGTAACACTTTACTTAAAATTATCAACAAACTACATCACGATTGAGATCATTGTAGTATTGATGTGATATATATATGCAGTATAAAAGTTTACTTGACTTCAGTCAATCAAATAATAAGGTGTTCGCAATCACCTTTTAGTAACACTTTACTTAAAATTATCAACAAACTACATCACGATTGAGATCATTGTAGTATTGATGTGATATATATATGCAGTATAAAAGTTTACTTGACTTCAGTCAATCAAATAATAAGGTGTTCGCAATCACCTTTTAGTAACACTTTACTTAAAATTATCAACAAACTACATCACGATTGAGATCATTGTAGTATTGATGTGATATATATATGCAGTATAAAAGTTTACTTGACTTCAGTCAATCAAATAATAAGGTGTTCGCAATCACCTTTTAGTAACACTTTACTTAAAATTATCAACAAACTACATCACGATTGAGATCATTGTAGTATTGATGTGATATATATATGCAGTATAAAAGTTTACTTGACTTCAGTCAATCAAATAATAAGGTGTTCGCAATCACCTTTTAGTAACACTTTACTTAAAATTATCAACAAACTACATCACGATTGAGATCATTGTAGTATTGATGTGATATATATATGCAGTATAAAAGTTTACTTGACTTCAGTCAATCAAATAATAAAGTGTTCGCAATCACCTTTGAGCTTAGGCACCCCAGCCTGTATAACCATGTCCAGCAGGTGGCCGTCATCAGAGCCCAGGTCTACGGAGCTGAGCGAGCCACTGGGAGAGGAGCTCCTGCGGGGGCGTGGCGGGGAGGAGTGTTCCCTCTCGGGGATGCCTTGCACTGGGGGCACTAGCTGGGAGCTGCAACACGCAAGTAGTAAATCAGTACCTTAGTACGATACTGCAGTTTCCACATAATTCGGCAGTGAAGGGATTAATAATAAATATTATACACAATTTATATTTAAAACAAAAAATAAATAAATTTCCAGGGTCAACCAGAGGCTATTGAAGGGTCTGTGCTCATTTTGTGTGAACTAATTAATAACAATAAAAAGCAAGATTGAGGGTCAAACAAGAGTCAGAAAAGACACGCATTCTACACACATAAATGATGAACTCCATGACCTAGTTTACATGCCTTTTCATTTGAAAAAAATGATTCAGTTTGATTTTCCCTTAAGGGATGTCATAAATGATGAACTCCATGACCTAGTTGACACGCCTTTCATTTTAAAAAAATTATTCAGTTTGATTTTCCCTTAAGGGATGTTTAACACTTTTTTGATTGGTAAAAAGTAATAAACCCGCCACGTTGTACTTGATATTTTCGGTCTTGTGATGTTGAGGTTGATATAGATATTTTAGCATCTTGTGATGTTCAGGTTGATATAGATATATGATTGCGCTAAAACTATGAATGTGTTGTTTTTTTATTTTCATTTAGTTGGTAACTGTACTTTCCTTTCAAAATGATTGTCAAGAGTGACACTCGGTGTAGCATGGTGCAAGATGGTCATCTTGAGGGTATTCCCGTATCGTATTAATAACCGTGTATATTATTGAATTTTTGTAACCATTACGACACACTTGCTTACTTATGTATAGTACTTGCTTACTTATGTATAGTACTTGCTTACTTATGTATAGTACTTGCTTACTTATGTATAGTACTTGTTTACTTATGTATAGTACTTGCTTACTTATGTATAGTTGAAATTGTTTTTTTTTTTTTTAATAGGCAATCCACCCAAACTAGGATGATTTGTGCCATGCAATTATATGAGTCAATATAATAAAACATTTCAAGTTTTAGCTGATTAAGCTTCAAAAATTTATCTAATCGATTTATAAGTGGAAAAGTTCCACGTTAGATTCAGAATGTAAAGTCAGAAAAATTGTAGGAGCTGCATGAGAAGGCGTTTGGATGTAAAAGATGTGTATTACGATAGGAAACTCTGTCGACCCCAATAAAGAAGCGGTGTGATGGTATGTAAAATATTTGTGATGTTATTTGTTTTCCATTTTTTTTTTTATATGTATTTTTTGTAATTGAGATGGTATGGGCACGTTGGACGCAGAGCACCTGATCACATTGTGAACCAAGCAATCTTCATGGATCTTCCTCGAATAACAACCAGAGGAAGACTAAAGAATTCATGGGTGGTGCAAAAAGATAACCTGATGCAGAGGCACAGCCTGGGGGACGTAGTCCGGGACAGAAGAGCATACAACCTGAGGACGAGGTGAGCTGACCCCAACAGTCTTCGCAGACAGTGAGTTGGGATGGAGCCAGGGATCAGGAGCCAAGTATTTTTTGTAATGAATTAAACACTCACTATTTATATTTTTTGAATATTGTTATAAGTTACATGTACAGTTGATAAATGAATAAATAAATAAGATTGAGAGATGCGAAAGAGGAATTACTAGATAGGAAGGAAATAGCAAGAATTGTGGATGGTTTCAAATAGCGCAGGATATGGATGCCCATGCTGCAATATGATGGCTGCTAAGGATATTTAAAGATCTGTGCAATATGTGATTACCTCTTAATAAGTCTGGCCTTGGAGCCAGTGTGACTGTCAATGGTAAGGTCCGAGAGGCTGGAGCTAAGGGAATGCTGGAAGGGGCTGCCCTCAATGGCGTAGCTCTCCACCTCGTCTCCCGCTACCAGGTATGCAGGCAGTCCATTCTGGAACAGATTCATCATTAAAACATCATTTCAATAGTCATTAAGAATTTTCTAGTATTCACAACAATACTTTAAATCCGAGTTCTTTGATCTGATCAAAGCGGAGTTGAATGAAGTGCACAAGGACTCTGCACCAGCATTGAAGACTTTATTTCTAGATAAATGAGTTTAAACATGGCTGTAGATGCACCAAAGATTAATTACACAGTGTTTAATACTTGCCACCCTATGATGGATAGCGAGTGACCAGGACTTACATAATAAAATAATTTTATAGCTAATTACAAAAAATAACCTAGCAGATTTTGCGTAATTTTAATTTAAAACATACATTTTTCACTGGATGCTGGGCGTCCAGCATAGTGGCTGGCGGAATTGTTAAGCACAGTAAGGCAAGTGTTAAGGAATTCATTGAAAAAGCCATGGTACCGTAATGGAAGACAGTCGAGTACATGTGCACAAGATTGCTGTGGCTGTGGTGAGCATCTCAATTAAATGAGTGCACAATATCCTACACAAAAATTGAATAAGACAAAGCTGTCTGGGCGATGAATGCTGCGATTGTTGACTGTCAACCAAAAACACACTCAAAAGGACATGACTTAATAATGCCCTCGTCCATTTCTGGCTTTCTAAATCAGTCAAGATGGTTGGTTTATTGAACTCACCTGAGTAATCCTAAGAGGAGGTTCACCTCTGGGCTGCGGATTTCTCTTAGGACTGCATCTGGACTCTTGATAATCTTCTTGAATTTTCTATTTACAAAAACAATAAAATAAATTATTTAATGTAATATATAACATAATGTAATACACAATAACTCGCTCTATAACAGAAGTAGCAAAAATACATAAATACATACTATCACGCCATTTCCCTGTAGAGGTAGACAGAGCACCAGACAACTTCTACGATTTCTCTGAATTTCTATGTTTCCTTCTTTCAAAATATCGTACACTTAATCTAACCATATTTTCTTTGGTCTTTCTCTACCACACCTTCCACTCACATTTGCACTGTATATTTATTTGTAAGTCTTTCTTCATTCATTCATTCCACATGCCCAAACCATTTCAGAGTGGTCAACACGTCAGCCTTAAGTTCATACTCATCCCTAATCATTTCATTCCGTATTCTGTCAAACATTGTCATCCCATATATTATTCTCAATGCGCACATTTCTACAGCATTTATTTGGCTATTATCAGTCATTTTCCAAGTAAATGTTTCACTCCCATACATCAAAGTTGGCACCAAAATATTACTATGGAACTATAACTATTACTAGTAGCAAAAATGACAAAACATAACAGTGTGTTGTGTGAATCTTGAGCTTGGCAGAAGTAAGATAAAGGTAAGATTAATGTTGTAGAAATGTGCGTACTTAGAAAAAATGGTAGTGGGTGGAATAAGATGGAATGAACACATCAGAAATAAATGCATAGATAAGAAAGGAGCTTTGAGATGGTATGGAAGCATGTGAAGAGAATGACTAATAAAAGAATGACTAAGCAAGTATACAATTCAGAGATGTAAGGTTTGCATGGAAGAGATAGATAGAGGACAACATGGTTGGATCAAATGGATTCAATTTTAACCTTTCCTTCCCTGTGTTGGGTTATCTTCTACACGTTGCTTCTAATAACCATCAATATCTCTATAAATATAATAAATACAAGGTTAAGATTTTAGGTATTCCTCCATAATATATTTACGCATTGATTTTAAAAATAATATTAATCACAATCAGAATTTATCGACTACATCGTGGGTATTTTGTGAAGATCGGAAACAAAGTTGCATTTAAACGCTGTGAGTGCCTCGACCTTGGGTCTTGACGATAGGTGAAGAGTATGCGGGAAGCGCGACACTATATTCGCATCTCACTCTAGCATACTCCACTGAATTGCGAGGAGCTCAATTGTCTCAATCGTCGCAAGCGTAAGCCACGCCTGGAGTAAGCCACTACCGCTCCGCGCGCAGTAGCTTTTGGGCTTGCAAATAGATTAGACCTACGCCCGTTCCGTGAGCGTTGCCAGATGGTTTTTTTAATGTTTTCAGCAAATAAATCTCAATTATTATAATTTTTAACTTCAATTATAATTAATTAAGGGGATTATCTATGAATGTTCTTATTTTTCCGATTTAAAATCGCTAATTTTTGATCGTGTACTCACTACCCAACGCCGGAGCGCGCGTTTCAATTTTAGCACCGTAAGGGAAGGGTTAAAAGAAGGTATTGTATTGTGTTACATTATACAATACATCCTGGCGGAGTTATCTCTTCCAGCCACCCAGAAAGACGCTGTTCTGTCTCTCATACTCTTTACCTTCCCTCAGTTAAAATTCCTCCAAATTCTTTCTTTGGTTTACTTTACTCTTCCTTAATCTTTTCTACGCATTCACCAGCTTTTGATGATAAATATATCTAATATAAACTGTAAAAATATTATACCTGAGGCATTCCTGATCTGATGCACTCGGCCAGCAAGTTCCCACTATCTCCACTGAGGTCAGAGCTCTCGTCAGAGTAGTCTCTGGCCGCCGGAGGCTCCAAATCCTCCTTCCTGCCGGGGCTGCTGCCACCTGCCTCTGCATCCTCCTCGTTCTCTGGCAGTGACAATGCCGACAGGTTGGAGTGGCTGCCTGCCTTGGACAACAAGGCTGGAGTGTCTTCGGTGTAGTATGTGAGAATGGTGTCCATGGATGGTTGAGTCGGATCTGAAAGTAACGTTTTTTATTTTTCAATTCAATTTTTTTAATATTTCACAATACCATAAAAGACAGTAAAAATATTCAATTCATCATTTTATATTTCAAACATAAATCTTGACAACCCATAAAAGAACATTTTCAATGACTTAAAAATAGTCAAATTACACGAATTAAAGTCATTTGAAACAACAAGTAGCTTATGTCAGATTTCTGGCATAAATTGATAACTTATTTTACTGTTATATTTCAATTTCAAAGTAGAAACTCTTCCCAAAAATTATGAATGTGAATTAAGGCTGATGTTTGAATGAAATTAGCTAGAAAAATTGGCTGGTTGGTTGGAAGAAATTGCTGTATAGCAATAAGCCCACCAGATGTAACATTTTTAACCATGTATACAAAACAATGAATTAAATAAAATGAAGAAGAGCGCGAGCACTTTGAGATTTGGGCATGGGCATGTGGAACAAATTAAGAGATAAAGATTAACAAAACAAATATACAGTGGTGATGTGAATGGGAGGTGTAGAAGAGGAAGTTCAAGATAAATATGGTTGGATCAAGTGAAGATATTTTGAAAGACAGAATAGTAGAAAGTCAAAAAAATCTAATGAGTTGTATAAGAAGGTGCATGGATGTATAAGAAGCTAAGGTTATATGTCGAGGCAGGAAAGTCGGGCGCTCTATTCTCTCTGCCTATACCGATAGGGAAAAACCGTTATGGTATGTAAGTACACATTTATTCTTAAATTGAATGGTTGAATTAAAATAGGCACTAAGTACCAAAAAAAAAACTAAGTATGCAGTCTCATTATATATGACTTATAGATCGAAACTGCATAATTAGTTTTTTTGTTTTTTTTTTGGTACATAGTGCCTATTTTAAATCAACCATTCAATTGAATGACTTGATAATTTATTTCCTATATTAGTTTAACTTGGTAAGTGAAAAATTACATTATCTTTTGGAACAAATTCAATTTGATATTTCAAAAGCACTAATTTTTCAAAATTTTGCACTTAACCAATTTGTGCCAGGAATCTGACAATGACTTGTATGGACACCTCAAAAAATACTAATTTATTATGAAACCGCATTAAATCCACTAAATGAATATTGGTGAAAGAGTTTGTTCAAAACTAGGATGCCAATAATAAATAACAAGTAAATTATTCACCAAACTATTGGCACTGGTAATGCTGCCTCCATATTAATGTTTGGGCAGCATTACAGACATAGTAACACATCGATCAATAAGTCCCGGGACTAAACAACAGATGGCACCTCTAATAACAAATCCATACCATTCTCAGTTAGTACCAACCTTCAGAAGTTACGTGTCAAACTTTCATGACATTCCAACATTGTGTCATTTAGTTACAGTGGTTTTAGTGATGCTACTTTTGCTATTTTCGAAATGGAAAAAATCGAATTTCGTGTGTTGATAAAACATTGCTTTTTAATGGGAAAAATACTGTTCAAACTCAGCGATGGCTTGAAAAGTGTTAGCCGGGCTCTGCTCCGTCGAAAACAACCATTTGTCAGTGGTATGCTGATTTCGAACGCGGTTGTATAAACACAAATGATACTGAACGCTCTGGTCGTCCAAATGAGGCTGTTACACCAGAAAACATAAAAAAACCCTCAAAATCGTGATGGAAAATCGCAAAGTAAAGTTGCGGGAGATAGCTGACATCCTGAAGACATCATTTGGTAGTGTTTACACTATTTTGCATGAACATTTGGTCATGAAAAAGCGTTTTTCGAAATGGGTGCCGCGTTTGCTCACACTGGAACAGAAACAACAACGTATCGATGATTCAGAGCGCTGTTTGGCACTGTTTACGCGAAATAAACAGGAGTTTTTGCATCGCTATGTGACAATGGCTGTATCTTGGATCCACCACTATACTCCGGAATCAAATCGGCAGTCAGCTGAGTGGAGAGCAGCTGGTGAAAGTCGTCCGAAGCGACCAAAAACTCAACAGTCGGCCGGGAAGGTTATGGCCTCCGTATTTTGGGATGGCATGGTATAATATTCACCGATCACCTTGAAAAAGGAAAAACCATCAATAGCGAATATTACATAGCGTTATTGGAGCGTTTGAAGGCAGAAATTGCAAAAAAAATGGCCCCATATGAAGAAGAAAAAAGTTCTCTGTCATCAGGACAATGCACCGTGTCACAAGTCAATGGTAACGATGGCCAAATTGCATTAGTTGAGCTTCGAATTGCTTCCGCGCCCACCGTATTCTCCAGATTTGGCCCCCAGCGACTATTGGCTATTCGCAGACCTCAAAAAGATGCTCCAGGAAAAGAGATTTGGCTCCAATGAAGAAGTGATTGCCGAAACTAACGCCTATTTTGAAACCAAAGATAAATCGTTCTACACGGCTGGCATAGAAAAGTTAGAAAAGCGTTGGAATGAATGTTTCGCTCTTGAAGGAGACTGTTGATGAATAAAGAAGAATTTTGGCAAACAAATGTTGTTTTAGTAGTTAGTCCCGGGGCTTATTGATCGATGTGTTATATTACTGACGTAGGATGATAAATCCAATGGAGCTAGTTACGAAAAGTCCCGATGCATTTTTTAAATCCTCTAGTTCAAAATTCTAGTCAAGAGAGAAGTAGTACATATGGTCTCGGTCAAAAGTGAAATTCATAAATAAAATTGAACGAAAAATTTCTCTTTCTGAGTATTCGCAGCAACCCCAAAATCTACAATACATTCCTATTATATACATAATAAACACACCAGTTTCTTAAATAGTTTATTGGTAAATAAATGTACGAGTATTAAATACCTGATGAAGCCATGTGCAAAGACTTTTGACGCAGACTGCCATTTGGAGATGATGTTATCATAGACGCAATCCTGTTGCCCATGTTTGAACCTCTTATTTTAATTCTGAAAAAAACAACATCAAACTTGTTTGAAAAATTTCAAGCTTAAATAAACATAAAAGTCAAAAGGAAGAGCACTAAATACATGTATCCCTTGTAATATGTGACCCCACTTTATGCAATTTCTCTATAAAAGTCAAAGGGAAGAGCACTAAATACAGGTATCTCTTGGAATATGTGATCCCACTTTATGCAATTTCTCTATAATACGTTTTAAATTAAATTAAAAAACAAAAATCTGATTTGAATTTCATCTATATGAGTGGGGCATACCATTTAACGGGCATAAACAGAAATTGGTTAAATTAAATTAAATTAAAAAACAAAAATCTGATTTGAATTTCATCTGTATGAGTGGGGCATACCCTTTAACGGGCATAAGCAGAAATTGGTCGCATACCCTTATGGTTATACTTATAAGGATTTATTTTCTTAATGAAACATTTTTAAGTAACACAAACGTCAAATTCGCAAATGTGGTGGACGGGCAGAGGTCTTATTTAAGACGAATTGTCGTGAAAGTTAGCTGCATGTTCAGTAGCAACGATCTTAACATCCGGTCAATTTATTTCCAAACATGTAAATAGGTATTATAAGTAAATCACCATTCATTATATCTCATATAAGAATTTTATTTCCTAATACAACTTTAACACCTTAAAGACGGGTCCCGCGTTAGCGCGGAAATTTTGTTTGTACCGCTAGGACGGGTCCCGCGTTTGCGCGGGTTGTATACAGTCGAACTGAACGCAATCTCTTGGAAAAAAAAAGCAACATATTTATTCGGATATTTATTAGTTTAGTTTATTTAGGTTTGCTTCAAACTTTAGAGTCAATTCCTGCAACATTTGAACTCCATTTCTAAGGTTTTTACGACTTTGAAATTTGACCTGATTTCCCTTTTTTTCAAATCATATCTTTTGCATTTGTGCGATTTTTATTTTCGAATTGATTTTATTGGAAAGGATTTATTTTTGATCGAACTCTACACCATCTTTCGGTTAAATTTGAAAATAAATTCAATGTGGTCGAAGTTTTTTCAATATTCAGAGTCGATCCGCCGTGGTGTTTGTCTTTGGTTAGTGGTGTCTGGAACCAGGCCCATTTGCCACATGTGTGCGAGACATAACGAATCAACGAGTGCCATCGAAGGGCTTGATTTGAAGAGCAGTCGATCCCAACATCTGAATTTTGGCAATAAAAGTTCTTAATGCGATAAAATAATCAAATCCGGTTGAATATTAGTGCTAGAAAACAAAGGAAAGACAGCAAAAGTAATCAGGTGAAAATATATATTTATATGGACAATCGAAATCCAAAGATATTTTTAATAATATGTTTTATATTTACAACCCATAGGCAACGACTTATACGATTTATGGCCCAAGATAAATGAATAGGCGACCCTTTTTTTTTGTATGCATTTTGCGTGTAGTGCTGCAGTACATATTTCAAAA
Source organism: Odontocerum albicorne (assembly GCA_949825065.1). NCBI lineage: Eukaryota > Metazoa > Arthropoda > Insecta > Trichoptera > Odontoceridae > Odontocerum > Odontocerum albicorne. The sequence goes on from OX463850.1 coordinate 34,724,470, forward strand.
CATTTTTTTTTTGTAAAATCAACCTTGAACGTGAAGCAAAACATGTTATACACTTCAAATGCATCCTATTGTGCACTATTTGAAAATTTCATTAAAATCAATTCACCAATAAAATATTTTCGACGATTTTAATAAATTTTGGAAAATATGCGTTTTTGCACGAAAATTGCCCGTCCTAGGCAAATATCTATTGAAATTATCGCCCGGCTGTAAGCTGTTAACTTAGATATTATTACCTAAACATTCATTGGTCACTTTAGCGAACACTGACATGACCCCTTGAAATGGGCACAGGTCTCATATGTGACCGCCTCATTTCCAAAAAAAATACTATTTTTATAACACATTTTCGAAGAAATAAAGTTAATTTGATACACATAATGATTTATTTAACAAAAGACTCAATATTTCAAAAATAAAAATTTGCCCTATAAAGGGTTAAGGATGTAGAGCTGGAAAATGTTGAGAAATACCAACAACCACACACTATGACACTTCTCTCCAAATGGAGAGTGAAATGAATAATAAGGGCGAAGAGCCGTGTGTTGTAGAGCAAAACCTCTATGGTTGAGTTGTTTCAACACATTAAAAATACAATTAAGGTCATTGAAACAAATGATCCTAACACAAAAGTGGCAAAGTCGCCATAGACTTCTTTTACATTCGGAACAAATCCCTAATTCACCCAGATTAAAATCAATTGACTTAAGTTATATAATTTTTCCTAGAACTAATTGATCATGTAAAGCGGGGAATACCTTTATATTTAAAAGATATAATGTTGGAGTTTATACAAAAAAAATTATACAATTACCACCATTGTGACTTTTAAAAATGAATGAGCACAAAAAAATATTTACATTTATGTTACACCTTTTAAAACAAATATATGTTTTTTTCTCCTCACATATCCAGCTTTCAAATTTAATTTACTCGATAGCAGTACTTAATTTACATGGTAACTACAGTATGAGTAAAAGTGTTTTTCTCCTAGCACCTCCTGCTTTCGAAATGTGATTTACTCAATCGCAGTACTTGATTTACACGATACGTGATAAGCGACACGCGAGCAAAATAGTTGACATAAACTATAAACATAACTATATGGGAATTTAAAGGGATAAACGAGTGTTTATATGACTATAAACACTGAAGTTTATCCTTTTAAATTTAGGTAACCAGATTTTGTTAACCTTTCCTTCCCTGTGTTGGGTATCTTCTACACGTTGCTTCTAATAACCATCAATATCTCTATAAATATAATAAATACAAGGTTAAGATTTTAGGTATTCCTCCATAATATATTTACGCATTGATTTAAAAAATAATATTAATAATAATCAGAATTTATCGACTACATCGAGGTGTTTTGTAAAGATCGAAAACAAATTCGCATTTAAACGCTGCGAGTGCCTCGTCTTGACGATAGGTGAATAGTATGCGGGAAGCGCGACACTATATTCGCATCTCACTCTTGCATACTCCACTGAACTGCGAGGAGCTGAATTGTCTCAACGTCGCAAGCATATGAATGTTCTTATTTTTCCGATTTAAAATCGCTAATTTTTGATCGCGTACTCACTACCCAACACCGGAGCACGCGTTTCAATTTTAACACAGTAAGGGAAGGGTTAACGCTAAACCGATAAAAATCACTGAATATCTCACTTCAAAAAAATTTTAAAACGCAGGCAAAATTTTAAAACAAACCTCATTGGGCAGATTTTTAGTGAGACAAAAAAGAGAAATAACCCCAGAAAGACATTCATCTGATGTTTTTATGGACTCCCTTTCTAAACAATAATATTTTTCCTGCTCTCCATCGGCCCCACCACCTTCTACTTATGCCATTAGCTCTCCTCAGTACAGGTAAAGTGCAGTTAAATTTTCATTTATTTAATCTATCAATTGTGTTGCCGCGCTGTGTATTTATGGGGATCTGGAAAGAATTAATCCAATCTACATTACATCTTATAGGAAATAATGATTTGTTACTGAACAAATCGATTTTCCTTCTGGAATAGATAAAGTATGAAAACCGAGGTTCCACTTTGTAGGGAATACCGTCGTCCCTAAAATATTGTCAACACACACGGTCAACGACCGATGAATCAACCTTTGGATATGTACAAAGGTCACATACCAGAACGTCAATATTGTTTACACGCAAATAATATTTACGTTGCATTCCATGGTGGAAAGAGAACGCATCGCGTTGTCTCACCGTTTCGGCAATAAATATTCTACCCACTATATCATTGGCAACGTCTGCGACCACCTCGGCACGCACAGGAGTGAGATCAAGATATACTGCGGACGCATTCACGCGCCCCGTTCTGAAATTGTATATATACCTACTTATCGACAAATAAAAATCACTTATTATTATTCACTTGACCATTCATCGTTGTTTACTATTTATTGATTATTCACTCTCACTTCCCGCATTCCTGAATCGACGTATTTTATTTTAAATACAAAACAAATCATAATCATCACGACGTATCAATAAAGCATCCCGCTAAATTGATGACCCCGAACGAAAAGGAACACAGAATTCGACTAAAGCGAATACAGAGATGTCAACAACATCATCATCAGCACGTCCTACTAGGACATACGCTAAAACTTTATTGTAAATCGAAATAATATAATTTGAGGATCGCCATTGTATAGTTTAAAAAAAATAACAAATTACCCCGACTGAACCCCCTCACTGATGCATGCGGCTAGGATGTCATCCTCCTGCTCCCCATCTGCAGAAGCCGGTGCCCCAATCGAGTTGTCGTCACTAAGAGAGCCCGATGTGGTACGCCCCTGCACTCTGTTCTCGTCGGGGTTGCTACTGCCCACGCCCTCTGTCCTCTTCTCCGTGTCGAAAGCCTTCACAAATGGAACCTTTCAAAGACAAATTGAATTTTTTATTTATCATAAAGACGGAAAAGGTGAACGCGCCGAATCCTTAGAAATAACCTGTATTGAACCAAGCATTCAAAAACTGATTATATAGCACTTTTGAAATTATATATTACAAAAGTGCTATATAATGAGGTGCCTGTCTTCGTAGGATAGGACACTCGCTTACAGGTTGTGAAACATAACCATTAACCATCAAATGCAAAAAAAATGGACAAAATCAATATCTTACTACTTGATATAAAAAATATTTTTTTTACATTGTTTTTCACTGTTAACGAAGTGAAACTCTGGAACCAGTTACTAACTAAAGTTAGACTCGTTCAGTTATTGGCATGTTTTAAAAAGCAATTGAAAAAATGACCTTCGCGGCCTAGTTGGTAAGACGCCTGTCTTTCAACCCGGGGGTCGAGGGTTCAATTCCCATTGGAATATAGATTTTTTTCAAAAAGAGGATTCCAGTCTATTTTTCACTTAAGGCCTCTTTAACATACTTCTGGTTGGTTGGAAGAGATTGCTACTTGACAATAATCCCACCAGGTTGTACTATAAACAACGAAAGCGTAAAAAACTGTTAATTTCAGATAAGTAATGTTACGTGTTTCATTCCCAGTTTTCCTTTCCTCTTCAGAATCTAATCCTTTATCATTGATTGATGATCGGTTCCTTTAATTGTTGCTATTTATATTTTTCATAAATATTATAAAAACTACTTTATTTACTGATAGCTGTAACTTTTTTTATTTACTGGTTGATTAGAAGATTGCCACCTGGAAATAAGCTCACTCGATTTTTATACAGTAAAGTGTTAAATAAATAAAAAGGAAATAAGACAAAATTTAAAGAAAGAAAACTCTTTCCAGAAAAAAGTGAATACCTTTGAGGTTGGTTCATCATCGATGGTAAGAGAGCTGAGGCTGGTCCCGGTAGAGAACTGTACTGGAGTATGTTCACACTTGAATGTCGACACCTGGTCCTCAAACATAGATCGGAGGCGGGCTAGAATTCAAACCACATTGCTTTATATCTGGTCAAAGTATCAATTGAAATTTTTCCCTTACCTTGAATTCTCTACTTATACAATTATAAAATCATGCAGTTTCCCTGCCCGAGTAGGCAGAGAGAAACAATGCAATATCAACAACAAAGATGTCAATGTGTTAATTGAATCTCACTCGGAACCTTTGTCAAATGAAGACCTAATTGACCTGCAAAGGGTAAATAGGATACAAACTGAAACAGAAGAAGTTAATAACGTGGAACCCATTGTTAAGACTTTGAGAGTAAAGTATATGAATGATGCCTTAATGCAGGGATGGCCAACCTTTTGCATACCATGCGCCATTTTTTTCACAGACGAGTTCAGATGAGCCATACAACTCAATCACTTTTTTTACCTTATCACGTTCACTTTTGGGGTTGTACAATAGGGGTAGGGGTAGGATTTGCTTCGGTTAGGGGAGGAAAAGGAATAACTCAATCACGCAATTCAATTAATTGATTTACGCCATTTCAAAAGACACACGTTTATTGGAGCACCAATCTAAAATATTCAGAAATGATCTCTTGGACGAGAGAATGATCTCTGTCGTGGATCTCACTGATGGTGCTACAGCTACCGGAGAGTCTCGTTTGGTGAAGATAACTCTGGACCACAGTTGTTGGACGTGGTGAGAGAGAAAGCTCTGAGCGAGATGAAGCACTGAGAGCAAGATCAGCTTGGAACTTGGAGTAGTCTGTTCTCTCTACTCACTATAAAGAGTAGAGAGAACAGACTACTCCTGTTGTCCAATAACGCTATGTAATATTCGCTATTGATGGTTTTTCCCTTTTCAAGATGATCGATGAATATTATACCATGCCATCCCAAAATACGGAGGCCATAACCTTCCCGGCAGACTGCTGAGTTTTTGGTCGCTTCGGACGACTTTCACCGGCTGCTCTCCACTCAGCTGACTGCCGATTTGATTCCGGAGTATCGTGGTGGATCCAAGATTCATCCATTGTCACATACCGACGCAAAAACTCTTGTTTATATTGCGTAAACAGTGCCAAACAGCACTCTAAATCATCGATGGGTTGTTGTTTCTGTTCCATTGTGAGCAAACGCAGCACCCATTTCGAAAAAAGCTTTTTCATGACCAAATGTTCATGCAAAATACTGTAAACACTACCAAATGATATCTTCAGGATGTCCGCTATCTCACGCAACTTGACTTTGCGATTATCCATCACAATTTTGAGGGTTTTTTTTTATGTTTTCTGGTGTAACAGCCTCATTTGGACGACCAGAGCGTTCAGCATCATTTGTGTCTGTACGACCGCGTTTGAAATCAGCATACCACAGACAAATGGTTGCTTTCGACGGAGCAGAGCCCGGATTACACTTTTCAAGCCATCGCTGAGTTTGAACGGTATTTTTTCTCTGAAAAAGCAATGTTTTATCAACACACGAAATTCGGTTTTTTCCATTGTTTTGAAAATAGCAAAAGTAGCGTCACTAAAACCACTGTAACTCAATGACACAATGTCGGAATTTCATGAAAGTTTGACACGCAACTTCTAAAAGTTGGTAATAACTGAGAATGGTATGGATTTGTTATTAGAGGCGCCATCTATTGGTTAGTCCCGGGACTTATTGATCGATGTGTTACTTGAACCGGACAATATCAAAATCTGCTAAAATCGTAGTCCACAAAATAGTAATTTGTTACCAACTTTGATGCATGCGAGTGAAATGTGGAAAAAGACAGAGGGGCCAAATAAATGCCCAAGAAACGTGTGCATTGAGAAGAATACATGGAGTGACAATGTAAGATAAAATACGGAATGAAATAATTAGAGATGAATGTGAACTTAAGGCTGTATTAAATAAGATAAAGAAAAGCACACTGAGATGGTTTGGGCATGGGGAACGAATGAATGAAGAAAGACTGACAAAACTAGTGCCAATGTGAGTGGAAGACATATGAGAGGAGACCAATAAAATATGTTTGGATCAAGTGAATGATATTCTGAAAGAAGGAAATGTAGAAAATCAGAGAAATCGTAATAGTTGTATGGATATAGAAGAGGCTAAGGATGTGTGTCGACATAGGATAGTCTGGCGCTCTGTCCTCTCTGCCTACCCGAACAGGGAAATGGTGTGATGGTATGTACATATGTTTATGCTATATTTTATAATTAGTACAGATACTGCTATCTCTGTAAAAGATTATGAATATATTTGTCACTGGTTAAAATTATTTCTGATCAAGATAGTCATTTTTCTAGTGATCTGTTTGACAGCCGTCACATATTGTTAGGATTGACGCATTTGTAGAATTTATTTTATAGACATTCAAAAATTTTAAGTGGATTTCTGATAATTTATCTGTATCACAAATTTTTTTAACATAATTTGACGTGTGTCGTAAGAGTTGATGTAAAATTGTCAATTTTAACGCTACTTTAATATTTTTTTGACATTCTATATTTGAAATGTTTGTTAACACAGCATAAACACGTATTCCTTTTACATTTCTAGTAATCTTTCAGTTATACATGAATTAAAATTGTGTTATGCGAGGCGTATCCAGAAAGTAAGTGTACTGAGGCTCTCACGACCGGATGGATTTTATTTTCGACATGTTGGCTCCCCTTTCGTGTAGCCTGACCCTTCCCCTCCGCAACGAGACCGGTTCGAGGTCAGTACGTTGAGAAGTGTCGACGCGACAACACGTTTCGTGAAAAATGTCAACCCAACCTCCCGCCAAGTGCGAAATTTTGTAAAAAGGCAAGAGTTTTTGAGGCGCTGCACACTCCATGGAGATGAATTTCTCCACTCCATCGTTACTCGAGATGAAACTTGGTTTGCATACTACACGCCTGAAACCAAAAGGCAGTCTCAACAGTGGCGTCACACCTCTTCACCCTCCGCCAAAAAGTTCAAAACCACAATTTCAGCCAAGAAAATCATGGCATCCGTGTTTTGGGACTGTCAAGGCATAATTTTAATTGAATATATGCCTCAAGGGGAGACCATCAACTCTGAAAGATACTGTGAGACCCTAAAAAAATTGCGGAGGGCGATTCAGAACAAGAGGAGAGGCATGCTGACAAAGGGAGTCTGCCTGCTGCACGACAATGCCAGACCACACACGGCCAACGCCACGAAGGAACTGCTCGCCTCGTTTAAATGGGATGTCCTGAACCATTCCGCGCATTCCCCTGACCTAGCACCTTCAGATTACTATCTCTTTACCTCCCTGAAGCTGTACATGGGTGGACAAAGGTTTTCAACCGACGAGGAGCTAAAGGAGGAGGCGGAGAAGTGGACGGAGGGGTTGGCGGGAAACTACTTCGAGGAAGGCATCAAAAAGTTGATACCCCACTTCACCACCTGCATTGAGAGGAATGGCGACTATGTCGAAAAATAGCTTACATATGTACTACGGTAACCACGTAATTTTTTTTGTTTAAATAAAAAAAATTATAACCTACAAAAATTCAGTACACTTACTTTCTGGATATGCCTCGTATATAATGAATAAAATAAAACTTGTACATTGCGTTATATAGTTTACAATTCTTAATGTAGCGACAGCCCTGAATTTAATATAGAGAGAGTAAGAGGTTAATTGAATTTTATCATAAATAGGCATAAAACATAATAGAACTTCAACAAACTTTTACTTACTATAATGCTTTAAATATTTTTTAATAACAAAGATTAAATGTCAAAAACAGCCCGACCGACAGATAGACAACACTTACTTCCATGGCTGACAGGGAAAAAGTTAATGGGACGTCTAAATAACTAAGTTTAGTAGTAGTTATATTTTGCATTTCTACGTTTCCATTGTAAAAATAGATACTTGAAAACACATCTTTCCATGTTTTTTTTTTCACATTGTAAATTCAACTTTTGTACCAACTTTCCGGAATCAATTATATTGGAACAATTACGACTGTCTGAATACAATGAACTTTTTTTACTGTTTTATAAAAGTTACCTAATTATAAAAGATACGTAAAACAGACCAATTAGTAACTAATGGTAGATATAAAATAAAATTAACTTAATAACTCACTCGCTGGTTGAGGTGGACTCTTAACGACCGGCTTCAACAGCCTGTTGGGCTGCGGAGGAGGCGGACCGGAAGATTCTCCTCGAGGCAGAGGACTGTGCGTGGGAGAATCAGGAATCTCCGACGGTGATATGCACCCAGAAGTCATGCGGCTAAAAGTAGAATAAGGAAGTTATCATTAACAATCAGTATTATCACCTGGTGAACATTTTTCAGCATTGTTATCAATATTATCGACGAATTGTTCAGATATGATGTAATGCTGATATATTATATCTTATCTGATGATGTATTGTGCATTTCGTGAAATAAAAACAAGGATTGTTGTCGTCAATCTATTTCGAAGAAATGAATTATTGTCACGAGTAGTGAAAAGTCTGAATAAGATATTTATTCACTTTTGATTTTTAATATCAGTTCTTTTTTGTTTTTCTTTTATTATTTTTTATATATATTTACTTGACATTGAATTTTTTTATTGATTATGATTTTTTTACATGGTTTGTGTTACATTATTACACACTTGCTGAAATAAATTAATAATCATTATTATAATATAAAAAAATTACAATAATATGAGTTGAAGCGGAGTGAGCAACAATGTACACTTATCTCAATTAGACTGGACACTGAATTGATGGCAGCCATACCGCAAGCTGTTGACAACCTGCTTTTCGGTCCACAGATGAGTTGGCCGTATTATGCCCAAGGGGTGACATGTGCAAGTCAAATTGGAAAGTTGCCTACCTGTATCTTTATTTGTGATTGGTTGATCATTGTGAAATTGTGGTATGACTGTGGTATTCAGGTCTTACTCATTCAGATTTCTAGACTCCTGACTGTTTTAAAAGCAATTGCTAGGCTAATATATGGTAGTCATAAATATTGTCATATTAATCCTCTTCTAAAAAGTCTACATGAACAGATTGATTTCAAACATTGTCTCTTTGTATTCTGGTCCCTTAGGTAGGTAGGCGCCTCGCTTGGTGGTTAGAGCTACGCTGCGAGCTAGGTGACATATCCTAGCGAACCAACTCACCGCATACTATCACAATGGCCACGCTACGTGACGATTAGTCACCTAGTGAGTCTCCTAGCGAACAGACATGTTGGTTAATAAATTTTATTGTGTCACCAAGTGATTTTACAAGATGGAGGAAGTTTTAAAAGCAGCTGTGTATAAAAGGGAGCCTTTGTGGTGGAGCCCATCGAGCAAATGTACTTATATTTACTTGTACTTGTACTTATATTTATGTACTTACTTTCATCAAATATTACATCTCAAATAACTACAAAACTTTTCATCGTATTTCCGCAATTCTTTGTAGAGAAGTTGAAACTCTCCACTCCATACTTCTAGATAACATTAACATTAACCCAACAAGTTCGAATTTGAGATGTTCGAAATTTTAAACTAAAATCCTCTGAGAGAAGTAGCTTTCTGGTTAGTTTTGAGAGTGGCATTGTTTGTTGACTCGACCGCTCCCAAACGTCAAATGAATTTGTGCGAACCACTCTGGTGTGGCCAAACATGAAGATACCTAGTCTATTAGTCACGTAGCACCTAGCACCTAGAGAAGCACTTTGGTGTGGCCTCGGCCTTAATGAGAAGTCTCTATTGTATATTTTCAATCCGTGTCTGAGAAATGTTCCTTCGGAAAGAAGTAGAACTTTAAAATCTATTTTGTCATCTAATAAATTAATTATTCGCAATGGATCCAAAAAGGGCGGGATATTATGATAAAGCTTTTGTCATTGTTGGTCCTGTGGCATGAAATTGTCTGCATCTCAGTGTTCGAGTTAGTGGCGTATGCAGCTTTAAGAAGCATTTGAAGACAACCCTTTTTAGGCCTTATCAAAATTAATGATTGTATATGAACACATACACACATACACTTCACTACACCTAAAGACGACCGTGCTATTATTACATATCGATAGATCTACAAAGGTGTCTTTGTAATTTGTCTTCCCTTGGTAAGTTTTCAGCAGTTTTCTTACCAAATATGTTATTCCGTAGATGCGTGGAAATACCTAACCTAATGGTAGCAACCACTTCTTTCTTATCCTTACACTCAACTTACATACATATTTATTTTATAATATTTTTAATCTGTCAATAATTGGGTTCAAGTCTCAAGTTAGTGCTAACACATCGATCATTAAGTCCCGGGACTAACTACTAAAACATTTGTTTGCCAAAATTCTTCTTTATTCATAACATAGTCTCCTTCAAGAGCGATACATTTATTCCAACGTTTTCCTAACTTTTCTATGCCAGCCGTGTAGAACGATTTATCTTTAGTTTAAAAATAGGCGTTAATTTCGGCAATCACTTCTTCATTGGAGTCAAATCTCTTTCCCTGGAGCATGTTTTTGAGGTCTGCGAACAGCCAATAGTCGCTGGGGGCCAAATCTGGAGAATACGGTGGATGCGGAAGCAATTCGAAGTTCAACTCATACAATTTGGCCATCGTTACTATCAACTTGTGACACGGTGCATTGTCCTGATGAAAGAGAACTTTTTTCTTCTTCATATGGGGCCGTTTTTTTGCAATTGCTATGTAATATTCACTATTGATGGTTTTTTTCCTTTTCAAGGTGATCGATGAATATTATACCATGCGCATCCCAAAATACGGAGGCCATAACCTTCCCGGCCGACTGCTGAGTTTTTGGTCGCTTCGGACGACTTTCACCGGCTGCTCTCCGCTCAGCTGACTGCCGATTTCATTCCGGAATATAGTGGTGGATCCAAGTTTCGTCCATTGTCACATACCGACGCAAAAACTCCTGTTTATTTAGTGTAAACAGTGCCAAACAGCACTCTGAATCATTGATGCATTGTTGTTTCTGTTCCATTGTGAGCAAACGCGGCACCCATTTCGAAAAAAGCTTTTTCATGACCAAATGTTCATGCAAAATAGTGTACACTACAAAATGATATCTTCAAAATGTCAGCTATCTCACGCAACTTTACTCTGCGATTGTTCATCACGATTTTGAGGGTTTTTTGGTGTAACAACCTCATTTGGACGACCAGAGCGTTCAGCATCATTTGTGGAGCTGAGCCCGGATAACACTTTTCAAGCCATCGCTGAGTTTGAACGGTATTTTTTCCCATTAAAAAACAATGTTTTATCAACACACTAAATTCGTTTTTTTCCATTGTTTTGAAAATAGCAAAAGTAGCATCACTAAAACCACTATAACTCAATGTCGGAATGTCATGAAAGTTTGACACGTAACTTCTAAAGGTTGGTACTAACTGAGAATGGTATGAATTATTAGAGGCGCCATCTGTTGGTTAGTCCCGGGATTTATTGATTGATGTTTTATATACATTGTCTTTTTATTATTTCTTCTAGTGTCAGAAACATGTTTGTAAAAAATATATTTCCAAGATGATCCTTCCAGCACTTCTCAGATAAGAAATTCTAAATAAAGCTCTGTATATAAATTTGATCATTTTCCTTGAAATTGTACAAATGCTGCCAAGTAAATATTTTAGATATTTTAAGTTACCTAAATTCTGATACAACAGATCCGACATCATCGGGCTGGTCTGGCACACTACAGCCCGAAAGGGACTCCAGGGAACTACAGCGGGAGAACATCAGTGGAGTCTCTTCCGCATAGTTCAGCACTCCGGGGCTCGTGCTGAATGTGACCACTTTGCCACCTGCAAATCGAAATTAAGACAAAACGTATAGTAAATTATAAAAATCATAATGAGTATGATCTGTTTTGCAAATGTAATCTTCAGAAAACAATCACATACACACCATAATGCAGTTTCCCTACTGGGGTATGTTAAGAGGAAAGAGAGCCAGATTTTCACACCTTGGCATACATATTTCACCTCTTCCACATACGCACACCTTCTTACACGCCTACAATTTATTTTAATTCTTACTTTTCCTTTATTCAAAATATAATTCACTTGATCCAACCAAACTTCTCTGATCTTCCTCTACCACACTTTCTACTCACATTTGCACTGTATATTTGTTTTGTTAGTCTTTCTTTATTAATTCGTTCCACATACCCAACCCATCTCAGAGTGGTTCTCTTCATCCTACTCAACTTAAGGTCACACTCATCCCTCCCTTATCATTGCATTCCGTATTCTGTCATACATTGTCACCTCATGTATTCTTCTGTTGTATGCACGCATTTCTACAGCATATATTTGGTTCCTATTTATATGCCCAAACCATTTAAGAGTGTTATTTATCTTACTCAACACATCAGCTTTATGTCATCCCTTATAGTATTACTTCAATCCTACAACACAATTGTAAAAAAATTGCACAAAAACTAATCACTTGACCACAAATAAAATATTATGGAAACAAAACTGGGTATGAAAAGAACAGAAAAGTTAACGTTGTACATAAAAATAAAAATAGATACCGTCAGACTTTTTTATCACAACATACTTTCCTCGCCTGCTCTATCTATACCCATAGATATTCTTATACAATTCCTTCTGTTTCCATTACCTTTCAAATATCATTCACTTGGTGCAACTATACTTTTTGCAGTCGTTCTCTATCATGAACTCCACTTATGCTTGCATTATAAAATTGTTTAGTCAATATTAAATCACCCACACATTCAACATGTCCAAACCAACTCATCATGCACTTTTTCACCCTACTAATATACACAACAGTTTTAAAGCTTACAATTATCCTACATAATAACATTTCTTATTATGTCATACATCGACACACCACAATTGTACGAGTGCATAATAAAACAACTCAATAATTTAAAGACGTTATTAAGGGTTACTTACCATCTTTTTCCTTTGATTGATCTTCTTCAACAGCATCTTCAGCTATTGGAGGTGTGAAATTGCCAGCAAGTTCGACTTCGTCTGTCCTCTCAGCATTCCAGTTGTCATCTTTATCGGCAACATTCGCACCCTCTTCCAAACTGCTCAGTGAACTCACTCGCGAGAAATATCCAGGAGTTCCTTCTTCACAATAATTCACCGGCTTTTCTGGACTTATCATTCCAGAACTAAACTTAGAATCATAAGTAATAGTGTTTGAGGATTGAGGAACCACTTGATTAGTGGAATTCCTGGAACTCGCTAATACTCGATCGTTATCATGTTTCGAAACTTCTTCCAAAGAGCATGTATCTTTCTCGTCTGATTGTGACATCACTTCAACACTTTGCTTTGCAACTAAAGCTGGTTCATCGTCAATCGAGTTGCTTTCAATTTTAATTGGTTTCTCACCAATCGGGAGACCGGTACCAATCATTCTAAGGTCTGACATAGAAGTAGCTGTAGAGAAATTTATTGGTGTCTCATAAGGTGTCCCTTCAGTGCAAAAGTGTTTGATTGTATCTTCATGAATCGATGGAGGTCTTCCTTCAGACAATTCGGACGTAACGTCAGACTGATCTTCTGCGTATCTTAGAGAATAATCCGTAGGTTGGTCCAAATCGGTTTCTTGATAATCTGTATAGTTAACAGGTGGGATAATTTTATTTTGATGGCTATTGCTTTTGGTGTTTGTTGGCTCACTTTTGATTTTCGTTACTTGTAAGGTGTTTTGAACACCATATTCATCTATTTGATTTTGTATCTCGGAAGATTTGGTTTCAGAGTACTTTTTTCCATAGTCAATAGGTTGATCGCAACTTTCGTTTTCATCATATGTCAACTCAGAAAAGTTGTTCCTGGTCATGTCAGTGTTATGTCGACTAGAAATGCTGGATAAATGTTCATATTTCATCAGACTTTCTCCTTTAGAATACCGTTTGATGAAATCTCTGTCGACTCTAGAAGTTGTAGAGTTCACAGAATTGCAACTGCCTCTGGCTTTTTCCAATATTCTGTCTGATGTACTGCCGTGATTAGGAATTTTGCTATTTCGTGCGACTCTTTCATAAACAGAATCCGAGTGTGTACTTGTAACAGAGTCTTTACTTTCAGATCTGTTAACATTTTCGTGTCTGCCGTGCACCATTGTACGTGACATGTGACCTTTCTGTAAACTTGACTGCAGTAATAAAGTGTTACTGCAACTCAAATATCCACCAAAGTGTGAACTATGGCTAAGCGAAATCTGTGAAGCTAAATGCCCCATTAGAGGAGAACTGGAAGACATTCTGCGCTTTTCTATGCTCATAGCCAAATGCCTTTCTGCAGCTGAGAAAAGCAATTTCTCATCCCTATTACTAGTTGTAGGAGATGTAACAGGTTCAATATTCTCACAGGTCTCCGCGAGGTTTTGATCAAGTTCTTGCTCTAAAGCTTTTTGTTTTCTCGCTCCCAATGTGGGCAATACTGGCAAATTTAAATCACGGGCTGTCGAGTCTAATGTCATTATGTGAGTCTTCCCCGGTTTCGAATTCAGCAGATTCTTTAAGGCAGCACTGGAGCCCATTGCTATCATTTTGTGTTTTGAATGGATCAAACTTCTCAACATGGGTACAGCGCCATGATCCCACAAATACTGCTGATCCTGTTGGCACCTGGCTGATAGATTCCATAATGTGCCGCAAGAATTACTAACAATAGTCAAGCTAGGAGACTTGAGTTGCTGGAGCAGTACTTTGAGACAATTATGCTCTCTCAATATTTGCCTGTAGTCTTCTCTCACAGCAATGTGGTTGGAAATATTTCGTAAAATTCCTCCAGCATTTTCAATTATAGCGAGTGTTTTACTGGGTGCATTGAAGCTTAACATATCCACCAAAAACGCTAAAGCACCATCAACTGAACAAATATCTACTTTGTTCAGGGAACAATGAGCGGTTAGGTTCCAAAGAGCGGACAAAACAGATTTTAAGGTGGCTTCTTTGTGTCCTGTCATAGCTGCTACGGTAAGACCTTTCACTGCTCCCACTTCCCGAAGGATTTTTTTGCTAGCTGTGTCGGCTCTCCAAGATAGATTACGTAATACAGCAGCAGTAACCTGTCTCATATCATCATTGGGTGATTGCAATTGATCAACTAGGGCTCTCATAAAATCTTTAAAAGAACATAAGAGAGCTTTATTATTACCATCGCCAAATGTCAAATTAGTCAGCGCCATCCCGGAGTATTTCCTCATTGTGACACATTGGTCATTTTCTATCATGCTTCCATGGGCAGCTTGGTCGATAGTCACAAGTGACGCTAATGATTGAAGGGCGCCCAATTGACACATAACATGCCTGTGTTCTTCATCAAATGACAGCTTCATGAGAGCAGCAACGCTCTGTACTGGATGCTTAGACATCTCGTTCTCCACGGACTCTCCTTCCTCTTTGAGTGATATAATTAAATCTTCTAAGAATTGGCAATATTCTCGAACGTGTTCGAGTAATCTTAGAACTCTCGCTTCTCTTCGCCCAGCTTTATCATCAGGTTGGGCATGGATCATGTTGTGAAGAGCCCTCGCCGCTTTGTTTCTAGAACCTCGCGATAGTTTAGAATGAATTAATTGTACTAATAATGGAATGCAACCGGACTGTCGCATAGCTATGCAACTCTCGACTGTGTGGCTCATCTCTAATAAATATTCACTCATATCTGCATTACTGTCTGCAGACAAGGACAGTAAGGATAGAAGAGAATATACACAGTCCACTTTAGGTCTCAATTGCTGGTGTGATCCGGCAGAAGTATTGCCGGACCCAGCACTTGAGAAACTTTTGACACTGCAAGAGTCTTGGTTTTGCCACATTTCTCTTTCACTTAACCACCCCCCATCATATGAATGTGTCGAATGTCTATCACTAGATGTGGATGCTTGACCAGGCAAAACGTCATTGTGTTGGACACCATTCCTGTATCTCCTTTCCAAAGTGTGACGCTCTTCCAAATTGTCTCTAGAAGAATTATTGTCCTTCAGTCTACATGGTACATAACTTTTTGAAACATCTCTTCGTCTTGAAGGGCCTCCGTTACTTGTTTTCTCTTCTGGCACTTCATCTAAGAAATGAGGATTAGTTATGTCACTCAGCCTTTCCTCGTCAGGAGATGGAGAATGATCCAAAAAGTGTGGTTTAGGTATCCTGCAAACGTCACTCCTTTGAAGATGATAGTCTTCATCCAAAAAGTGAGGTTTACGCTGACTACTGGTAGATGGTTCATCCGTATCATCGTCTAACAATTCAATCCCTTCTAAATCTGAAGTGAAATTTGTGTTTCTGTTTTTTGACGAGTGTTTGGATTGGCTCCTTTGGCCATTCAGGTCACTCCTTGTCACGTGATGTCGTCTTTTTGGAGAAGCTCCAGATTCGATGACAGCTTCTGTGGTACCGTAGCATACTTTGGTTTGAGTTGAGAATGTAAGAACGACAGGATGGCGATGTGATGAGTTGGCAGTGGCTGGGGGGAGAGAGGAGCTGCTAGCAGACTGGCAGGAGTCCAGTCCATTGCTGTCCGGGATGTCATCGGATTCTCTGAGAATAGAGTTAGAAGATTCCATGCTGCTCCAGAGATCAGGGGCTACTTCATTTTCCAACTGAAACAAAAGAAAATAATGCACTTAGTTTTTGTCCAGTCAATATTATGTAAAAAACAAAAGGTTATTTTGTTTGGAATTGTATTGATATTTTAACAATGTTATGTACTTTGTTTATTCATTCACATAATTTACAGAGTTTGGAAACATATTTAGGCAGAAATATGAAAGGATAGATAATTCAGATATGCAAAACTTGAAGCTCGTTTAGTTGATTTCTCAGCGTCTGTTTTATATTACAAGTTAAATTACTAACTACACAACAAGAAGTACTTTTCTCTGTCTTGGGATTTGTCCAAGATAAATTTCCAGGACCAAGATAGTAACATTATACATTCTTAGTTTGTTAAGATCCTGAATTGTTGCTGCCCACATTTAGCTGAGAGGAACACACACGTAAGTCGCAGGACAGCTGGAGTAGAAGAGGTATCAGTTCTCAGTCAGAATTCTCCGACTTATGATCGATTCTAACTCACTTCTCCCAGAGTTTAACCTGCTAAGATTGTGATGCATCCTGAGTACTCATCTAAGGAGTACAAATGCATTACTCACGCCTTGCACATGTATGATTTAATAGATTCCCCCCTTGGGCTCGTATGGAGTGGTTCAAACGGTTGCACACATTGCGGAAGAGTGTCTAATGTATTCATAGTCAGGACTGAAAGAGATCCTTCGAGCTACTCTTTAGAGTGCGACATGGATAAGCAAACTGGACATCCAGTTGTGAGAGACACACCTTACGAGAGAAGAAAACTTAACACATTGAAACAAACTGCCCAATACTATATTGTGTAGTGAGTGCTTTGATATTGAACCAGTTTTAAAACCATCTGAACAAGTACAAACCTACAAACAAACCCAGAAAAACTGTTTTAATAATATTTTGTTTCCCTTGCATATTCTTTGAATTCCTTTTCTTCATATTTAATTTGCTCACTTGATATAGATATTAACAGCATTTAAACATACATATATACCATCACACCATTTCCATGCTGGGATAGACAGAGAGAACAGTATCAGACTTTCCTATCTTGAAGCACATATTTCGCCTCTTCCACATCCATATAGTTTCTACGATTTCTCTTACTACTTACTTTTTCTTCTTCAAAAATATAATTTATTGATCCAACCATACTTTCCTTGGTCTTTTTCTACCACGCCTTCCACTCAAATTTTCCCTGTATATTTGTTTTGTTAGTCTTTCTTCATTCATTTGTTCCAAGTGTCCAGACCATCTCGGAGTGCTCTTCTTCATCTTACTCAACACATCAGCCTTACGTTCACATTCATTCCTAATCACTTTGTTCCGTATTCTGTCATGTCAACAGGATTCATGCAGCTTATCAGTGATGATAGTAAAATAATATTTAAAATAAAAAACTTACCATAGCGTAACTCTTATTCAATTTGGTTTTGTCCGCATTTCCATTAGATATATCGGAGGCTATTCCCGAATCCAGTCCATCCAAATACACAGACAGGTCTCGGTTAGCATTGGACTCCACCAGGTCGTACGTGCCATTATTTGGACCGTACTTCCTCTCCGTACCACGCGCGCAGACATTTTCGATATTGCGATTTTGAAACATCTCGCTGATCAACAGCAAAAGAGATAAATCCTCAACTCATTTCACTCGATGGTGACAGTTTGCACGAGAGTCTTCACATATTGCTAATTTATACAATTTGTTGTAACGATACTAACGCAATATTTATTCCATGCACCATTTTCACTTCCAATGTTTTAGTATATTCGTTTAATTTAACAGCACTTTTCACACTTTTGTTTTCATATCTCACCTTTTTTTGACAAAATAAAAACAAAAATTATTTAATGAAAAAAATCAACAAAAATAAAAAAAATTGACAATGAAAGATTGGCGTAAGTTGAGGAATTATATTTAGGTAGAATTTTCTCAGATGATGAAAGAGTTATACGAGGGGTATCAAACAGTGTATGCAATGGTATTTTTGTACCAATTGTGATATATGGTATTGAAACGTAGACATGGAAATAAACTAAAAAGAATTAAATATATGTTGAAAAAATATGTGTATTGAGAATAATAGATGGGATGACAATGTATGACAGAATACAAAATGAAGATTTCAGGGATGAATATGAATTTAAGGCTAGTAAATATATTAAGTAAAATGAAGAAGAGCACTATAAGATTGTTTGGGCATGTAGAACGAATGAATGAAGAAAGACTAACAAAACAAATGTGAGTGGAAGGCGTGGTAGAGGAAGACCAAGGAGAGTATGGTGATATCAAATGTATGATATTTTGAAAAGAAATATAAAAAGTCAAGGAATTGTAGTTGTATGAAAAGGTTTTTGGATGTAGAAAAGGCGAAAGATGTGTCGCGATTCGAAAGTCTGGCACTCTTTCCCCTCTTCCTACCCCGACAAGGAAACAGCATGATGGATATGCAAATTCAAAACATCAAAAGCCGAAAATCTTACAATGTAAAGTTCCACAGGGAGTAATTCCAATAAGCGAATAAATTGAATTTCGTTATATCCTACGACAATTCTGAAACCAGCGATACGTCAAACCGATAAGCCAAAATCGCTATAACTACCACTCTAAATGTACGACAATTCTGAAACCGGCAATACGTCAAACCGATAAGCCAAAATCGCTATAACTACCATTCTAAATGTACGACAATTCTGAAACCGGCAATACGTCAAACCGATAAGCCAAAATCGCTATAACTACCACTCTAAATGTACGACAATTCTGAAACCGGCGATACGTCAAACCGATAAGCCAAAATCGCTATAACTACCATTCTAAATGTACGACAATTCTGAAACCGGCGATACGTCAAACCGATAAGCCAAAATCGCTATAACTACCATTCTAAATGTACGACAATTCTGAAACCGGCGATACGTCAAACCGATAAGCCAAAATCGCTATAACTACCATTCTAAATGTACGACAATTCTGAAAAAGCGGAATTCTAGATTAATATACATCGCGTAGGATCTACGAGTAGATGGATGCATAATGCAATGTTTGTTGGCATATGCTCACGTATGTGTTCATAGATTTCGTGGGGATGGATAGTCATTTGAATGAGTTTTGCGACCATGTAACTTGCTTAATTTACACTTGTCCGGTTGGTTGGAAGAGATTGCCGCCTGGCAATAAGCCCGCCAGATTGTATTTGCAATAAAAGTGTTAAATAAATAAATGCATAGTGCAATTGTACTACGATAATAAAATAAAATTATAAAAAACTTAATAAATTTTTGCTGACCACTGGCTCGGAATGTAATAAGATCACAATCCAGGAAGACCTTTAAAGACCCTGAGCACTTAGAAGATTTTAGTGCCTCCAAATATATCTTATTCAAAATATAAACAATATGTTGTTTATAGTTAAGGCATTAACGTTGGAGGTTTAAAGACATTGTAATTTATTTTTATCAAACACTGTTTATTCCACTTTTTTGTGACGGTATAACCCTACCGGTTTCAAGGCTTTCACTTCATCTTCAGGGGAGCACAAACAAAACTAAATTATGTTCGAACTGGTACCGATATACACGCTTCAACGGTTGGGGACTGAGGGGTGAGGGAGGCATGGGACGATTTCGGCCAAGAGCGGAGAGATTTTCGGGATATAACTGTTTACCAGATGTTCGGATCGATGTAATGACTTAGAAATTTCTAGGGCCCCTAATCTGTCCAATTTATTTCCGTTACTACTGATATGTAAGAATTTGGCATCATCGATAGAAAAAGTATGGTTTTCACGGTGACAATGATAAGCCATTATACCGTTACAAAAAATGGAATAAACAGTGTTTGATAAAAATAAATTACAATATATAAACAATAAACTGTATAAAACTTTATTTACAAACAAACCCTACAGTTAGATTGAAAATAATGTTTGAAATATTTTCGTCTACTTTTTCTAATTGCAAACTCTGACCAGATCGTCAAAACTAATCTTACGTAACAACTCTGCTTCTATACTTAGTAGAGATAAGACATCCAGCCTACCTTGATGCATAGTTGTTCTATTAGGATTTTTGAAATATACTTCAACTGAAAAATGTACACTCGGCTGAGCAATTTGTGATCATTAATGTTTTAAAATATACAGAAAGCTAATGTCTAAGGAAAAGTATACCAAACGATTGTCAGACCCGCACTCCTCTATGGCTCCGAATGCTGGACGATGTATAACTCTTACTCTAGGCAACTAGAAACTGCTGAAATGCGCATGCTAAGATGGTCAGCTGGTGTGTCCCTAAGAGACAAAATAAAAAGCTCACGCATTCGTGGAAGCCTAGGTGTTACAGACATCAACAGCAAGATGGAGGAGAGGCGATTGAGATGGTATGGGCACGTTGGACGCAGAGCACCCGATCACACTGTGAACCAGGCAATCTCCATGGATCTTCGTCGAATAACAACCAGAGGAAGACCAAATAATTCATGGGTGGTGCAAAAAGATAACCTGATGCAGAGGCACGGCCTGGGGGACGTAATCCGGGACAGAAGAGCATACAACCTGAGGACGAGGAGAGCTGACCCCAACAGCCTTCGCAGACAATGAGTTGGGATAGAGCCAGGGAGAAGAAGGAAAGCTAATGTCTACAGTTGGAACAACATACATACACAAGTTTATCTTCAACACTTATTTTATGTTCAGCATGACTGAATCTCATTTTCAAATATTTTGTTGCATTGGACTTATGACGCACATATGAGTGAAACTGCTGAAGCTTAGCTGAGAAATTAGTGTTCAAGTCCTTTGGGCAAGCATCAATAAGCTTTTGACAACGTTTCAATTTCAGTAGATGATGAATTGACATCATCATGTGGCACATCACTTAATGTAATTTCATCGTATACTAAATGTTAATCAGGCAATAGAAAATTTATGTGGCATCCCCGTTTCCTTGATGCCCTAAACACGTTGCTTGTTTTGCTTAATGTTTAATACAGCCCTGCCGCCATCATCCAAACTGACACTGAGGCCAACCGGGCACTCACTCCATTAAATACACACAACTTTTACTTTCCGTGCGAAATTCGAAGGCACTAAGACACCAAACATTTCTATGACGAATAGAATGCCAAAAAATG
Source organism: Odontocerum albicorne (assembly GCA_949825065.1). Taxonomy (NCBI): domain Eukaryota; kingdom Metazoa; phylum Arthropoda; class Insecta; order Trichoptera; family Odontoceridae; genus Odontocerum; species Odontocerum albicorne. The sequence goes on from OX463850.1 coordinate 34,746,052, forward strand.
CGGGATACACCATAATACTTTTTTCCGTACAAGAATCTTTGTATGGGTCAAACCCTACAGCGCAGTTGTGAGTGAGCTTAGATTTCTCTCTTTCTTTTGGTAATTTTAGTTCTTAAGGCTCAAGAGAGAGGGAAAACTTCGCAAGCGCACTAACAACCTTATGAGGGGAGTCAGTCTATGGATAACGTGAAATTTAATACTCACTAGCCTAGATGAGAGAGAAAAATTTAAACAGTTCACTGGACTAATGAACCAGACAAATTGTTTAATAATTTTGGTTCTAGTGTTAGCTGAAATATTTACATTAGAGCTTTATACAAAAAGACAAGAATCATTTAAAGATTTAAATATAACAATTTCATCTGCAACTAGAATATAGGAGGGGATCAGGAAAAACTTTACATTCTGGGTGTGTTGTATGTTCATCTAAAGCTACACGTTAGTTATTTAACCTCTCATATCCGGCGTCCATTATAATGGACACATAGTTCATATATGTATGTAAACAACCTTGTGGTATATTTATATTCACATTGATAACAAATGAAGTGTAAGATACTATATTATCGACTTTGAACATTTTGGGCGCCATCTATCTAAACAAATACGACATAATGTCGCATTTAGTGTAAATAATCACTCATACATAAGAATATATATTTTTAAACTTAAGAATTAATTCAGGTCTGAAGAGGTTAATTTAAAATATACACAAATGTTTGGGAATTCGTAAAATGTATAGCCTATACACACTATATTAAGTTTTTATTGGCTCAACAACGGTTGATGTCAGAACCAATCAAGTGTCAGTACTTGGACAACTTCAATTTCATTGGTTCATAGCATATACTGAAAAAAAGCATGGAATCATACAAATATGATGGATTCGACAAATTATACAATTTTGTTTTCTTTTTCTTATCGTGTATTAGCGTCTTTAGCCAAATGGCTACAGAATAAAAGAGAGCGAGTAGAGATTAGATTATACAAAAAAAAACGACAAATGTTACTTTCGCTGATACACGCAAACATTGAGGAAGCATTCAACTTTTTGACGTAGCTAGTCTTTGTTTAAAAACCAGTTCGACGAATTTATTACAACACCTATGATGTATTTAATATAGAAGAACTATATTTTATCAAAATATACAGTAATGGACTTAAATTTATGATTCTCAGTGAATCGAAAATAAAGATAAGGTATATATTACGATATAAATAATGAAATTGTATCGCGAGTCCAATAATCAGAGCCGCGTTTGCTAACATGCAAACCTGGATAATTGCCTAAGGACGTCAAGCCAAAAGGGGCGCCCAAAGATTCATAAATAATAATTTATTATAAAAATATATACTAAAACGAGTTAAATGAATGCTTTGTGGAAGAATGCTTAAAAGTTTAGTTCATATTTAAAATCTAATGTTAGCCGCGAAAGTAATCTAATAATAAACAAAAAAATGGTAACTGTTAATATAAATATTTACATTATTTTATTTATGCACAACATTAACAAATTGTTTCGCGGAACGAAGTTTTCATTATTAAAACGATTTAAAAAATATTTAAGATACACTCTTAAAAAAAAACACCCATTACCCATATTATCAATAGAACCAGACATAACAGTGAAGGACTTCCATGATATTATAGATGCATTTCTGGAGAAGAAAGCAAGACGTAAATTGAAATGGTTTGCTGTGTGACACGAATTACATTATCATCCAAGGTTATCAGCCGAAATGGAAAGGGTAAGCATTTTTTCATTGCGTATTGGGGGGAGGGACGCCAAGCTGCAAACTGCCTAAGGGCACCGTCTATACAAATGCGGCACGGCACTGTCATCAATATAAATAGTATCTGGCTGAATGATCAATGGGGCCAGTCTCAAGAGACTTCAGGGCGTACATAAGAATTCTGTTTCGTATTTTCATGTAAACGCAGCTTTATACGTCATACATTAATATATTATTTAAGATATGCAAAACAATTTAAATTATATCAAACGTCGTAGTTGTAGGTACCTTGTTATCGTGGTGATAAACCTCTCGTTATTCTCGAATTGGAGAATGTTGTAAAAAAAACTTAAAGAGTTTTACAATAATCTACAACTAAAAAATATATTTTTTAAAGCGGTTAGTATTCCTAAAGCGCTCTTTTTAGTTTATGCCAGGCATCTTTTGTAACTGTACACGCTTCCATCATAATCATCATCACGTCATGTCACTATTGAGGAAGGCAGAGAGAACAGACCCCACTTCATTCTATCGTGGCACAAATATTTCGCTTCTGCCATGTCCACATACTCCCATGCTACTCATTATAAAGATTTTTCCCCCTTCCCTTTATTAAAATTGGATTAATTTGGTTGTACTACGTTTTTGAAGTCTTCCCAAATTTCTCGTACCATATATACTACTTGTATAGATTATTTTTTGTAAATCTTTCGCCATTCACTCTTTCTACGTGATCGAACCATCTCAATGATCTTTTTCTCATTTTAATCACTGCATCTTATTTCGATCTGCATTATTTCTTAATGTTCTCATTCCGTATTGATATACATTGTTTTGCCACATATTCTATACAACGTTCTCATTTCTACCGCATTTATCTTATTTTCTTCCAATTTCGCCACGACCAAGATTCGCTTGCATATGTTGGATTTAAGATTCATTATGAGCAGCCAGTTTTGCTTATCTTAAAATGCTCATTCGGTAAACACGCAAACCAGCAAGATTACAAATACCACAACGGTACAAAAATTTCCCACAATGGACAAGTTAGAACGTCTATGAACAGATACCACGCTGGCCACTTCTACATGATCTGGGATGTTACAATTAAAATTTGATTCCTCGACCCTCAGTAGTACGTGAACAAAAACCGATAGAAGTCGTGTTATTTCGTTATATTCTGAAATGTTAAAAATTAAATGTCGAGCAGTTATCAAGTTTTTTTTTTCAACAGGGTAAATTTGGTCAGAAATAAGACTATGTCAATATCTAAACTGATCCGCACGATATTAATTTTTTAACATTACAGAATATAACGAAACAGTACGTCTTCTATCCGCGCTAGTTAACGTACTACTAAGGTTAGAACTATCAAATTTTAACTGTAACATTGCCTGACCATATTATGGGTGACAGTATCTTTATAGACGCTGTAACTTGTTCAGGTCGGCACTTTTGAACTTATGTGATAACTTTGTGGAAAATCAAGCGGTACGTATTGTAAGAATTCTGTTAGTTTTTTTAACTAATTTGGATGGAGATAATCACCCTGGCACTGAGTCACCACACATTGCACATACTGCATAAGGTTTTTTATCTTTTTTCCGCAGACCAGAAGCGGCAAGACCTCGGCTGCGGTGTGCAGGTCAACTGCGGAGCTGTTCGCAATAGCCGGTGGCCCATTTAATCGAAAATAGCATCTTTATTTTATCTACTGAACTAAGATTTGATTCCGGTTTGGTATTATAAATATACTAGACGGATGGGAAGGTGGTTTTGTCATAGGAGATTGTAAAATATCTAATATACGTAAAATATCTAAAATTCGCCGACGATAAAACGGTTATAGCCAACGACGAAGATGAGATTCACGAGCCCCTTCATAGAGTTGAAATAGATAGACGCAAACTAGGACTAGAGATAAACAAAAATCCTTTTTGTGGACCGATTCGAGGCTCTGATAAGAAGTGACTCGCTAAGGGATTACGAAGAGGTCAATGAGTTTTTATCTAGGTGATCTCATTTCGAAAAATGGAAGATGTGAAGCGAAGATCTGAAGACGGATTGAGATGGCAAAAGGCGTCTATCGTGTTTCTACCCTTCCTTCTATGTTGTAGATAGGTGGGCGTAAACCCGAGTTCCTAGGTGATACCTCCACACATCTGGCACCATTTCCAAGTGCCGACAAATTGGGAGTAAAGATAAACATTCAACGTATTTATGTATTTACTTTATAAACAATCAACACTGCCACGAGTCCAGACCGTTCCAGATAATCCTCACAATATGGTAGGTTATTCCTGGGTAATGACGCAGATGGATTGATCACAGAAGGGGAAAACTTTACAGATGACAGCATCATTCTTTTGGACTCGGTAACGAAAAACATACTTTTTCAATATTCGAGTTCCTTAAGTGCATACTCGCCATAAGGCTATTTTCTATTGTAAAGAAAATACCTCTAATTATTATCAACAAAAATCCCCTAAACATACGATGCATCGTTTGGGGAATCAATTTACTGAAATTGCCGATATATTTTTCCACAGTCTATCAAGCTATAAAAGTAGGCTGATTGCAGAGTTGATGAACTATTGAGAATTTGTACTGTACTATTCTTTTCGCATTCAAGTCAAATTGACATGGTGAGGTGTGGGCAGCTAGCTAGGGACTGCCCAGTGTCGTGTGATCGACTGTGTTTATTGTTGACTTTCTACTAAGTAGAATAATTTTGACTCGTGTACTTATGTATTATTTTGAATGTTTTGTTGTGTCTAAGTATTTCATTTCGTCAAATTGTTATACAATAAATAGTTTTTTTTTCTCCTTTTTTAAATTTTGGGATTATTTCGTAATATTGCAAACTAAACAGAAACTACTTATCTATTTTTTAAACAATTTTATAAGGTACATTGTACCGTCGATGAAAAATAAAATAAAATAAAAATTACACTTTCGTTGTATACAATAACCCCTAGCGGGTTTATTATCACATGGCAATCTCTTCCAACGATAAACTATCACTCGTGATCGAGTATGATTGTCAGACATCATGTAGATGGAAAACGAATCAATTTGCGTGTATTGATTTATTGTATGCAACTTGCAACACTTCAGTACTCAGTCTTGACAAATCAAACCCAAAGACTCGATAGTTAGGAGATCAAAGTTCCAAGACGATCCGTCAGAATTTGTCTGATGCAGCCTTTCGTTAGACCGAGTTCTATACAGCACTAATAAAATCAACCAAAAATATGTTACAGAAGCCAAACGTAAAAACCAGAGACGACCCTTAAAAAATGGGAATCGAATCCGCACCCCCAAGTACAAGAGAGTTCATCATGGTTAAATATATTAATTTGGTCTTGGCGCAACCAAATGAATGAACTATGAAAGAATGAAAAGCCTTTATAATAGGAGAGTATGTATGACGCATGAACATGGCATAAGCGAAAGACGTGTGCAAGTATTGAAGGAAGTTATATCGGACGCATGCGTCACCCCTTGTATGTGTATAGATTCTTGTATGTTTGATTGTATGTGTTATATTGATGTGTAAATTTGATATTTTGGCGATTTGTCTACGTAAATATTTATGTTTGTTTGGGTCAGCGCGGCATCGCGACCGCAGCGGAAATGTAGACTTATGAACGGGCGTCGAGACTAGATTGCTCGCCGGTCGGCCTAAGCATTGCGCAACACTCCCGAAAATTGCGGTATTTTGCGGGGTGTGAGCGCTTGCGATGACCGATTGACCGTTATAAGAAGGGTCCCTTTCAAAATAAAGAATGATACCTACCTATTCTCAGTACACTGTGTTTTACTTTGAGACCCGCTACTACCTACCATAAAAGGAATCTCTGCAGCCCGCTACCTTCTCATCGGAAAGGAAGGGATGGTGGAGAGGAAAGGAAAAGAAAAATCAGGAATGAAATACGTTATTTTACTGACTAGAAATTAAGAGTTTTTTCAGTCGCTTCTTAAAGCATGCCAAGGACGGAGCGAGTCTTATATTGGTTTGTAACTGATTCCAGAGTCTCACTGCATGGACAGTAAAGGACGACGTAAAGAAAGAGGAGCGGTGAACCGTAAAGGCCAATAGGCAACATCTTTTTGAGCGTAGCGCTAATCCATGATTGGAAATACGCTGAAAATTTTCGGCGAAATAAGAGGGTGCGGCGGGACAGTTAAGGATATTATACAATAGCGACAGTATATGAATTTGGCGTCTATTTCTAACATTCAACCTGTTCAATGCCTTCTTGTATGAAGTTATATGATCGTACTTACGTAGGTTGAAAATGAATTTGTGTTTTTAGTTTAAAAATAATCCATAATTTCGTTCAAAAACTTATTACATATACATCTGTACAGAAAGTGCCTTTCTAAATATCTAAATCTTAGCAGATTATAATTAGAACATCTATTCGTAGTCACGAGACTTTCTTTGTATAAAATATAATTGGTAAAGAGCAAACAGGCTTCAGTCAAAATTAATGTTTCACAGATCATTAGCCGAAAGTATAGTATACTCGGAAGTAAAAAAAAAGTAAGTAAGTCCGAGATTACCTGGCATTAAGACGAGCGAAGTCGGTCGGTTATCGTAACGAGGAAATATTTCATACAAAAAAAAACATAACTTTCAGATTATGGGTATAGAAATAAAGAAAGCGCAGATTAACGAAATTGATAAGAGCTCTAAGAAATATAAAAAGCGACGATTTACGAAATTAAGATAGATCTAAGAAATAAAAAGCGCCGATTACGAGATTGAGAGAGAGAAGCCAGAAATAAAAAAGCGCACATTTACAAGATTGAGAGAGTTCTAAGAAATAAAAAAGGCACATTTACAGGATCGAGATAGCTGTAATAAATAAAAAGCACAGATTTACGAAATTGAGAGATTTCTTAAAAATAAAAATCGTGGATTTACGAGATTGAGAAAGTTCTATCATTTATGGTTTGCGATACAAAATCACAATCAATTCGAGGAGATCGTATTCCTTTTGTTCTCCTTCCTGGAAAAAAGATTATTTTGTTTTAGATAGTTTCAGATACTGTATTTTTCGGACTATAAGTCGCACTCTTTCACTTAGAAAAATCAAGTTGACATGTATATAAAACGCAAGTATGTAGTTAAAATAGTAGGATCTTTGAAATGCGCATGCTAAGATGGTCAGCAGGTGTGTCCCTAAGAGACAAAATAAGAAGCTCACGCATTCGTGGAAGCCTGGGTGTTACAGACATCAACAGCAAGATGGAGGAGAGGCGATTGAGATGGTATGGGCACGTTGGACGCAGAGCACCCGATCACATTATGAACCAGGCAATCTCCATGGATCTTCCTCGAATAACAACCAGAGGAAGACCAAATTAATGGGTGATTCAAAAAGATAACCTGATGCAGAGGCACGGCCTGGGGGACGTAGTCCGGGACAGAAGAGCATACAACCTGAGGACGAGGAGAGCTGACCCCAACAGTCATCGCAGACAGTGAGTTGGGATGGAGCCAGGGAGAGAGAGATGTAGTTAAAATGTATATAAAATTCAAGTAGTTGAAACGCATATATAGTATGAACCGTATCTCTATTTAAAAACAAACCCTCAATTGTCCAAACATTTAATAAGATCTTAATAATTCGGAAACATTGTAAGCGCAGATTAATTGTAATAGTTGTCTAGTTAAGAAACATCGACACTCGCTACATGAGAGTAAAAAAAAAACGAAGTGAAGAAATGCAACGAAAAGCGAGTCTCGTTAAAAGAGAAATAAATATTCGCGCTCACTGATCCGCATGGGTTCCGATACGGTGCACGCCGCTTCCATCGGAGTCTTCGGTGGCCCGTGTTAAATGCTAAACCTGACTCATCGCTGATGTTCACTGTAAGCTAACGGAATATTGGAGCGGAGCTAGAGGTAAAGGGATTCTAAAAAAAGGTACAAAAGAAATTAAACTTGAACTATTGTAAGGGGATTACGAAAATGAATTGTGAAATAATAATAAGACGCTTATGTGACTGAAATGTCCGATAGTCTAGGAAATCGAAAGCTGATAGAAATGAATGTTCATAAAATTGTGAAGAAGATAATTAGGTATAAGTACGAAGAATAGGGTAGCGTATTATATGACATGGTGTACACATGCCGTGATGGGATTTATAGTAAACCATAGTTCTTAGATGTAACATCATGTAAATTAGGAAAGAATATCTGGAAGCTCAGATTTGCAGATAAAACTAGTCACATTGCGGGTTATTTTGAGCAAATGGCAATTCTCGGACAGTCTGTGGAGTTTGAGAGTAACAAACTCGGTCGTGAAATAAACAAATCGAAAACAAGTTATGACTATTGATTGAGGAAATCAGCTCTCCACAGGCAATAATCGACAGCATCTCGAGTAATTAATATATCTCGGATCAAGCATAATAAATGACGGAGAATGTGAACCTAAAGTTCGGAAGTGAACTGCGATGACAGAACATCGGTTGTAAAACTGCAGCAAATATGGAAGGTAAAAAACATTTCACCTTCATGCATTGCCTGGACCTCTCCATTTTCATAAATGGAGTGAAGACATGGACACTGAGGGCAAAATGAGAAATTCGAGATGTGGTGCTGCAGACACATGCTGAGGATACCTTGAACGGCGCGATGCAACAATGTATCCATCATCAACAACTTAGGATTCAGTCCACGATCAGTCTACGACGAGTAGTCCAATTCTTTGGCCATCTAGTACGAAGAGAAGAGAATTTGGAAATACTCGTGCTAACGAGCAGTGTGAAGGAACATAGAGACATAGTTAGATCACTAACCCGATGGACTTACAGAGTCAAGACGCAACCGCGTCCTCTGTGGTAACAGCATTCCGAGATGCCCAAAGCTAGAGGGAGGCGGACAATCGTCGTGGACAGAGATGGACGGGAGATATCACGGCCGTCAGTCTACCATGAAGAAGTGGGTTTAAACATAAAAGTCCTCGCTAGTAGAATAATTGTGATAAAATATCAGTCTAAGTAGTTTAAGATTTATTGGTTCCAATACCTCGCGAAGCTATTTTACTTTTTCTAATATATATTTTCCTATGGTTCAATGATTTGGTCAATTAGTCACCTAATGTACGAGGCATATCCAGAAAGTAAGTGTACTGAATTTTTGTAGGTTACAATTTTTTTTATTTAAACAAAAAAATTACGTGGTTACCGTAGTACATATGTAAGCTATTTTTCGACATAGTCGCCATTCCTCTCAATGCAGGTGGTGAAGCGGGGTATCAACTTTTTGATGCCTTCCTCGAAGTAGTTTCCCGCCAACCCCTCCGTCCACTTCTCCCCCTCTTCCTTTACCTCCTCGTCGGTTGAAAGCCTTTTTCCACCCATGTGCAGCTTCAGGGAGGTAAAGAGATAGTAATCTGAAGGTGCTAGGTCAGGGGAATGCGCGGGATGGTTCAGGACATCCCATTTAAACGAGGCGAGCAGTTCCTTCGTGGCGTTGGCCGTGTGTGGTCTGGCATTGTCATGCAGCAGGCAGACTCCCTTTGTCAGCATGCCTCTCCTCTTATTCTGAATCGCCCTCCGCAATATTTTTAGGGTCTCACAGTATCTTGCAGAGTTGATGGTATCCCCTTGAGGCATATATTCAATTAAAATTATGCCTTGACAGTCCCAAAACACGGATGCCATGATTTTCTTGGCTGAAATTGTGGTTTTGAACTTTTTGGCGGAGGGTGAAGAGGTGTGACGTGACCGTTTTTAAAATCGCCATATGCAGTTTATCACCATATGCAGTTTTCACCTCATTATAAACCTCAACCGGAGGTTTTCCCTTCCAAACGAGACAACGGATGACGCCGCGTATTTCGCACTTGGCGGGAGATTAGATTGACATTTTTCACGAAACGTGTTGTCGCGTCAACACTTCTCAACGTACTAACCTCGAACCGGTCTCGTTGCGGAGGGGAAGGGTCAGGCTACACGGAAGTGTAGCCAACATGTCGAAAATAAAATCCATCCGGTCGTGAGAGCCTCAGTACACTTACTTTCTGGATACGCATAGTATTTAACAGCAATCTGGTGAATGTCAGCTATTCAAAAATTGCACCATAATTACCTATTGACGCCGAGTGTTCAATCTCAGATCTGTTTTCACGATAGCAAAAACATCTGATTCGGTTCATATCGGGATTGTAATTTTACACAACTCAAATATGATTATCCAAAGAAATTTTATGATGTAGAAAAGAGAGGTTCTGCATGATACATCGAATATGCACAAGACGCAACAAACACAAGTTCGATGTTAACAAAAGTTATTTTATCATCGAGAAGAATATTAAAAATCTAACAAAATAATGTGTTTTGTTACACGCAATCTACAGTCATTTCTGTAACAGTGTGCTAAAGAAAAAACTCTGAATCCATATAGCTAAAATATCTCTAATAAACCACTCCAATACATCAGGGAGCTACTTTTTAAAGTTGCACTTGGTTAACAAGACACGCAGCATTCCCTTTAAGACTCCGATGTTTTATTCTTGTGACTATGCAGACTAATCATCGATATACAGACATCGCACCTCCTAACCATCGTAGAATGAGTCAACCATGAAATATTCCACAAAAAAACGGGGTATGACTGAAAGTATGCGAATTCTACAGGTAAAGCTGATTGCAGGTGAAACATCCAGATGTTATTAAACGTTGCGTAGTACATTACTTCGAGGCATGATTAATTCTTATTTGTGGAAATCACGATTAGAGAATGGACGGAAACATTTTTCCTGTAGCCAGCTTTATTTATTTCGTGAGTCATTGATAAACTGCTAGAAGTATAGTAGTGCCAAATCTAAGAAATTGCATTTTGCAATATCAAGCGACGAAAATTTCTAACAATTGTACAGATAGAAATTAAATATTCAAAGGCAAACAATATGATTGGTGTAAACGACAGAATATACATTGGTAGGTCATGCAACGCGAATTAGATTTTTTACCCCTTTTAACTCGGTTCCACCAATTAGAATGGGCATAGTTGGTACGAAACGAGAAAACATTTTTTTTTAATCCGGAGAATAGACAGGATAACGAGGAATCTTATTCTAAAACAGGATAAATTATACTTGGCATACATTCAATTAAATTCTATAATTATTAACCCTTAAATTGGTAACGTATTTCTGGAAATGCAAATAAGTTGAACATTTAAATACAAGTTTTTACTAAAGCTACCCTTATCCTTGTTTGGATTAAATTAGAAAGAACGACGAGAAGATAGGAAACAAAAATGATAAGAAAGCTTCGAGATGTGGTGTTGGAAGCGGATACTCTGTATCATATGGACTATAAGGCGCACTAGCGTCTCTAATATGCAGAAAAAGAATCATAACATACTTTGGGTATTTTGCTAGGAAACATGATGAAAGTCTAGAGAAGCTGGTGATCACGGGGACAGTTGTGAGAAGACGAGTAAGAGGAAGGTGTCCTATAAGATGGGCAGATCAAATAAAGGAGTTAACAAGATCCTCTTTCATTTCAGACCGTACAAGAATCTTTGTATGGGTCATACCCTACAGCGCAGTTGTGAGTGAGCTTGGATTTATCTCTTTCTTTTGGTAATTTTAGTTCTTAAGGCTCAAGAGAGAGGGAAAACTTCGCAAGCGCACTAACAACCTTATGCGGGGACTCAGTCTATGGATAACGTGAAATTTAATACTCACTAGTCTAGATGAGAGAAAAAAAAATTAAACAGTTCACTGGACTAATGGACCAGACAAATTGTTTAATAATTTTGGCTGTAGTGTTGGCTGAAATATTTACATTAGAGCTTTATACAAAAAGACAAGAATCATTTAAAGATTTAATATAACAATTTCATCTGCAACTAGAATATAGGAAGTGATCAGGAAAAACTTTACATTCTGAGTGTGTTGTATGTTCATCTAAGTCTATACATTAGTTATATAACATCTCATACCCGCCGTCCATTATAATGGACACATAGTTTATATGCACTTTGTAAACAACTTTGTGGTATATTTCTGTTCCCCATGATAACAAATGAAGTGTAGGATACTGTATTATCGATTTTGAACGTTTTGAGCGCTATCTATCTTAACTAATACGACATAATGTTGCATTTAGTGTAAACAATACACTAACAAGCAAGAATATATTTTTAAAACCTTAGAATTAATAAAGGTCTGACGAGGTTAAGCGCTGCATTCAACATGATCCAGGACCGGGAGGCTTGGAGACAGGTATTCGAGACATATCAGAGGACCACGACGCTCAACATTGAAACAACGACAAAGTCGAATCCTTGCTCTGATAGGTAATGTATTTATTTTCAAAAATACATAGATATATATATATATATATATATATATATATATATATATATATATATATATATATATATATATATATATATATATATATATATATATATATATATATATATATATATATATATATATATATATATATATATAGAAAATGCATATTAGAGCAAGTATTAAAGAGGTTATCAATATAAGTTGTCAATTAAATGTTTAAATACATAAGCAGGCATTATTTTATCAAACTAAAAGAGTTTCATAAGAAAAAGAAATGTGGTTAGCGGAAAACCGCAAAAAGACGCCGATACTTCATAACGCAATTGTTCTATAATACATTCGCGGAAAAAATACTTATGTCTAAATCGACTGAGATAACGAGATTATTTTTAAATTTAAGAATATTTACAATCAAACGAGATCGATTTTTTTTGCATCACACTTGGTGTCACAACGAATTATTGATATTTACTGTCAAATATTTAAGTTGCACAATATTAACATAAGCTTTGACCTCATTCAACTAAATTGACAATTATTAAAATTTAGCCTTGTTCAACAGAGCTGAATTGTTTTAATTTAGCCCATAGCATACTCGTATTGCGAATAACACAGTATCATATATAGAAGAAAACTGTGTATATGGTTGGTTACACGCTGATAAAATTATAACTAAAATTACGCGTAAATGTAAATTTTTTTATGAAGGTCTGTTTTATTATAGTGATAAATGCTTCCAGCATTAACAAGAACCTTCGTGGCCTAGTAGATAAGACGCATATTTTCTAACACGGAGATTGCGGGTTTAATTCCCGCTGGAATCCAGATTATTAAAAAAAAAGTTTTTTAGTCTGGTTATCTCATAAACAACTTTCGTGTTGATTAGAAGAAATTGTCATATAGCAACAATGTCATAAGGTTGTACTGTAAACAAAAAAATGTTATACATGAATCGCTCGTGCGCTGCTATAACATAGCTATCAGAAGTGATATGTTTAATAATTATGGATTCGAGAAGAGTCAGAACGCCCTTGAGGAGAGTTTTCTCTCTAAACGTTAGTATATAAAATTGTCCTTTAGGAAAAAAATAATTCACGTTGAAGTGGTTTGGACATGTTGAAGGGATGGGTGACGGAAGACTTACTAAACAAATTATTCATGAGTGTGAGCCGTACTCGAGGACGACCGAGAAAAGTATTCTTGGGGCGAGTGAGTGTAATTTTGAAAAAAGGAAAGGTAAGGAATTGACGATCTCCGTGGTCTACTTGAAAAGAGGTCTATCTTTTATCTTGGTATCGCGGGTGAGATTTTGTTGCAACACAGATTTTAAATGGGATTCCGGTCTGGTATTCACTTTAGGTATCTTGAACACCTTTCTGGTTGGTTGTACGAAATTGCCACACGGCAACAAACCCACTAGGTTGTACTGTATACAACAAAGTACTGTTTACAAGTGTACACATTACACCGGGTTAATACAATAGAACACTATGTCGTAACTGTTTATTTCATCCAAGATCAATGCCGACCTCAAAATCAATAAATTTGAAACTATCAAAAATATTAATTTTATTAAATACACTTACACATCATGCCTAGCGGACATAACTCTCAAAGTAGCGATATCATAAAAAAATCCCCCACTGACATGGACTGTTTGATTGAAATAAAAAATATAATTATAATTAATCTCATCACAAAGCACTCTTGACATCGTGAATTGGTTCAACCGACTAACCAAAAAAACTAAGGTCGTCATGAGACTGTTACTGATCAATGGGACACATATACTCGTATAATATATTGTAAAACGTAGTACCATTTAATCAAGATCAACAACATATTTAAGGATTACTGATTTAAGGCACAGTGGCATTATTATACTGTAGTACTACCATCAAGACAGATCTTGAAAATTTGCCCTAATCCTGACTTTGCAAACAGCCCATTCTTAAAATAACCAGTGTTTACATCTACACCGTCATTATTATCATAATATAAATAGGCAAAACCCCGTACGACGGTTGTCGGCAAAGAAATAATACGAGAATTGAATTTTGAATACAAGAGAGCGAGAGAGGAATACTTCGATTCACTCCGAAAGTAATTCGAAATTTAAATCTCGGTGGGTCCGTGATAAATGAACAGATCGAAACTATACTAAACGAATTTTAAATACCTATTTAACATTAATAACATCTCTTTAAAAACATTAACTTAAGAAATTTCTTCAAAGTTTCGGAGGCTACTTGTAACTTAAAAAAAGAGGGGAGAAAGGGCTGAAATATTTGGAAACAACTGAACTAGAGTTAACTGAAGCCTTCAAGTGCAATACAAAGCGTAACAGTAATGAGCAGAAAACGGTTTAGTTCACGGATCAGTTAAATTCACGGTTCAACGATATATGAATCTATCATTGTACCTTCTCGTATACAAAGCCAAGAACTGGCTTAACATTTCCCTAAGACCAGCAGAGCGTACCTCCAATGCATCACTTTACTCGAGAGAGAGTGGGCGTCTCCCAATGTCACGCATACTTGGAGTTGACAGCAAGTTTAGATCTTAACTTGAAAGCAAACTTATTAGGCTTGGTAATTTTAATAACAACTTGCTTTGGTCTAACCTTTTATCAAACTGTCTCTATCTCTTTTAAAACAGGTCTGTCAAATAAAGAGTTACCGAGGACAACGATATAAGTTGGTAACATTAATTCCATTGTGTCAAATGGGTAACTTTGAATATACATTGTACAACACCGGTTTAAAGACTGTAGACTAGGTGGATAGTTGCCGCTCAATCCTCTCAGATTCCGGCGTGACTTCAATGAGTATAGTTGAAGAGAAGATATTCCTTGTTGACCGGTTATACAATATAAATGAAAATAAAATATGTTACATATCGTCGTTGTTAAGGAAAAAGTCGTTAATGACCATTTTTGTTCAAAATGAGATTTTTCATTATTTGAATAAAAAAAAAACAAATCTCTATCATTCTAAAAGTAAAAAACGGCATTATTTAAGCCAATAGCGAAGTTAGGCCACTAAAAAAATCATTAACTGCAAAAATTGATTGTTTGTTTGTATGGAAAAGTCATTATATTACTTGATGAGCTCCATAAAGTCTAAATGCAATTAATAACTTTTTCCTTAACAACGACGATATATAGTCGTCGCAAATCTAACGCGCGGCGCGAGCATCTAGCATTAGACTAATATCTGTGTTCCAACGGTAATGGAATCCTCAACCTCCGGGTTGGAAGACGAACGTCTTATCAACTAGACAACGGAGGTCGTCAATCTACTGCAAAAAGAAAAAAATGTCTCTCATGTGTGTTCTTTAAACACAAACAATGCATACACTTAATTTGTTGGAACGCTATGTTTGACAGTGGATGTGCAATCCTAGTGTTATTATTAAGCGTAGTACTTAATGGCCACTTGAGCCCGACTTAAATAGCGAGCACGCGTGACTCATCTGTTACACTAATTTGCCTGCGTGTTATATTATATTTTCATCTGTCTCGATTTCAATTGTAACCATTCTGAACGATGACAAGAATTCACACAAAGTTTCTGTTGTTGTTAGAAAGTTTCTACCGAGTAGGAGAATTCCAAGAAACTTGAAGAACAAACAAATACACATATCACTTGCATCGCCTCATCTACATGCATACAGTTCCTTCTGTTCTCTTACTCCTTGGGCCATTCCTTCTTTCAAAATTGTATTTACTTAGCCCAACCTTACTTTTATCGATCGTCTTCTGTCACGGCCCATATAATAATATCTGCAGAAAACAGTTATTTTGTCGATGTTAAAAACGGATAAAAGTTAGAAAATTGAATATCGTGTCATTATCTTTATCAAGGTTTTTTTTATTCTTTCAATACTGAACATAAGGTTGAATAGATCCCAGGGATTGCGGGTAAGACTCCAGTTAGTACCCAGATTTTTTTTTTATATTTCTAGACTTGTTTTCATTTAGCCCCTATCATGACACCGTAACACATGTGTTACACTAATTTAGGGATTTAAAAAAAAACAGAAACTGTAACGTAATTTCAAATATTGCAACACATTCAAATACTATACATGCACTATTGTGTGCAGTGGTATCATCTGGTGATAAATATTGAAAACGCTACAACCTTTCAAACGACATCGGGTCAACATGTCTGGACAGCGTGGGTGCGTTTTGAAAATTGGGGTAAATAATACAAATATCTTATTAATCACTACATGTAGAGAAAATTGTATTCAAACCATTTTATTTGTTGATAATTCAGCTATGTAAATGTTGTTCATGTTTTAGATAATAGAATCATTTTATAGCCCTTTTCGTGTTTTATAAAAATTGATATTTTGGCAATGTAACGTGGGTGTTGTTTAAAAAAAAACTATATGGTAAAGTCGTGATTTTTTCTTCCTCAATTTTCCTTCATAACTTACCATATAACAAAGAATCGCCCAAGAAAAACGTTAATATTTGGATAAATTGAACTTTGCCAAGATAAGGGTTAAGGCTTATTTAACATATTTCTGGTTGATTTAAAGAGATTTCCACATAAATCGAAGTGATCTATGGTTACAAATTAAACCACATAGTTGATGTTTTTGTTTTATAAAATATAAATTATACGATTCAAATTCGATAGGATACACATATTCTTCGTGGTCGAGTATGATTGTCAGCCATCCTGTAGATGGAAAACGCCTGTGCGAGTATTGGTTTATTGTATGCATGCTATAGCACTTCAGCAAGCACCCGTTCTTGGCAGATCAAACTTTAATTTCCCACAGCAAAGAGATTAAACTTCCAAAACGATTTGATAATTAAGTATATCGCTATTTGTGTTGTTTAACGAGGTGCATGACTGCGTGGTAACGCACTTGACTTTCGTGCGGAAGGTCACCGGGCCGATCCCAGAGCATATCTAAACCCCTTTAATGACAGGATTGTTTTTCGTCTAGTATTCCGGTATAAGGATACCTGTGACTTCGGTCATATCTATCATTTCAAAAAGAGGGGGGGGACATGACGGTATAATCCTATCGCCTTACTTCGGTGTGCCATCGGATCCAGTACAACTGTGTGGCCGGTGAGTTTGCTGGTGTGTAACGGTTCACTAACTTAATACAACCTCCACGTCCCATCTTTGCTTTCCAACTAAATTGACGATAGAATGGCGATGGGATCCTCGACAACGAGGCCCAGCAACGACGACGAAATCCAATAGGAATGAAGAGTTAACGGTTTCGTTGAAAAGTCTCATTTCTAACGTAATAACTGAAAAATATCAAATCACAAAGAAAGAAACAAAAATAACGACTACACAGCTTCCCTTTTCAAATGAATTGACGTTGGAATGGCGAGGGGACCCTCGACTACGAGGTCCAGCAAGGAGAACAGGACGTTGTTTAATAGTACTAATAATAATTCATGGTAATTCATATAAGCAACAGAAAAACATATATTTTGATGTAAAATGGTATAAAAGTAAAACTGGTCCGGTAGTGAATCCGCCAGGAATCAAACCTAGGGTGGCCGCTTGCTTAGCGTTAATGCTAAACTTAAGACCACGGCCGCCGCATTTGTTAAAATTACGCTGTCAAACTCAAGCGTAAGCGAAACTAAAACGCACAATTCACAAGTTTCCTAATCCACTGTATTTTCAAAATGGATTACCATAAATCTGATGACAAAGAGAAGTAGTAATAAAAACAACGTTTCCACTTCAGAGACAAGACACAATGAATATTATTAAATGAGTGAGGTCGGTGGCACCAGAAGACGAAGAGTGTCAAACGGATGTTGAATGGAGGAGGTCCAAGCATAAGCAGAAGGAAAGATAATGTGTGAGAGGAAGAGGAGGAGGGGATAGTATAGTGCGTACGGTCCAGCGCCTCGGCCCGGCCTATTTTCGGAACGCCGCTATAAACTATATCTGACGATGAGCTATCAACATCGGCGGGAAACTCCAAGAGTCGTCACTAGTTCATCTCTTAGTATAGGGCAGTGGTGGTGAATATATGACCCGCGCGTCAGGCACTGACCCACGAAGGCTTTTTAAATGACCTACGCGTTGACTTTTATAAACTTATTTTTTATATCATAAAAGAGATAACAGATAATCGAAAAAATTTAAGTATAAATATCTAATGTCGAATACTCAGTGCAGAGGCACCACTGGGCATGGTGTCACCTGGTGCGGTGTGGTATCCCCCCATTGATATAATTGTTTTGCTCTTTACTTGCAAAAGTAAAAGTTGTAAAACAAAAAGGAAACGCAAACCTTTTTAGAGGATTTTAATGTGAGAAACAAAAAAAAGGGTCAACTGTCGAGTTTTTCTGTTAACAAATTTTCGGCGTTTCCAAATTATTATTATTGGTACTCTTTTAACCACACACCCCCTCCCCCTCCAAGTGACGCCACTGACTAAGTGACCCACGGGCTAGTATTAAAAAAAATAATGAACAAAATTTGACGCACTTCTCAAAAAGGTTCGCTATCACTGGTATAGGGTAAAGACCAGTGTGTGACAACCATCGAGTAGGTCTATAAGTTATTCGTATTTTTTTATGAAAAAAAAATAATACTCCTGATACAAACACGTGGATGATTTCACAATTCTCATCTACTCGTATTTTGTAGTGGCATATCTTTATCATATATTGTCATATCTTTATCAATACAAATGTTTAACATGTATTACATCCTTGTCCCTTTCAGGGCAGGCAAAGTGGACAGAGGGCTAAACTTTTCAAATTTGACATATTTTTTGTATCCTTGACATAGTTAACACCCACCTCCTTCGATTTCTCTGATGTTTAAGATTTCTTTTTTTCACTTGAACTAAACACCATTTTTCGATCTTTCTCTCCATCCCTTCCTCTTACACTCACACTGTTAATATATTTGGTCAGTCTTTCTTCAATCATTCTACAATCCGAAACCATCTCAGACTGCTTTTTTATTGTGTTTATTACATTACTATTTAATTCACATCATTCTAAAGACTTCGAACGACTTTTAGAAGGACGAAAAAGTCCTAGAATAACAGTGTTCTAAATGAAGTCCTAGAATAACAGTGTTCAGATATAACGTTTAGCAGATAATTGCAGACCATTAAAATCTGTTATTCATCATCATACTGTCATGTAGCTCATGACTGAGCATCGTAACTTCCACGATAGCCTCTGACAACTCCTCTCCACCCATCCCTGCACTCCGCGGCTCGAAGGGCAGTTCAGTAGCGTCTCTCACTTGGTCAGTCCAACGCATTATTCAACAATCACATATTTTCATAGAGTAATCTGCTATTTAGATAGTATTTTCTCACTTGATGGAAAAGTTAAGAGGGATATCAAACGGCGTGTAGCGAAAGGAAACAAAGTCAGTGGGGCACTAAAACTGGACAGTGTCAAAACCTGCTGAGATTATACGAGTATATAGTTCATAAAAGTATTTTTTGTCAACTTTTATGTACGGAAGTGAAAGGTGAACGTGGGAAATGACTGATAGGGGCCGAATAAATGCTGTAAAAATGCGTACATTGAGAAACTTAAAGGGGGTGACAATGTAAGACAGAATACGGAATGAAGTGATTAGGGATGAATGTGAACTTAAAGCTGATGTGTTAAGTAAGATGAAGAAGAGCACGCTGAGACGGTTTGGGCATGTGGAACGAATGAAAGAAGAAAGACTTACAAAATAAATATATTAATACGGTACTTTTCATGTTTCCAAGTGAAACATAATCTAAAAACAAAAGCGTGCCGTTCGCTTAGTAACACGTGCCGTTCCTAAAAGTCTTAAATAATATATGCAGCTACGAAGCGCCAGCAGAAAAATAATACATTCACGATGAAAAAAAAAACGTCTGAAAGTAAAACATGCCAGGGAAACCTAAATATTAAATGCGCTAACAATAAGACCACGAAGCCGGCTGTGACAAATAATAGATGAGAAAAGACAGGACGTTTGTAAGTTTGAAATTTGACAATTTATAATTTTTTTATAAAAGAATTGATAAGACCAGTCAGTCATACGTATCCTTAAGCCCCCGAATACTACAAGACAAAAATGTTCATTCGAACCGGCAACCTTCCGCATGGAAGTCCAGCGCATTGCAGCGCGCCCATTCACCCTATATCATCATTAAACCTTACATTTAATTATTTGCTGCCTTTTCATTGTATAAGGTGCAATCGACAATTAATTAGTAATACGGCAATCGAGGTGCATGGCCGCGCGGTAACGCACTGGTCACAGGTTCGAGCCCCGCGCTGTGCTACTCCCCTCGAATGACACGGGCAGTTCTTCCGCCTATTATTCGGGAGTATAAGGATACTTACGACTTCAGTCGTATCTATCATTTAAAAAAAAAACCATGCCAGTATGCTCCGATCGTCGTGCCCTCCGATCCAGTATAGGTGAGTTTGCTGTTGTTCAACGGCTCACTTACTTAAGGAAGAGAAAAAATAGAAAGAAATAAAAAACTCCACGGCACAGCTTCGCTTTCCAACTGAATTACCGTTGGAATGGCGAGGGGATCTACGAGGTCCAGCAACGATGACACTAATCTCTTCCAATCGCCCAGGCAAGATTTACGCAGATTTGAGTCAATTGCGTAACGCACGGTTTAAAAGTGGCTTTTCAAATACACCAAAAATATAAAAACTATATATTGTTTACCCATTTAACAAATGAAAAAAAGATATATATTTAAAGTTCCTCAAAAGCCCATCAAAGATTTAAAGCCACTAGACAAAATACTATATTGCATCCAATAAAAGTATGAAAGCTTCAGTTGCATTGATTGATTACACAAAAAAATAATAAAATATTTTGAGGTCGGCATCCTCCCTCGGATAAAATAAATGAACATTGGGGTTCTTAATAAAAATATAAATCGTCGTCATACAAGAGAAAGTGACCAAGTGCACTTTTCGCGAAAACGTGATTAATGACTATCTGACACCTTGCTAACATTATGGTGGCCTGGAAGAAATAACCCAGCAAGAAATTGGAAGAATAATAATAATATCTTGACTTGTTTAAAATGACTATCTGCATTGATGTTTATTTTTTAACAAGCAAAATTGTATGAAAATTTTCAAAAATATTATTTCTTCATTTTGAAAGCAATGAACATTTCTATACACCCAAAAAAATCACAAATGTTAATACGTTTATTTAAAAAAAAAAATTAAAACAAAAGTGTAAAAATGGTTAAATGGCTCTCCTGAACATTTTGCATTTTGTTAGTTGGTCACTTTCTCCTGTATGACGACGAAATATTAGTTGAAAAATTGCTTGCGATTCATACAGTCCGGCCTAAATACTAATCTCGAAACCATAAAATGTTGTCATTTTTATTTCGAGTTGGACCTCACACGCTCCAAACATTTAAGTTAGGTAATTGTTCCCAGCGTGACTCCTTTATTTAAGGAACTTTTTTTATTAAACAAAGTAATATATTGTACAAATATTTGTCAAGGCTATACCTATTTACATCTTAATTATATGTTATAATTTATGAACTTACTTAATCTCATTTTCCTACATGTCATTTTATTTTTTACAATCTTAATACGGTAACATATATAGTATGATTTCTTAGAAATAATTAACACCTACATAGTACTTATAACTAGATAACAATTCTTACAACTAATTATTTAGCAAGAACAAGTCCACTCGTATTTAAGGAACTTTATTTAATATTTGTCTGAAATGTAATAATAAATGCTAATTTCTTCAGTAAGAAAATAGTTAAGATTTAGTATGTAGTGTTAAGGTCGGATTATGAATTCGGGTCTAAAACTCGGGGGTCACGCGTTGTCGACAACTAAAATAGACGGATAGGTGATGTTACGATTAGATCCGAAAGTCAGGACAGGATGTACGAATCACTTAACAACCAACACTGTTACTTAATACATGATGTAAGAAAGCAGCAATATTAATTAATACGGAGAGAGTATTAGAAAGCAAATAACATGCACACATACTATCACGTCGTCTCCCTGACGGAGTAGGCAGAGAGGAAAGAGCGACAGATTTTCCTACAGCGACACACATATTTCGCTTCTTGTACATCTATTACACCTTGTTACACAGCTTATACGATTTCTCTGACACGTTAAATTTCCTTTCAAAATATTCACTTGATTCAATTATACTTTTCTTTGTCTTCCTCTACCGCGCCTCACATTTATATTGTATATTTATTTGGCTAGTCTTTCTTCATTTATTCGTTCCTTGTGCGAAAACCACCTCAGAATACTCTTGTTCATCTTACTCAACACACCAACCTTAAGTTCACATTCATCTCGAATCACTTCATTCCGTATTCAGTCATACATTGTCACCCCATGTATTCTTATAAGTGCACGCATTTAGACAGCATTTACTCAACTTACATCAGTTTTTAGCACTGCCGGTTCAAGTGTACATACTTAAGTGTCTCATTGAATTGTTTCCTATCGCTACACGTCATTTTCTATCCCTACTAACTTGGATATTGTTCTAATCTTTCATACTTTTCTATCACTACATCTATGACCATATGTCGATATGGTCATGGTGATAGACATTCAAGTAAATACATTCATAATACATAGAAACAATCACGTCATGTCCCTGTCAGAGTAGGCGGAGAGGACTGAACGTCAGAATTTCCTATCTCAACAAACATATTTCGCCTATTCCCCATCCATACGCCTTCTACAATTTTTCTGACTTTCTACGTTTCCTTCTTTCAGAATATCACTGATTTGATTCAACCACACTTTCTTTGATCTTCCTCTCACATGCCTCCCACTCACGTTTGCACTATATATCCGTTTTATTAGACTTTCTTCATTCATTCGTTCCCCATTTCCAAACCATCTCAGCGTGTTCTTCTTCACCTTACTTAACACATCAGCCTTAAGTTCACATTCATTCGTTCCACATGCCTAAACAAAGTTAAATTAAAATAATAAAATTAGAAAATATTCACCGTAATATACACATATTTTACGTAACGTAAGATAGTTTGTGAATATTTAATATCTTTGAAACGTATACATTAAAATAGAACGCACGTGTCACGTCACGTTGAAAAAATATTCGCAAATATATCTAGATACCCGTTCGAAGGTCTGCTTATTTTTGGCTATATCAATACTGACACCTCTGGCAAAAATAAGGAGAAAAGGAGGACGAAAGCATTGGGATTACTGCCAAAAGTCGATAAGTCCAGAACGCAGGTTAGAAGGAATTATAAATACAGATGATTTTTCGAAATTGTTGCCGTGTCAATGTGATTTATAAATTAGCCGACATTCCCCTGAAGATGCAAAGCGCTAGAAACATCTGCTTTATTTCAAACAACATTAACTGCACTCATGGATAGTGTAATCTTATGTTCAAATAATAAGATTAACATATTGTGCTTAGTAATGGATTGAAATTTTATAACTAAACGTTTATCTCTTATTTCTGGTTTAGAGTCAATTAGTTAATTTATGTTCTCACGATCAAAAGGTAGGTAAGTAATAACAGTTATTAAATAACATATTTTATTTGTTTGTTTTATTTACAGCCGTCCAGAGGAAGACCAAAGAACTCCTGGATGACTCAATGCTCCAAAATCCTGTAGAGAAGCGGCCTGGATGAAAGCGACACCCAGAACCGAAGAATATACAGCCTAAAAACGAGAAGAGCCGACCCCAACAGCTTACCTAAGCAATGAGTAGGGACAGTTGCAGGAATATTTATTTATATATGACAGTGACCTGGGAGCTACTAACATAAATAGTAAGCGGGAAGAGTGACAGCTGAGATGGTACGGGCACGTAAGACGAAGACCACCAGACCATACTGTAAATCAGGCAATGTCTGTGGATATTCCTCGACAGCCGTCCAGAGGAAGGCCAAAGAACTCCTGGATGACTCAATGCTACAAAATCCTGCAGAGAAACGGCCTAGATGAAAGCGACACCCAGAACCGAAGAATATATGTTATAGCCTGAGAACGAGAAGAGCCGACCCCAACAGCCTACCTAGGCAATGAGTTGGGACAGTGCCTGGAAGATTTATTTATTTAATTTACAGAAGTAGGTTAGGTGAAAAAAATATTTATTTAGAATAATATTTCTAATAAACTCACGCGTATTGTAAAATATATCAGAATCTGAGATTCACTATATGGCGCATTTTTATTATTCTGTTATATATTTTTTTTTCGCTAAATATAATAGTATCTACAAGTATTGCAGTTCAATTCGACTTATTATCCTGATTCATTGATATTTACTCGTAGATCAAAGTTATTATTTATTTATTTTTCTGTGTGCATGTACATCTGGTTGGCTTATCGTCATACAACAATATCTTCAAAACAACCAGTTAATCTGGGATACGTTGGGTTGTTTTAATCCATGATACTAATCTCTAAACAATAATGGTAGAACTAGAGGAAAGAAATTCGTTTAAGGATCATCATCATCATCAGCCCGTCACCGTCCAAAGTTGAACATAGGCCTCTCCTCTCCTCCTCCATTCCTCTCTTTCCTGGGCACATCGTTTCCAGTTGCTCCCGGCCACTCTTCCAATGCACTCTGACCACCCTGTCTGAGGACGGCCCACACTTCTTCCCTGTCTTGGGCACCACTCCAGCACTCTCTGGGTCCATCTATCATCTGTGCATCTGGCAATGTGTCCCGCCCAGTTCCACTTCTGAATGGCGACTCTTTCGGCGACATCAGCTACTTTGGTCTGCTGCCTTATCCATTCATTGGTTCTCCTATCCCTCAGAGAGATATTTAACATTCTTCTCTCCATGGCCCTCTGCGTCACCATGAGCTTGTGCACAATCTGTTTATTGAGCACCGATCTTTCCAGCTCCGTTTAAGGATAAGGAAGGTAAATTAGGAAGGATATTCTGATTCATGCAATATTTTACAATTCTCTCTTGAACCTAAATAAGTATGGTGAACGTCTCATAACTCTTGGAGTCGCGTCTTCGACTTTGCAGTCACGCTGAGTGAACCGCAAATGAAGATGTGTAAATACTATGTACATACTCGTATATCATCAATATACATCTTCAAATAGCAAAAGCCACATCACAGGTACAATGATGTAAGAAGTAGATATGTTATTGTATTTTATTACACTTTCATTGTATACTACGAGTATTATGTTCATACTCGTATTATGTTCATTATAATAAATGTTAAAGATATCATTAAGGTTCAACAGTTTTCAGTCCGAACAAGTTAAGCATATATGGACAGATATCACGTCGGCCACGTCAATGCGTGGTCAGGCGATGTTCCAGTTAAAATTTGATACCTCGACCCTCAGAAGTACGTAAACTTGAGCCAGCCAATAGAAGACTTGTTATTTTGTTATAAATATCTCTTTCAACCAGTCAATTGTTCTACAATGTTCCGAGTGAAACATATTATCGGGTGAAGAAAAAAATTAATATCGCGCGGTTATTAAGTTTCTTTCAAAAGAAAGGAAGAGTCCGACAGAAATTAAACAAAATCAACATCTCAACTTGATAAGCACTCAACTCTCAGCGCGTTTGGAATGAAGTAAGCAACAAAGATTTTTAGTCCTAACGACATCTTTCCGAGAAATATGAAACTACATTCCGGACAACCTATTACCATAAATGAGCTTTCAAGATTTATCAGATGTGCACCATTCTTATTTAAGTTTAAGAAAAATTAGAAAAAATATTACATCACTAAGAAGATGTCCTTTCATTCTAATTTTCCTTTTATCCTTCATTATCCTTGAACGAATTCCTTTCCTCTAGTTTTACCATTTTTGACACACATTAGTCATTTGTTTGTTTTCTTTTTTTGCTTTAATTTAAAGGAATATATATAGCTTTTTTTTGTTATATCTGTATTATATTACACTTTCATTATATAGAGTACAACCTGGCGGGCTTATTGTAATGTCACCAACTAGAAAGATGTTAAAGAGGTCTTAAGTGAAAACCAGATAAAAATCCTTTAAAAAAAATGGGTTCCAACGGGAATCGAGCCCGCAACCTCCGGGTCGAGAGACAAGCGTCTTACCAACTAAGCTATGGAGGTCGCCATGGATTAAACAGTTTATATAGAGCAAGAGTTCCTAAAGTGGTCGATTTGATTTTTCTGGAGGTCGATAGTTACAATAAAAAAATGTGGGGGTCGACGACAGCAAAAATAGGCCCCCTTACTACTGCTATTTGTTCGTCACTTCAAAATATATATGATTCCAATAGGTAACTAATTAAGAATATTTGTCAATATTTGTACTTATTTTGAATTTACATATTTATTTCGTAAATTTCAAAAATATAAAAAAACTCTGCTCGTATTTTTTTGGTATAATTTTCATCAGCGCATATTTCAATATTAAACGTTGCACAAGATAATGCAATGCATAATCCGTAGTCATTTTATCTTTTTCAATCCTTAATTACAAGTGATTAAAATGAAAAGTTTGATATCTAGTGAAATATTTAATATCGAGTACTGTACAAACTTATTAATTTGAGTAAGTAAAGTAAAGGGGGGAGACGGTTTTTAAAGTTTTAGGTAAAGGGGTCTGCGGCCGAAAAAAGTTTGGGAACTCTTGATATAGAGCAATAATCAAGACAAATGTAGCATGTATATAAAAATAATTATAATAAATATAATATAATAAATAAACCAAGAGAACATTACATATAGTTACTTATTACGTTATTACAGTAACTTGAAAAACCTTAAATAGTCTATAATAACTTTTGGAAGTAACCCTCGACGTGCGTTCATAGAATATAAAGCGAAAATCCCAAGAGAAAATATCCACTCAAGTGTTTGAAGAAGCGTATGGAGATGATTACGAATTCAAAAAGTAAGCAACTTGAAACCCCTCACACGGGTAAGCTAGAACAATAATTCCAAGCGAGGGAAAATATCCACGGCTCAGAAATGGAAGTTAAAAATAAAACGTTTTCGAGGATATCTTATAAGCGGAATAAAATAAGAAACGCGAGAACGAATAAACAAAAGGTGGAAACTTGGAATTTTTGTGGAACAAGGAATATATTATTTTGTGTTGTTGCTATATTTTTCACCATTCTTTTAAAAAAAAAAACATTTTACCAAGAGAAGATACTCGTACAAAGTTGCTTATTGCATACAGTCGAATCTGGCGTGTATGTTGCCATGTGGAAATTTATTCCAATCAATCTCAAACATGCCAAAAGATATATTTCTATTGGATCAATCTTTCTCTGCCTAAAAGTGTGGGTGGTATGTACAGCTTTAGAAAGCATTTGAACGCAGCTCTTTTTTTTGGAAAGTCTAGTCAAAGTTTATGATTGTTTGTGAATACTGCAAACATACACTTAACTCCACTTAAAGCCGAATGTGATGATATCAGAAGATATGCAAAGGTTACATTCTAATATGTTTTTCTAAACACATACAGATGCGAGGAAGTTTCTAATTTAATTGCCACAACCTTCATCTTACTATCACTCAACTTTTTTTTGTATTATTTTTTATTTCTCAATAATAGTGGGTTGTGTTCCCGAATAAGAGCGCCCTTGAGGAGAAACTGCTCTCTAAAGTGCTTTATAGAATTGCCCTTTCATTTAAGTGAAAATAGACAGCCATTTAAAAAAAACAGTTTTTTTTATTATATAAAAAACGTGTACTATGGGGTAAAAACTGTATGGTCATAATAAAAGTGAAAATTGTAGAATATTTATCAATAAATTACTCTATTATTCTTTATATTACATTAGTCCCGCTACACGTGTTTCTGCCCCTATCCCAACGTTCTCTTCAGGGGGAATGATTCTTATAAAATTGTACCTTGGATGAGAATTGAGCGAAAAACATTGGGATAGAATTAAGTTTTAAAATCTCTTTTATCTTCATCAATATAAAATTGGGCGTGATAGTAATGATCATTATTTTGCAATTATGTTCCTATTACTTCTTAACCCATAATGAATGTCGGCTTCCATGGCATAGTTATTAAGACACCTGTCTTCCGACAAGAAGGTCGTGGGTTTGATTCACGTTGAATCCATTTTTTTTAAAAAGGTACCAGACCTCTTTAACATATTTCTGGTAGGTTGTAAGAGGCACTTGGCAATAAGCCCGCCAGGTTGCATTATATAAAATAAAAGTGTAATACAATACAATACCTTGAAAGGGAAATACATAGCATAGTGATATATGGTGAGGTGCGGGCAGCTGACTCGAGGCGGTCCCGTATCGTATAATCAACTATGTATATTGTTATTTTATTATATTTTTGAAATCATTTTGATTTGTGCACTTGCTTAATTGTGTACGAGTATTATTTTAATTGTTGAATTGTGTTCATACATTATATTATATATTTGTGGTTGGTTTAATTGAACTGTTATTTATAATTTTTTTAATTATATTATTTTTGTGTGATTGTCCGTCTTTGTGAGGTTCGTGGGCATGTTCTCGCGTATATGTTTATGGATTTCGTGGGGGTGGATAGTCATTTGAATGATTTATGCGACCACGTAACTTGCTTCATTTACTTTTGTCTGGTTGGTTGGAAGAGATTGCCACTTGGGAATAAACCCGACAGATTGTATTGCAATAAAAGTGTTAAATAAATAAATAAATAAAAAAAAAAATTTTTTTCTTTGTAATGATTGAAGCAGGCATTTTTTTTAAAATAATTTTGTAAGATACACTGTACCGTTGACAAAAAAATAAATAAAAGTATCCGAGTATTAAATATAAATACTATTAGTATTTTAAGGCCCATTTAACTGGTAGAATGTCATTTAACTTGTATGTGACCCATAAAGTATTTTTCAAAAATTCTTCACCCGTACCTACACAAACGGCATTCCATCATAATTTATGGAGTTTATCTGTTATTACGACTCGAATGTTGCATCGGCTCGACCCACACCCAATAGCGCTCAGAGCTATCACACAACGCGGAGCTATAGTAATTTGCCACCGATGCCCTCACAGCTTGAAGTTATAACATGCGAATTCAATCTCTATTTGTATCAGATGGTATCGTTAAGAAGAAATTGAAAATAATAAGAAAACAACGGGTCGAGAAGACGTGGCGATCAATCACATTGAAATTTTACCAGAGAGTAAAAGTATTATTATAAATTTGATTGAGTTGCTTCTGTTTTAATTTTTACATATACTTTTTCTTCGTCACATGCTCAATGCTGAGTGTCGGAGTTCCCTGCTATACCTCGAACTCAGCGCACCATCGGCCTCCATTCCTGTCAGTCCTGGACCATATTGAATGCAGCACTTTTATTTGATCCATTAATCTCCTAGGAGACATTTTCCTCTTGCTCGGCTTCCATTAACTGTCCTGTCTCCGTGATCACCAGCTTTTCCAAATTTTCATAATTATTTCTAGCATCACATCCAAAATATGTTATGATTCTTTTATTATATTCTAATAAGTTAAAAAACTTTATTTACTCAAACAAATTTATGAGCAAAGTACAAATTGCTGCACCTGATCATCTAAGGCAAAATGGAGGGTTGAAGAGGTGTTGGCAGGAGGCAAATCTCCTGGCTCCGCAATATACGTGATTGAACTGGTATAAGGAGCGTTGAGGATCTTTTTCGGGCTGCCGGGGACAAAGATGCATATTCTCAGGTGATATTCAACGTTGGGGGGACCTGACATGACACTGGGAAGAAGAAGAAACAAATTTATATATTTATTTTAACATAAGGGTCGAAGAAAATTCGTATCTTGGAAGCAAGTTCACATCGGACGGACGAGCGAAGTGAGATATTGAAAAAAGAGTAGCAGCAGACAATAGAGTGAACGGTGAATTATAAAATGTGTGTACCGACTAAAGCATTTCAAAGAGAAGCTAAGCTGCCTACTTATAATTGAATCCTGGACGACGGACGGACGGGCGAAGTAAGATATTGGAAGAAGAGTAGCAGCAGGCAATAGAGTGAACGGTGAATTATAAAGTATGTCTACCGACTGAAGCATTTCAAAGAGAAGCAACGCTGCCTACTTATAATTGAATCCTAGTCTCAACATTAGGATGTGCAAGTGAAACATGGACGTGGCAAAAAGTGATAAAATTAAGATACATGTTACAAATGAGAGCGTTGAGTACAATCTGTAGAAAAATAATATAGGAAATAATAAAGAATAAAGACATTAAAAAGTGTGGAATGAACGATGCAATGCTTAGAATGAAGAAAAGAGCGCTGAGATGGTTCGGCCATGTATAGTATAAATGTGACTGGCAGAAGTAAAAATGTATGCCAGGATAAATTAAAAATCCGTTCTCCCCGCCTACCCTAATAGGAACATAGCATAATGATGGCAGTGATAAATCAATAAACTCGAATGATTTTGTTGAAAAATGTATCCAGATTTTTTACAAACATTTTTCCCTATTCTCATTTCGGTTGGGCAGAAAAGCGCCATTTCTTTGTATAATATATCATCAAAATGAGTGTTAATCCCGCAGGGTGGCAACTCAATTCGATCATATCGCTATGGTAGTGCACTGTTGGGGCAACTAAAATAAAAAGACCGTTTCTTTTTCACTAAAAAGATCAGTACAATATTGTCACATCCTTTTAGAAAGACACGCGATTCAAGACAAAGACATTCGCCATTACATTAACACAGGGGCGTTACTAGATGTTTGTTATAGAGCACGGAGCAACAACAACAAAAAACACGCCCCTTACGTAACTATCACAAAGGTTTTTTCATTGATCACGTATTTAATAATAATAAAATAACAATTTATATAACATCGTTTAGCGACCAAACACTTCTCAAGGGCGCTCCAAATTAAGATTCGAACCCACTCAAAATTTTTGATAAGCCTCCCAAAAGGATGGTTTAAAATTATTCCTAAAGCTGCACACGCCACCCATATCCATGACACTAGAAGGCAGACCATTCCACGTCATTTATGTATGTATTTACAAATGTCCACACAAAACCCATAATATTATACTATTTAATACAAATAGATTAAAAATATAGAGTATATTTATTGCTTTTCATGGCCTTATGTGTACAACGAAACAACTTTCTTTGATATTTTCGAAAGATAAAAATATGTCTACGTTTGATAACTAATATTATTCTGAAAAACGTTTCGTAAGTCAGTGGTTCTGAACAATAAATTGTCAATGGTTCTTGACATAAGAAAATAGAACATTATTATTTTTTATCCACATTCAACAAAACTCCAGTTCTGCGCACCAATCTGAGCTTCAGCAGGTGCTGTTGCCATTTTGGCTTCCCCATTGTTCCGCCCCTGCATGAACGCGCTCATTGTGAAGCCGCGCACGCAATCAAAATAATTGCAGTTCTAACTAATTCCGCAAGACGTGGGCAATCTGCGAAATAGATGGATTACGCCGAGTCGAAGCGCCATGACGTCCTAATTGGACGCTTTCCATTCTTGATTCGAGGGACAGCACAGAGAAGGAATAATTGTCATTGGCAACACGTTTCCTGATTGTCAATAAGACAATAAACGTATGAATTTTCTTTATTGAATAATTTCCACTTATTGGTTCAATAAACAAAAGTTTGTAATTACGTTTGTGACTTCCTATAAAAGTTGAACCGCTAATAGTTTAGACTAGAGAACTCTGTCCAATCAGGCAACCAACATGTTATGCTGGTTGCCTGATAAGACTACTAAGAAATGCTGGCAGATATGAGGACGACTTCGAAGGTATCTTGGTAAGATGCATGTCTTCCATTCAAGGTTGTCGGATTCCATTCACGTTTGGGTATAACAATAGTTAACTAAATTATGTTGGATAATACGATCTATTAGCATATGGGTGACTCGAAAACAATAGTTCACGAGAAGCTTTTAAACTGGTTCAACCCTGCCCTTCCTCGGTCATTTTCTAACACGACATCCAGTTATGTTTGCATTATAAATTTATTAAGTCAATCTTTCAACATGCCCGAACCACATCAAATTGTTATATTTCCCCAACTTAACACATCAATTTTAGGCTCATTTTAGAAGTATTATAAAGGGATAAATTCAATAAGTTCATGTACAGCTGCTTTCAATACGGTTACTAGGCTGATTTTTGGTAGTCATAAATATTGGTCCACTTCTAAAAATTCCACACTGGCTTAAGTGTTGAGAATGGATTGATTTCAAACTTTATCTCTTTGAATTCAAGTATTTTAATGATATGTATACATTGTATCATTCGAATATGTGTCTGAGAGGTGTTCCCTTCATCTAATAAATTTATTGTTCTAAATCAATTCAATAGGCCGGGATATTATGATAAGAGATTATGCTATTGCTGGTCATGTGGCGTGGAATAGTCTGCCTGCTAATCTTAGAGATATTGGTGGCGTGTGCAGTTTTAAGAAGCACTTAAAGACAATTATTTTTGACAGGTCTTATCAATATTTAAGAGTGTATTTGAATCCTAAGCTATAGCGCCCTTGAGAAGTGTTTGCTTTATAAACTAATATATAAATGGTCCTTTTATTTTTATTATTATTACAGTTTCAATTTAGAATTATCTTATCCAAGATGCGTACAACGAGAAAAGATGGCAACAGTCATCTAACCAATTTTAGATTTCTTTTTTATTACGACCGCAGGAAACTAAACACATGCGGAAAAAAATACCACACTTAATGCACGATACGATAATATTATCCAGTCACATACTGTCTGAGCTCATTTCGGTCCATAATACAGCGATTAAGGAGGAATCTGGTAATGGGTAAAGAAAGCGGAAGGCTTTCCACTTGTGGTGAGCGAGCTGGAGCCAAAGGTTTCGAGTTACCGGTACACGTGGTGAACTGGATGGCCTCGGGACAATAACATCTAATGAACAAAATACAAAATATCGATTTCTAAGTTTTGAATGTTTGCTTTGTCTCGCAGGAATTTAGATATTCACTAAACAATGTAATAATAACCGTAGGATAGAAATAAGAGATTTTTTATGATTTTGAAACACAGATAAAATTAAATTTTATGTCCGAAAACTTTTACGGCCGTTTTCCACTAGTTTTAAATATTCAAAACTAGCGCTGGGACAAGGTTGTTTTTTTTGTTGGATATAAAAAAAATGCCAAATTAAAATATATTTTTTTCGGCAGCAGGTAAAATGTTCAAATTTTTTTTAAATAGACGATTTTTTAGCTTTATTACAATAAAATAAACATAATCCCAGATCTTCAAAATATTGTAAATTGGGGACGTATCGTCATTTGACCCCATAATGTAAATCAACAGATGAAAATAAAAATGTCATACATTTATAACTTTATTTTTCTAGATTTGAGGGCGGCAAAATCATCAATTTTCTAAAACTTATTTCACGTAGTGATTTGGTACAGAATAAAATATATGGAGTGTTATACTATATTGATATTTAGAATCTTTCTTTGTGGTTATGTCATGCTTTTTCTCTTTATTGCTGGCTGATTTTGGCGCCTTTCAAATATCACGCATAGGGCCAGTGCCCCGTTTGCCCTACCCGTGTTCCGCCTCTATTTAAAACACTTAAATAACATTAACACAAAATAAAAATGTTTTAAGAAATACGATAAAAACGCCGAGACATACCTGGTTCTTATCCCTTTCCTTGAATTCTTCCCTACACTATCTTAATCTTAATAATAATAAAAGGACAATATATATAGCGCCGTTTAGAGAATACTCTCCCGAAAAGTCCTTTAACTCAGAATTCAAACCCTCATTAATAGATTAAAAGTAGGTATTACAAAACAAAAAGATAAAGAAATTTAGTGTAAGGATAGGAAGGGCATTAAATTAGGTTGTGGTCATTAGATAATTTACTTCTCCGATTCTGTGTAATGTATCCCTACCAATGTTAATATGCTTATCTTATCATATACTCTTATCCACTTCCAATATATCATGCAAAACAATGTTAAGCTTATCAATGTTAGCCATATCTCTGTACTATGATGTATCCCTACCAATGTTAATATGCTAATATTATCATATACTCTTATCCACTTCCAATAAATATTATAAGTTATCATGCAAACCAATGTTAAGCTAACCATATCTGTACTATGTAATCTAGAACCTATAAATATTAGTGTTATCACGTGTATGTCAAACTTAACTCAATGTATTATGTTTAAATTTATTATCTCGTTGGCGGTTTCCTATCCAAATTCAATAAAGATTTGGTATCACTAAATGGAAGAAAACTGCGAACGAGATAAATCGCCTGATATCGATTTGACCTTAAGGGCATCGATAACATACCCGAAAAATTCCTTTTTAATCTATCGAAGGGTCGTGCGTATGGTTATCTTTGATTTAAATAGAACGTCATATCAGATGCAGCAAGCATTATTCTTAAAGCCACTACGATGTTAACATCATCGTTATTATTACTTCTATAATACTTTTAATATTATACTTCAATGTAATTCAACCATTATACAAATAAAATTACATAGTTGAAATTCTAAAAGTGTTTTCGTTGCAAAAGGCCATAACAGAAAATAAATTGGTGTCTCCCCTCTTAGAGATAAGTGTCGTCCTCGACTTATTATCTGTATACGTTTAGATAAATATATTTGGTAAGAAAAACGCAAAAAACTTACCACGAGAAGATGAATTACAAAGAAACATTTGTAGATCTTCTGTATTACTCATACATTTTCGCTGTATACAGTAAAACTTGGCGGACGTATTGCCATGTAACAATGTCTTCCAACCAACCAAAAATGTGTTAAAGAGGTCTTAATTAAAAACCAACAAGAATCCTTTTTTTTTAATCTAGATTCCGACGGGAATCAAATCCGCAGCCTCCGGGTTGGGAGACAAGCGTCTTACCAACTAGGTCAAGGAGGTCGTTCTGATAGATGATAGTAACACATTCAGATTTAGGTATAGTGATGACTATGTGTTTAGTGTTCGTATATAATGATAAATTTTGATAAGACCTCGCAAAAATGCTTCCTTAAGTTTCACACGCCACCCATATATCGACCACTCAGAGGAAGATAGTTAATATCATGTTACAGGACCAGCGACGGCAAAATAATCAATTTGTTCGATGAAGACGAAATCGACCTCAAAATTCTACTCCTTTCCACTCTTTGTTAAAACTATTAAAAGGAAATAATATTATTGACTTTAATTCTAACTCGTATCTTAAAAATATATATTATTTCGTAAATAAATTAATAACGTCTTACAATTGCATGGCTACAGATTTTCGAAAGACATAAAAGAAACCTCATGTAGATTATTTCGAAATAGCCGTACAGTGGTTGCGCGCGATGCTCTCGCCTGGTCCTGTGCTGGTCACCGCGAGTTTGTTCACGTTGCGGTCGCGAGTGCGAATGGGTAAGTGAGTGCTTCTTGCGTGCTAACTATATTCGGAAATGTTTTTTTAACATCGCTGCGTACAGAGGCTGCAACGGCTTCGAAACGTCGGCCATTATTTTATTCACGGCAACAACTCGGGTAAAAATATTTCAAACTAGTAACATTTTATTTTGTTTTAAATTACAGGGCACGTGCGCGACACAGCTTGCCACTCAAACGAGAATTATTTCAGGTCGAACGTTGTTATTGTACACTGTAAACATATTTGATAAACTTCCTGCGCGCTGGATATTGGACGAAGTATTCAAAACAAAATCTACTTTATTCAGCGATGCAGGTGTTGCATTCATTCAATGTTTTTTATTGTCAAAATAGTTACATGTCCCAGTCATTAAAAGTTATAAAACAAAATATAAGGTTACAACTTCTCTTCCAAAAAAAACTATTATTTTTGGATACATATCTTTTCAAAATACGATGCGTGAAAATATTAATGTATATATATACAATATGGAAAGTAAAAAAATAATCAAATACAATCGAGACTTGACTAGAAAAAAATAAAATCATTCTCAAGGGGAATAGGAATACGAAATTATAAGACAAAATATATAAAAAATACTTGAAATAAAATTAAATATTCAGTATCCCAGTCAATTGAGGATATGCCAGAGAAGAAAGGGTCCAGGAGGGCCTGAACTCTACAAATATCCACCAAATAAGATATGAAGCTACTCAAGTATTGCATTTTTTGGATTAATGAATTGCAATGCGCTATTATGCCATGGAAACAAATCTTAATGAAAAGTTCAATATAGAAAAACTCTCACCCTGAGAGTAATATATTGTATCTCACACTACCGTTGTATACAGTACAACTCCGTTTGAGGAAACCTATTTATATTCTTCGTTCTGGGGCTATAAGGAATTCTAGTTTCTAGCATTCGTAAGATATTCCCGTCACTGCAACTGAGACTCCTGCATTACAACATGAGCTAGGCTCTATTTTCCTGGACTGAGCAAAATCATCTGTTCAGTATAAACAAATGTTCCTGTGTATCCTAAAGTCGACCATTTTCACCAACCCACCATCAGTATACAATACAGGGAATTATTAAACAGAGCTTCTGAATTAAAAGATTTGAGAGTAACCTTTGATGTCGGACTCACATTCGTTAACCATTTATCTCGTTTGATAAGTATTGCATTTTTTGGATTAATGAATTGCAATGTGCTATTATGCTATGGAAACAAATTTTAATGAAAAGTTCAATATAGAAAAACTCTCACCCTGAGAGGAATATATTGTATCTCCCACACTTCCGTTGTATCCAGTACAACCTAGCGTATTGATTATCGTCATATGGCACTCACTTCCAACCATGCAGAAGCATGATAAAGATGCATTCAATGAAAACTCGGCTGGAACCCTTTGAATCGGGATGGAAGGCAGACAAGCGTCTTACCAATTAGATAAAGGAGGTCGCCATATCTAAGGACACCGTCTAGTTTATGATGCAAAATTACGAAGACTAATTTGTTTGTGTTTTTCAAGTATTCCAATTTTATTGAATTGTCATATTTCATTGTTTGATAATGGCTGCTTAAAAGGGTACAAATATTGCGTGATATATTCCAAATTAGATATACGTTTTAGTGGGACACACGCTAATATTTATTTAATAATAGCGATAAAAGGATAATTTATATAGCGCCGAGTAGAGAGACAATTCTCGTCAAGGGACTCGACCGTACCATTATTTAAAGATTAAAATTATTACAAAATAAATATAATATATATACAGTTAGTCGTCGACTTACGACTGTTCGACTTTACGACCACAATCCGCGATCTGTATTATAAGCATTTTGAAGCCCTTTCGAGATGTCTACAAAAAGGAAAATGTCAATTTCTCAACCTGCCAAGAAGCGAAGATAGGTTAGTGATTTGAAAACAAAAATGGTGGTAATTAAGCAGTACGAAGGTGGTAAAAAAGTTAATGCCATTCCATTGCGAGTGATTTGATGCTGCTATCACACTTTACTGTGTCGACAATTCCGAAGGAAAAAGCAAGGATTCGTGAAGCTGTGAAGATCAAATTGAAAAATGCACACCGTTATCCCTTTTTACTGTGCAGACGAAGACTACAAATTTAATGTATAACAAACACCTGTATTTTGTGTATTCATGTTTTATTAATATAATATTTAACCAATTTTACTGCAGTATAATTTTTTTGGTTAATCCTAACAAATGTAAAAATAAAAAACAAAACAATACACGAAGATAATACACGAATATCAGGAATGCTAATGATAAAGGGAACAAAGACAAACTCGAAAAATAATAAAAAAAGAAACCATAGAGAAACCCGATAAATGACAGTGGTGATACACTGATTATAACAAAAACATAGAAAACAGTCTTGTAATATCATCACGCACTATAATTTACATATGTACGGAAATAATTGCATAAGCCGACTTACGAACAGATCAACTTACGACCTGTTTATCGGAACCGAGTGCGGTCGTAAGTCGACGAATACCTGTATGTTACACGTAACTTGAGTATAGGTAGATAGTAGCTGTGGACATAATTTTACACACATACATTACCATCACGCCGCTTCGCTGCTAGGGTAGGAAAAGGACAGAACGTGAGAATTTCCTAAGTCGACACACATATTTTGCATCTTCCAAATCCATAAACCCTCTTATACAGCTCCTACGATTTCTCTTAATTCTAACTTTTCCTTCTTTCAAA
This sequence comes from Odontocerum albicorne, assembly GCA_949825065.1. Classification (NCBI taxonomy): domain Eukaryota; kingdom Metazoa; phylum Arthropoda; class Insecta; order Trichoptera; family Odontoceridae; genus Odontocerum; species Odontocerum albicorne. The sequence continues at coordinate 34,784,266 of OX463850.1, forward strand.
ATATCATTCACTGAATCCAGTCACACTTTCATTGACCTTCCTCGACCAGAGTGGTCGAGGACCCTTGGGGGCATCCAGTTTTAAGGCTCGCGGGGCAGGAAAATACACGTAATCCATATCTATATCTTTCACTTGTTCCAACCATACTTTTCTTTGTGTTCCTCTAACATTTGCACTATATATTTGTTTTGTTAATATTTCTTCATTCGTTCCAAGTGCCCAAACCATCTCAAAGTGCTCTTTTTCATCTTAATCAACAGATTAACCTTAAGCGTAAAATTTATTTATTTCAATGGGAACATAATTATGGATAAAACCACGGTCTACATCAGCCGGCTCATTAGGATCTTTGCGAGTTCTGAGACAGCTGACTTACAACTTCGAAATTCAAACATAAACAATCCGAGATTCAGACGCTCATGAGATTTGACAAATCTCACCCAAAAAATATGTTAAATAAAAACTGGGTACATTTATTGTGCATCAAACTCAATATATCAACGTGTTATAAAAATATCAACGTGACTGTCCCTGCTATACGTGTATAATAGATTGTATGTAATACTAAATGTTTTATGAACGCGGGGGTGTTGTTAAATTAATATGATTTTTATGTCGGAATTGATTATCCGACACCATTTTTATAATGCATGTTCAACATTTTACAATGTGCAATTTGCATAAGTTTACATTTATAAATAAATAACGCCGATAAAAACACATCCATTCATGAATGCGCGCGCATTTGATGGGCACGGGAGTCGATCTTTCGGTGGGCGGAAGACATTACCATAAAATTGTCTAAATAAACCTGTCACTTGGTCAACACGTAATGACTTCAGCTAATAGACCAATATGGGGGCGCATCCATAGTTTGATAGTTTGCCACGTCCTTTCTTGATTCGATATCGACAACGGTTTTATATTTTTAGTAATAAAAGATATCCGTCTATCTAACGAATTGAGAAAAATATATCTTAAATTAATGGACAGCGACGCAGAGGTAGAACGAGGAAAGAATGAAAGTAAGCGAACGGAATTTTAACTGAGAATAAATTGAAACAGAAGAGCATGTATGACGGTATTTGCCCCAAAAGGGGCATGGTGTGATTTGTGTTTATTTAATTTTATAAACCACAATGACGACATTTTCTTCTTGCAGTTAATTGACGACCTCCGTGGCCTAGTCGGTAAGACGTCGTCTGTCTACCAATCCGGGGTGGTTGCGGGTTCAATCCCCGTTGGAACCCAGAAATAAAAAAATAAAAATTAGTCTGATTTTCACTAAAGGCCTCTTGAACATCTTACTGGTTAGTTGAAAGGGATTGCCACTTGACAGTAAGCCCGCCAGGTCTTGAGTGAAAACTAGACCTGTAACTTTAAAAAAAAACTGAATTCGAAAAACTTAATCCGCAATACCGGGGTTCGCAGACAGGTCTTTAATACCAACTTCACCACAGAGGTCGTCTGTTACTCGAATCTAAATAGTCTGTAAGCCATAATCTATAACAAGAACTCCGTGACCTATTTGGTAAGAGGCCTACCTTTTTACCTGGGGATTGAGAGTTCAATGCCCAGTTATACAAACATTTTTTAGAAAAAAGGTTCCAATTAAGGGCTCGTTGTATTATATTATCGACAAGTGGCAATATCTTCGAACCAACCAGAAAGACGTAAAACAAGCTTTAAGCGAAATAGACTGAATCCTTATTAAAAAAAAATGGGTCTAATAGAAATCGAACCCGCACTCCCCAGGTTAGAAGTCAAGCATCGTACCAACTAGACTTACTAGACCACGGAGGTTGTTTCTGGTTGATTGGGAGATATCGTTACAAGACAGGTTCTACTGTATACAACGAAAGTATTTATTATACAACTGTTCCACCTGATTTCTCCAATTCTGTTTGAGGAAACCTATTTATATTCTTCGTTCTGGGGCTATAAGGAATTCTAGTTTCTAGCATTCGTAAGATATTCCCGTCACTGCAACTGAGACTCCTGCATTACAACATGAGCTAGGCTCTATTTTCCTGGACTGAGCAAAATCATCTGTTCAATATAAACAAATGTTCATGTGTATCCTAAAGTCGACCATTTTCACCAACCCACCATCAGTATACAATACAGGGAATTATTAAACAGAGCTTCTGAATTAAAAGATTTGAGAGTAACCTTTGATGTCGGACTCACATTCGTTAACCATGTATCTCGTTTGATAACGTACTGTTACAAACTATTCGGTTTTATAATGAGAATATCAAAATAATTTTACAGTATCGATATCCTTCGAAACTTATATAATTATCTAATAAGAACTAAATCAGAATATGCGTGTGCAGTTTCGGCTCCTTATTAGCTCAAATATAACGTAAAAGAAATACAAAAAAAATCCTCAGATATCTATGGTACAAAACAAAGGGCGATTACCCAAAATATGCGCAACATATCGAACTTCTCATGGTGAGTGTCTATAGAAGCCTCGAAATAAGAAGGCAAACATCCATTACGATATTCCTACTAACGGTTTTTAAAGGTTGCTTTAACGCCAATTAATATAGCCATGCGAGGAATCACCCTCTGTTCTACGTACCAACTTACATAACGAATATCATGACTAAACACTTAGTCACGCGTGCTATAGAGATATTTAAAACTGAGTAAATAAATTATATACAAGTGTGTTGGCTGAAAGATATAACGTCCTCGTGGCCAAGCTCACCCTCTATTGGTGGGGGTATTTCGACTAGGGGAGGTGTTATGAGATGAAGCCAGATCTTTTGATTACTTGTCTTTTAAATGTATTATATTTCCATTATCTTGAAATATATTTGGAAATTAATTTTATTTTATGCAAATAAACGGTACAATGTACCTTATAACAAAAATAAAATAAAGTAAAGCTTAGAATGTACTTAGTTATAGCTTAAAGTTTCCTAGAATTTAGTATCACTCCATCCACTATTATTTTAAAACTTTATAATTTGGCATTGCAATCATGTAATTATGATACATTAGTATGTTAAATAATCTTACATTCATTTTATTTTTATGTGTTATCTAATTAAAGCTGACGAACATTTTTACTTTATAATATTTGTACTTATATTTATTTTTAATCTTGAAAAATTCCATTATTGTTATTTAATGTTTCCTAGAATCTGGCATGCCTAAACAATTAATATGTTAAATAAACTTACTTTCATTTTATTTTTATGTGGAATACAATTTAAGCTGACGAACATTTTTACTTTATAATATTTGTACTTATATTTATTTTTAAACTTGAAAAATTCCATTATTGTTATTTAATGTTTCCTAGAATCTGGCATGCCTAAACAAGTAATATGTTAAATTAACTTACTTTCATTTTATTTTTATGTGGAATACAATTTAAGCTGACGAACATTTTTACTTTATAATATTTGTACTTATATTTATTTTTAAACTTGAAAAATTCCATTATTGTTATTTAATGTTTCCTAGAATCTGGCATGCCTAAACAAGTAATATGTTAAATAAACTTACTTTCATTTTATTTTTATGTGGAATACAATTTAAGCTGACAGCATTTTTAATTTACAAAACGTGTGTTCATTTCAATGTTTGAATATAAAATATTATTTTTTCTTTTCACTTCATTAAAAAAATAAAGTGACAAGTTTTTGTAAACGCACTGTTACTCACACTATTGCAAAATGACTCTTCTGGCTGAAAGATCTATACTTAAAAAAATAAATTTAAATATTGACGTAACTGAAAAAAAAACGTGATATATTCTCGGCACCGCCTAGCAGTATGAGAAGAATCCTGGCTGATATTCTTCCTAACGTATAAGCTAACTAAAAGCAGAATATCTTTGCGTAACAGGAGTAACACGTGCAAAGTGGATTAAATAAATCCGTTAGACCCCAGGAGGTACGTGTTCAGTATGCTCGGTCTACGTTTGATCAAGTTCAATTCAATAAAAACAATCTGAGACTGGTAAACATGAAAGTATTCAGCTTAAAGTAAAGTTCCATCTTTATCAATCAATGTATCTAACACAACACATTCTTCTTAACCAATTCACTGGTGAGGTCAGTGAACAGGGATTGATGGATTCGGTAAACCTATCGCAACTCAATAAGCAATACGCCTCGCATATTCTAAAAATAATTTCCAACTTCCACACGCAGAGACTATAAACGAATACAAATTGCCATCATGTGGATATATATTATGGCAAAATGTACGCATCTCTTCCTCAATTGGTAGGCGATGATATGAACAGCCGGCACCAGAAACATTATAAAAATAAGCATTATCCGCTCGAATGTTTCATGTGATTCCCCACACATTAAGATTGGTTTTAAAGGCGTCTTATTTATGTAATAACAACAATGACTTCCGTGGCTTAGTTGGTAAGACGCCTGTCTTCCTACCCGGAGGTTGCGTGTTCAATTTCCGTTGGAACTAGAGTGACCAGATTTCAGTTTATTTAAACCCTGAGATAGTTCCTGAGTAAAAAAAGGTACTATTCAATGCGAAATAAAAGATATACAAGATTAAAAAAAAACAATGCAAGATTAAAAAAAATCCTTTCTGTTAATGCTTAAACCAATGTCCTTTTCTTTTTAATAAAGTGATGGAGGAATAATATATAATCAAACACAATGGTTATGGTAAAAACATCTAGAAACTGGGATAACCCAAAGTAAAAAAAATATTTCATATTAGTATGTCACGTATATTATTTTCATTGATATACCCGACTTAAGTTTTACTTAATTAAGATATTATTACAAAATTAGCCTCACCCGGAGAAATTATAATAAAACCCGAAGCCCGGAGAGACAGTGTTGAAATCCTGAAAGCTTGTATCCATAGTTTGAACCCAGATTTAAAAAAAAAGGATTCTAGTTTGATTTTTAATAAACGGCCATCTTAACATCTTCCTGGTTGGTTGGGCGAGAATGGTATATAGCAATACGCCCGCCAGTATATAACGAAAATGTTGAAAAAACTTTAACACGATTTTAACATGTGTGTAAATAGAAGTAGGTATATACACATACTATCCATCACGCCTTTTTCCTGTCGTTGCAGGTAGAGGACTGAGCGCCAGACTTTCTTACCTCGACACACATCATTCGGCTTTTCCACACCCATACATTTTCTCATACAAGTTTTACGATTTCTATGATATTCTACGTTTCCTTCATTGAGAAAATCATTCATTTGAGATCCAACCATACTTTCTTTGGTCTTCCACAAATACGACTTCTACTCACATCTGCACTATATATATCTGTTTTTTAGTCTTTCTTCATTCATTCTACATGTCCAAACCATATCAGGGTGCTCTTCTTCATCTTACTCAACACATCAGCCTTAAGTTCAGATTTATCCCTTATCACTTAATTCCGTCTTCTGCCATACATTGTCACTTGACGTATTCTTCTTAATGGACGTAGGTACATATGCTTTATGTTAACCTGTACACCGCGTTAAAAATCAAATTCCACGAATCCTGTGCGCGGCACAATTTCGGCGTTTTTTAATTTCTAAGTTTAAACGCGTATTTTGTTTAGAACCACTGATATTTGATTACAACACCAAGTAAACATGACATTCAAGTAATTTTCTGATAATAAATAATAGTCATTACTCTTAAGGAGACTCTTTAAATAAAGGAGATAAACTAAACATTACGTAAAATACACAAAGGAATGCTACAGATCAGATCACAGGCGTTTGTGCTTCCCGCGAGGAACACGTTAAGGATCTAACTCACTTGTTACCTGTTTTAAAACGAATGACAATTCGTTTCGCTTCGCATGAAGTGATGACCTGAGTGATCTAATTGGTAACGCGCTGGAATTCCACCCGGACGTTTCGGGTTCGATTTCCGATGTTACTCGATACAATATTAAAAATAAGTTTTCGAGTCTAGTGTTCCAGTTCGCCTGGTATCAGTACTCGAGTGAATTACACGTAAAAATGATTTCTTCTTCACGTGCGGTAGTATTGCCAACAAGTGCGAAATATTAGGAATGTTAACAAACAGTTGTTTTATCGATTTCGAGTAGAATATAAACATAATAAATATTCCTAAAGCTTTTGAGGGTAAAGGGTATTCATAGATATCATTTATCCTCAACAGCTCTGGTTATGTCGGGTTGGAAAAGATTGCAATATAGCAATAAACAAGCCGATTATATCATGTAAAAGAAGTTTGAAAAGAAATAAATGAACTCATCTCGTCACACATGGAAAGCATCATGTGTAACGAAATTATTGTATGTGGACGAGGGAAGAGCTGATTGTATGTATAATTATTGTATGTTGATGAGAGAAGAGCTGATTGTATGTATAATTATTATATGTGGACGAGGGAAGAGGTGATTGTATTTATAATAATTGTATGTGGACGAGGGAAGAGCTGATTGTATGTATAATTATTGTATGTTATGTGGACGAGAGAAGAGCTTATTATATGTATAATTATTGTATGCGGTCGAGTGTAGAGCTAATTGTATGTATAATTATTGTATGTGGATGAGAGAAGAGCTGATTGTATGTATAATTATTATATGTGGACGAGGGAAGATGTGATTGTATTTATAATAATTGTATGTGGACGAGGGACGAGCTGATTGTATGTATAATTATTGTATGTTATGTGGATGAGAGAAGAGCTGATTGTGTGTATAATTATTGTATGTGGACGAGGGAAGAGCTGATTGTATGATATATTTATTAATTCGTTTAACACTTTATTGTATAACAATTTAGTGGGCTAATTGCCAGATAAAAATATGTTCTAATCAACGAAATAGTAGTGAAGAAAGTAAAATACATTAAAAATTATTCGAATCATACTTATTAAAAGGGAAGATATGGAGAGGAAATGTTAATGGGGAATAAGACACATTACATTACTGGTTTGAAAGTAAGAGTAATAGAAAGGCATGGAGAACTGTCCTCTGTGCCTACCCCAAATGGACATGGCGTGATATTACATAGGTATGTTATTCCAAAATATTATTAACTTGAACCGACCAAACTTTCCTCGTGCTTCTTCTGCCACTAGGTACATACCATTTTAAATCCAAGGTATTTGGTATATTCCCAAATACATAAATATATTGTTAGAGGCAATTACTAAGATGTACGATTATGTATATGAAATGTGAACAAACCTTATATATGTACGAGTCATCTATCTACGTATAATAAAAACACAGAACCAAAGAGTTATTATATTCAAATCACCTCAAGAACACTTGGCCACTGCAAAATTATCTACGATTCAAAAGGTAACGTAATTACTTTTCAGAATCGATTGATTATCGTCACTTACACACCACACAACTGTGAAGAATATTAACAGTAAAAATATTAAAAGATAAATAAGTAAAAAATAAAACAACACAACAGTTTTACTGTCACTAACTGGAGCGCGGGATAAACGGAACGAGAGGCGACAGTTCATGGAATGACACCGTCGGTCCGGGCCTAACAACACGTGTCAACATCCGTACTGCACGAAGGCGCTCGGAGAACTAAAGCCCGACTGAAGTTTCAGAACACTTGTGCGAGACACATGGCACGTTATCACAGAGGTTCGCAACCTTTTTGGTCCTGAATTAATTATTTATTTAACACGGTAGGGTTAGCGGACAACGAGGATGAATTTCCGAGTATGTTAAGTAAATTGCATGAGAGATGTAAATAAAAAAGGTCTTAAAATAAATGATGCAAATTATAGTACAAAGGCATGGTGATAGAAAAATATGAAAGGACATATAAATGCGATATATGGGTACGTATTGAAAGTTTAGAGCAAGTTGAATTAATCTGCTATTTAGGTAGTATTTTCTATAATAATGGAAGAGTTACGGGGGATATTGAACGGCGTGTAGTGAAAGGAAACTAAGTCGACGGGGCACTGAAACCGGAAAGTATGAAAATTTGTTCACAACAGTATTTTTGTACCAAGTACGATGTAGGGGAGTGAAACGTGTACGTAGAACAAAACTGACAAGACACATAAATGCTGTAAAAATGCGTACACATAGAGGAATATATGGCGTGACTATATATGAAGAATACGAAATGAAGTGATTTGTATGGATGAGCGTGAACTTAAAGTTGACGATGTGTTGAGCAAGACGAAGAAGACAATTACGGAGATGGTTTGGGCCCGTAGAACGAACGATGAAGACTAAGAAAACCAATATACAGTGCAAATGTGAGTGGAAGGTGTGTTAGATGAAGGAAATATTTTGTAAGAAGCCATAGTAAAAAATCAAGGAATCGTAGGAGCTGTATGAGAAGGTGTATGAATTTAGAAGATGCGAAAGATGTGTGTCACGATAGGAAAGTTTGGCGTTCTTTCCTTTCTGTCTACCCCGATAGGGAGACACCGTGATGGCGTGTATGTTTAAATTCATAGAATTAAGTATTTAATTATAAAATTCTAAATCACTTTGATAATAATTATGTATCCTTTATTTATTATTTCAGCGACAACTGTTCAGCAATATAATGGTCTTTATATGACAGTTTGACACGGTTGGTCATTGGTGAAAAACATGATGTATTTTTCGACCAAGGAATGAATAACAATTAAGAAATATTTATTTTTAATAGACAATCTACCCACACTAGAATAATTTGCGCCACCACATCAGTCACTATACAATTTGCGCCACCACAAGTCACTATACAATTTGCGCTACCACATCAGTCACTACACAATTTTCGCAACCACATCAGTCACTATACAATTTGCGCCACCACATCAGTAACTATACAATTATATGAGTCAATATAGTAAAATAAATTTCAAAAAATGTCAAATTTAGACAATTAAACATTTCAGCTAATTAAAATTCCAAAATTTAAGAATCGATCTATAAGTAAAAAAGTTCCACGAAGAAAGAAGAAACGCAACATTCATACGGCAAAATATACCGTTTAGTAGATCAAATCAGTCCCGTCAAGGATAACCGAAAAAAACGTGATCTATAGTTTCATCATCCGGACAACACCTCATAGTCGGGATCCTTCACAATGCCCATTCTGTAAAGGTGACAAGCCACCACGCAGTGGCCCGTCCGCAAACGACACATGACTGACGCTTCCATTTTGTTCATTTTCATTATATAATACCATGGTTTTAAAGGGATTAATTTATATATTGAACCCTCATTAACACCAGTTATATTCCAATATTTGAAGCGAAATGTCTACAATCAATGTATTCTCCTAGTACTTCTGTACGACTGTGATACATGGACGCTCACAGCAAAGAACACACAAAAGCTTCAGACCGCACAAAGGAGCATGGAAAGATGAATGATAGGATATACTAAAAGAGACCCTACACGAATCTCCTAGATTCACAACAAAACAAAGGTATAGGACGTAAAACAGGTGTGGAAGAAGAAGAAGTGGCAATGGGCAGAACACGTAGCCAGAATGTCCAATTCCCGATGGGCATCCGAAATAATCCAACGGTACCCAAGAGGCATACAGATGCCCAAAAAAAGACCAAATGTACGTTGGAATGATGAAATCAGGAAGCATGGCAGCATCACATGGCACCAACGAGCACAAAACCGAATTATTTTTGAGTCGACTTGGCGAGACCTTCATCCAACAGTGGATCGTCCTAGTTTAATCTAACGCCAGCCGGTGCCAAGTATGATGATGATATCCCAATCTAACGCCAGCCGGTGCCAAGTATCGTGTTTAATTTTATTTAAAAAAATCAGCATCCACTCAAAACATTATTCGAAAACGTTTAATATAAACCATGTACCGCAGGTTGCCAGCCCCCTGCAAATTCCCATAGCAGGATTAAGCAAGTGCCTCACGTTTTTTACAATAATAATAGATAAACTTTAGAATGTCCTCAGTTCCAGGTACCAGGTAAAAGATTTATGTGCCCAGGGTAGAAACAATAACAAACACGTCGTTGCCGAATTTCTACATGCTCAAACCTGAGAAAGATCTTATCAAGATTATGATTTATAGTATACTCCACGAAAGGATATTAACCTAAAAAATGGCATCCTTTATACAAACATGGCGAAAGATGTGAACCTTCTTTCAGATCGGGACTGCAATCTCGCTAGCGTAAATCTACATTATCCCTATCTCTGGGTATTTTATCCCTATCTCTGGGTATCTTATCCCTATCTCTAGATAACTTTTTTCACCTCTACCTAGTTCAGGCTCTACTTATTTTCACCCATGACGACCCCCGTGGCTTTGGTAAGTTGTGGATGCGATTCTTGTTGGAACCCAATTTATTTTAAAGGAATTCCAGTCCTTAAGCTCTCTGTGATCTAAGAGAAAGAAAGGTGAGCTGCCTCGAGTCAATTGCGCTATTGTGTGATACAATTCCGTTTTATAGAACCTCGCAGGTTCATTGTCATGTAACAATCACTTCCAACACACCAGAAAGATGTAAACTCTGCCTTTAAGTGAAAACCAGGCTGAAACCTTTTTTTAAAAATTGGCACCAACGCAAATCGAACCCCCTACCCCACGAGTTGGAAAACGAGAATTTGACAATCTAGGCAACCGAGGTAAAAACCACGTCACGTATCAATACACCCGCCAGGCTTAGTGTATACGACGAGAGTGTACTATATATGTTAGAAAGATAAAAATGAATGCAAGATAAATCATATCCACAGAGCTCAAAACATGATAATAATCACGACACATGGCAATAAACCCGCCAGGTTTTAGTGTATATAAATGTGATACAATGTTACAAACATAAAAACGAATGCAAGTTAAATCACATCCGATTGTCAGAGCAGTCTTTGCAATAACCGCGTCACATGGCAATAAACCCGCCAGGTTGTAGTGTATACAACGAAAGTGTAATACAATGTTACGAACATAAAAACGAATGCAAGTTAGATTATATCCAGTTCTTAGAGCAAAATACTTGTAAAGGCAAAAACCGTGTCATATGGGCAATAAACCTGCCAGGTTGTTACGAAGATAAAAACAAATGTAAGTTAGTCATATCCGGTTCTCAGAGCAAAGGAGCTAAGAATGTAAATAATTTGAAAAAAATATTAGTCTTCGCATTTCCCAATGCCACGTGATCAACAACAGCTTTCCGATTATGAGAAAAAAATTCATTATATAGCGTTAAAATGTTGAAAAGAATTCCATCGTGAAATAATGTAATATTTGTTGCTCAACATAAAATTGTGCGTCTCATTAATTCTAATGCCGTAATATGATTGCGTGTTTTCTTGGAGTCTATGTTTGGAAACAATAAAACGACAGAAAAAAGATATCGATAAAGGTGTTATTATTTTTATAGTTGAGAGGGGTGAGATTTAACAATCTTGGCAAATGATAATTTTCCAAGGTTGCTTTAACTGTCCCGCGATTCTAGAAGCACTAAGTTTATATGTACCTAATAAATATAGTCGTGCAAGGAATCACCCTCTGTTCTACATACCAACTTACAGAACGAATATCATGGCTAAACACTCAGTCACGCGTGGTATAGAGATATTGAACCAACTGAATGACAGTTGGCTCAATATCTCTATACTACGTGTGGATATATTCTCGACACCGCCTAGCAGTATGAGAAGAACTCTGGCTGATATTCTTCCTAACGAATAAGCTAACTCTAGAAGCGGAACGCTTCATGTCTTTCAGGTCAAAATTACTGTCATTGAAACGCAAAAACCATCGACGAGCTGTCCTTTCATTCACAGCATCTTCACCGTACACTTCGCAAATATCGCGAGCAGCTTTATTCCCTCGATTGAACGCGAACAGAAGGAGGCGTCAAAAATGATCACTTTCGTCTACTTGACATTCTATTTTGAAGGCTTGTAATCAAATAAAATAATATATGTAACGTAAAAGCACACACAATATCTTGTAGAGCAGAAAATTTTCTTTCGAATGACGTATAACCTTTACTATTTTGTTTTACTTTTGGTGCTCATTTTTTAATTTGAAAAAAACGGACACAACTTATGTTAATACCTAATATTAATTAATTTGGTATTTATATTGTAGAAATCCATTTATCAACATAATCATTTAACACTTACACGTGAAAAATGTACACAATAAAAGTAAATTAAAGTGACATGCCATATAAAAATAGTGTAAAATTGTTTTTGTCAGTTTGACGATACTTTTATAAAGCGAAACAGGTATTTCACTTTATGTGTGGATTTTTTTATTCGAAACAGGTATTTCACTTTATGTGTGGATTTTTTTCACATTTAAGTGGTATGTTTATCAAAATTGATGTGTTGAGTAAGATGAAGCACGTTGGGATAGTTTTGCATATTATTTATGCCACAGTTGGGTTTTCTTTTTTTCATGCCAGACATGTTTGTCTTTTCGGGTAAAATACGAGACCGCCGGACACAGGTCCCATTAAAGGATTATCCCGGGTGCGCTATTATTGAAAAGGGTATTATAACTATTGCTAGAACTTGAACACAATTTACCTAAGAACAATGAATCGTTACAAGCGGGGATTATGTGATGTTTTGATTTCAGCGGGGGTTGAAGTGCCTTTTATTATTATTGAATAGAGAAAGTCGGTAAGGGTACCATCTGAAAGTAACATCATTTCGTACACCACCAAGAAGTAAACAGGGGAAGATTGTCTTCAGAGACTTCGAAAGGAAACTCGCTCTCTTTCCACCAGGACTTAATCATGGACGGACCTCGCCTGTCATCGAGGCTTTGCTGACACCTGAGATCGGGCGCTCTCTGCACCCTTAGCCCCAGTGATTGACAGCCTTCAAGATGTGGGCACTCTTGATTTTTACTAGCTTACTGGGTACCCTGTGTTACAATCATAAAGCTCGCCGAAGCGGCGTCAGATACGAAAGAAGCCTGCGCCTGGGAATGGAGTTGGCTCCACCTAAAATTCCAACAGCCTGCCACACTACTAAAGCTGAGGCCCTATTTGCCAGCTGTTGTACTGCACCACTGGTCAATACTCAAGGCTGCATGCTCCCCAATAATTTGCGTTTGTAAAATCACTTGGAATCTTGTTTGTGCTACCTGATGATGAGGTGAAAACCTTGAAACCGGAAACATTTGATTCAACAATACTTTTCTTGGTATTTTTTTACCACGCCTTTCACTCATTGCACTGTCGAGGGTGGAACAAATATTAACGATATTTTTATTTTAGAGCGCGTAATTTTTAACGGAGCGCGCGGTCGCCTCGAGGAGGGTTGGGTAGGGATATCAGAAGTAGGGAGAGCGGTCGGCCAGCTTCAGCAGATTCCGTAATAAATATGGCACACGATGTCTGAGAAAGAGGTGCACCCGTCGATTGCCCAACGCATAATTATCAAGTTTGTCGCTCGTGAGGTCGGTTTTGCTACCTGCCCCTTTAAAAGTCATTGGCGTTTATGTCATTGGTTCGAATATAGCACCCACTTTTCGTCTCCGGTCACTAAATGGTGTGAAAACGGAGTGTTCGTCTCTTTTTCGATTAAATCTTTACATATGCCCTTGCGTACCGCTTTGGTCTCATCCGTTAGATCGTGCGATATCCACACGCCCTGCTTCACAATCTTGCCGATTTTTTTCAGATGTTTTTCAGATGCACACTAGATTTTGAGTAGCCAAGTTTGTCAGCTAATTGTCGTATAGTCAGTGTTAGATTTGATTCGATTTCTGTACGCAATACGTCATCATTCACTTTCACTACTTTGTCACTTCGAGGATTGTTTTTTAAATTAAAATCATCACTTTTAAATTGTTTAAACCACCTTTAGCATTGCCGAACAGTTCAACATTCTCCAAATGTGTCGCAAATGTTTTTAGTTGCATTATTTTTTCGACAGTATTCGTACAATATGCAATATCGTATAAATTGTTTGTCAGGTATATAACATAACTCTCCACTTAAACCACGTTCGAAAAAAAAATTCACTAAACTAACGTTCGCCAGATGTCAACTGATGAATAGAAGGACCAATCTTGCAGGACCAACGACTGAAACACGACTGATGGTCAAAAATGACCATGCAAAATACGTCATTTTCGTCCAGACAACCTAATACAAATACGTCCCTTTTCAAAACGAAGAGTAATCCATCCATTCTGAATTAACCTGTCATCCCATAAATACCTTTGCAATTAAATAATAAAAGCTTCCTCAAAAAGACACGTGTTGAATCTGTCACACATGACAAGCATTAAAGCTCGTCGGGAACATCTGAAAAGTTTTTAAATGACCGCTGGTTGAAAAAAGCGTCGTCTGATTTCAATAATGAAGCTTTGTATCCAGTCGAAATGACCAAAGCGTGTCTTCACGGCGATAAAATTACCACTTCAAAGCTTCAATGCGGCGGTTAAGAATTTACAGGGAAATATATTCAATAATTTTTAAACAAATATAAATGCGTCGCTTTCCTATCTGGTATGACAAAGTTCTAAATTAATTTAGAGATAGTTTCGTCACATTGGGTGAAAAACTTACGAAGCAAATACATAATATGTACACATATCATGTGTATGTTTGAAATGAGAACGAGGAAAAGGTAGTCCGAGGAAACAACGGAAGGAAATGATAGTTGGAAAACTTTTAACTGATGGAAAGGTAAGAAGTATACAAAAAAAAAAGATCACGTATAACGAAATTTATAGATGTGGACGAAGCGAGAGCATTGTGCACTGATAGAAAGGCGTGGAGATATCTGTATCATATCTGCCTACCACAATATGAGCATTCATATCAGGTTGATGAGATTTTCACATTCTGAAATAGATAGTTCCTTTGATTTTTCTTTAATACTGAAAGGGTTGAAAGCTCTATAGTTATTTTAGTAGAACTAAAATTTATTTAATGGCACAGTTATTGATTTTAGATGAGAAATAATGTGTTTTCGAATTTTCTCGTCAAAATCATACACAGTCTGGTTCGAAATAAATATTTCGTACATATTTAAATTTATTAATTAGTAGTACTCAAAAACGAATTTTATCGGCAGAACCTTAAAATTCCACAGAACGCAAGTTTAGAGCCCCTGTTCTAGATCACAAACCCTGTCTATCATCTTCCGCATACATTAAACTAAAAAACTAAAGACAGAAAACATTTCCGATTATACATTTATTTCATTGTTTGTGTCACATTTTTCCTCTGTGGCAGTAAAAAAGCATCGAGGACAACAAAGAAAAACAACTTATAGTAATCCATCTTCAAAATGATGACAAAAAACTGATCAAGCAATTCTTCGGGTTAACACGTTTGCGATCAAGCCAACAACGAAACTTTTGATATCTGTCCGAGGAATACAAAACCACTTTCAGAACAACCCAATAATTATGACCATCTTTTACAACAGTCGAGTTCAACAGTCGTCAATCAATGAAGCCAAACGAAAAGCGTGCACAATAAAGGCGGTATTACGTGTCATTAGCGGTTCGATACGTCGGTGATTAGATGCTCAATTGGCACAATGACCGCCACAAAGGTTTAGCGAAGGTGGATTTGCTCAATAGGTGGTCACACCGCCCAGTCACTGTAGTTTAGCCAGTATTGTTAAGAGCAGGGCTTCTGAAACTACGGTACTCCTATAACCAAGGTGCATGACGTACTGGAGTTTTGTGCGAAAGGTCGCCGATTCGAACCCCGCACTGTTTGCTCCTCTCGAATGACACAAGTATTTTTCCGCCTAGTGTTCGGGGGTATAAGAATATCTATGATTTCAGTCATATACTCGTATATATACTGTTTTAAAAAAAGAAAAGCAAAAAAAAACATGCAGGTGTGCTCTGATCGTCTCGCTGCTTCGGTGTGCTATCGGATTCAGTACAGTGGTGAATTTGCTGGTGTACAACGGCTCGCTCACTTAAAAAAATAAACTCCACGGCACAGTTTCGCTTTCCAACTGAATTGACGTTGGAATGGCAAGAGCATCCTCAACTACGAGGCCCAGAAACGATGACAATAACAGTTTACAACTGGGTTTTATACATTATGTTACACTCTTTCTTCCGCAAGAGTGTTGAAAGCCTGAAAATGGTCGAGATCTTGAAGTGGCTTCTTAAAATGCACTTTTGAAGAGATACAGCAATGAAATAAAATAACACCCGTGAAGTGACCGTACTTACTGAACGGAGCTATAGAAATACATGTTATGTACACATGTATCTTCGGCATAACACGGAATTATTTTCACAGTTCATATGACAAGTCTTAACATCTAAATCAATTAAGTATCCAATAACAACTAACCATTCTGAAGAACCTTAACGAACACTCCATGGAAAAGTGTAAGATGGTCTAATATGAAGCAATATAAGTGTACAGTTTTATTCTTTTTCAATTCTGATTTGTGTATACACATACATTTCGCCAGATCCAGTCCTTGCCAGCGGCGGCTGGCCCCGAGGTGCGCTGAGGACCAACGCACCTCGAGACACTGAGAGAATATGAAATATCGCTGTCTCACGGTTTACTATATGTCTCTGTCTGCCCTATATGAATTTGCGTTTCCGTCCGGTGCGTATTGGAGATTCATTCAATATTCGTTCATAAAAATATGTTGAGAGCACCTGGTTGATAGTGCATTATTCTGCATAAACTGGGTTATGCTTCCTGCATACTGCGAAGGTAAAAACACGGGTACACAATTCTTGTATATTATATTTGCTCGCTGCATACTGTCGGCTATTGATTTAGCGGATTATGTAAGCGAGTTTACTTGCAAGTGCATATTTACATAAAACCAAAGGGTTTTAAGATATATTTAGTATCTCGAAACCAAACAACTCATTAGTTCGCAATAAAAAAAACGTAGGTAGCGAAAATTTTTTATTTTTCACGAAATAGACGAATTAATACAGGAATATTTTATAACAAAGTGAACTCTTCTAATGGGCGCTGTAACTCAGGATTCGAATCCACTAATGTTAGCAGATTTAAAATATTACAAAATAAATATATATAACATAAGTTGAGTGTAAAGATAGGAAGGAAGTGGCTGCGATCATTACATTAGGTACGTACAGGAATATGCTGCATATGTTCAGAAAAACATATTTGGTAAGAAAACCGCAGAAATTTACCAAGAGGAAACGAACTATAAATACAAAGGAAAAATGATCTGAATAAACAAATTCATATATCTTCGTTGTTAAGGAAAAAGTCATTAATTGCATATAGACTTTATGAAGCTTATCAAGTAATATAATGACTTGTTCCATACAAACAAACAATCAATTTTTACAGTTAATGATTTTTTTAGTGGCCTAACTTCGCTATTGGCTTAAATAATGCCGTTTTTTACTTTTAGAATGATAGAGATTTGTGTTTTTGATTCAAATAATGAAAAATCTCGTTTTGAGCAAAAATGGTAATTAATGACTTTTTCCTTAACAACGACGATATGCATCAAGCCGTTTCTCCATTGGGACTGGCAGAGATGACTAAGCGTCTGAATTTTCGATCACGATATCCATCTTTCACCTTCTCTTTATCCATACACCTTCTCATACAGTTTTATTACATTTCTTTATCTCAAAATTTTACTGAATAACAATTAATTAAATCCAATCAACGATACAAGACAAAAATGTAATCTCTCACAAGGGTAACAAAGAGAATACGAAATTATAGTACTAGTTAGAAAAAATACTTAATATACGAGGCGTATCCAGAAAGTAAGTGTACTGAGGCTCTCACGACCGGATGGATTTTATTTTCGACATGTTGGCTACACTTCCGTGTAGCTTGACCCTTCCCCTCCGCAACGAGACCGGTTCGAGGTCAGTACGTTGAGAAGTGTCGACGCGACAACACGTTTCGTGAAAAATGTCAATCCCATCTCCCGCCAAGTTGAATCGAGTGGAGGCCGGGCAAGAGTTTTTGAGGCACTGCAAACTCCATGGAGATGAATTTCTCCGCTCCATCGTTACTGGAGATGAAACTTGGGTTGCACACTACACGCCTGAAACCAAAAGGCAGTCTCAACAGTGGCGTCACACCTCTTCACCCTCCGCCAAAAAGTTCAAAACCACGATTTAAGCCAAGAAAATCATGGCATCCGTGTTTTGGGACTGTCAAGGCATAATTTTAATTGAATATATGCCTCAAGGGGAGACCATCAACTCTGCAAGATACTGTGAAACCCTAAAAAAAATGCGGAGGGCGATTCAGAACAAGAGGAGAGGCATGCTGACAAAGAGAGTCTGCCTGTTGCACGACAATGCCAGACGGAACTGCTCGCCTCGTTTAAATGGGATGTCCTGAACCATCCCGCGCATTCCCATGACCTAGCACCTTCAGATTACTATCTCTTTACCTCCCTGAAGCTGCACATGGGTGGAAAAAGGTTTTCAACCGACGAGGAAGTAAAGGAAGATGTGGAGAAGTGGACGGAGGGGTTGGCGGGAAACTACTTCGAGAAAGGCATCAAAAAGTTGATACCCCGCTTCACCACCTGCATTGAGAGGAATGGCGACTATGTCGAAAAATAGCTTACATATGTACTACGGTAACCACGTAATTTTTTTGTATAATAAAAAAAATTGTAACCTACGAAAATTCAGTACACTTAATTTCTGCATATGCCTCTTAAAATAGAATAACCCATCTCTCATTCGACCACCGTATCATATTCCAACTGGTGCTGGTCAGTGATGATAACCTTTGCAGAGAGAGACTCGATTTCTTGAATATTCTACACCAGGTTATTAAGACATTTACGGTAATAAAATCTGGCCTTACTGTTTGGTGATAAGGCGCCTTATCTGTTTAGCGAATATGCGAGATGGGGAACAGTAAACAGTGTTAAATGCATTCGTTCTTCGTTTTTACTAGTGCATCGTTCATTTCACTAGTGTTTTCAATGATTGTTTACTTGTGATAACAAATTTGATACGATTGATAGACAGTTATCTTTTTCGGAATTAAAAATACTCGATCGATCGTTTATTAAAAATATTAAAATCACATATAAACATTTGAATTAAAATGAAGATACTAGTAAACAATGAGTGGAACATTCGAGATGTACATGTTATACTTGTTACTATACACATAACACATCGATCAATAAGTCCTGGGACTAACTACTAAAACAACATTTGTTTGCCAAAATTCTTCTTTATTCATCAACATAGTCTCCTTCAAGAGTGATACATTCATTCCAACGCTTTCCTAACTTTTTTATGCCAGCCGTGTAGAACGATTTATCTTTACTTTTCGATTTTCCATCACGATTTTGAGTTTTTTTTTATGTTTTCTGGTGTAACAGCCTTATTTGGACGATCAGAGCGTTCAGCATCATTCGTGTCTGTACGACCGCGTTTGAAATCAGCATACCACCGAAAAATGGTTGTTTTCGACGGAGCAGAGCCCGGATAACACTTTTCAAGCCATCGCTGAGTTTGAACGGTATTTTTTCTTATTAAAAAACAATGTTTTATCAACACACGAAATTCGGTTTTTTCCATTGTTTTGAAAATAGCAAAAGTAACGTGACTAAAACCACTGTAACTCAATGACACAATGTCGGAATGTCATGAAAGTTTGACACGTAACTTCTAAAGGTTGGTACTAACTTAGAATGGTATGGATTTGTTATTAGAGGCGCCATCTGTTGGTTAGTCCCGAGACTTATTGATCGATGTGTTATGTCAGTCACTAATGCCGCAAGGCTGTTACTATACACATATATCAGCCACTAATGCCGCAAGGCTGAAGAAAACAGCAGAAGTTGATGAAAAAGATCCGCCCCCAAACTTCGTTTTCGTAAGCGTGCATTGCATTCGGAGAAATGAAAACCCTTTTTTTTATTCACATAAAATAATAATGCCGAAAAGAATGACATTTGTAAAGATACAAAAAAGAACTGTTTGTTGACTTGATGGGAATAGAACCACTAAATAATAATGACGATAGAAGACTGTAAAATGTTGTGTCTATTAATTTTACTTTCGGTGCAGTTTTATATTATTTTCATTTACACTTATTTATCTAAATGTGCAATATTTTTATTAGATAATAAACCAGGGACTGCGCACCTTTTCACATTGGAAGGCGGCATTAAGTTAGCTATAAACTAATAAGACCACATTCAAGAAACTTCAAATAGACGCACTATTTTAAAAAATCTAACTTAAGTATACATTATTTTCTAAAAATCTAACTTCTATTGTATTGCATTACACCTTCGTTATATATAGTACAACCTGGCGGGTGTATTACCATGTGGCAATATCTTCTAACCAACCAGAAAGGTGTTAAAGAGGTCTTAAGTAAAAATAAGACTGGAATCCTTTTTTAAATGATCTGAATTCTAACGGGATTCGAACCCGCAACCTCTGGACTGGGAGACAAGCGTCTTACCAACTAGGCCACGGAGACCGTCTCTAGGTACTAGGTTCAAAAAATGAAAAAAAAAATGGATTTAGGACCAATAAATACACAAATTAGTTATATTGCCTACGTTTCGGCGATTTATTTTCGTAATTGTTTATTTTGACGTCAAAAAAATGAATAATGGATTTTTTTTAAAGTTAACTAACCTTTTAATGACTACTTTTTGTAAGAATTTGAATATTTGAGGATTGTTCTGCAAAATTTTGATTCATTCAAAAGGTCACACGCACTTAAAAGCCTGCCTACAAGGCAGCAGGTTCTCCAGTCATGTACTCAACATTTTAGTATATTCATATTTTTTTCATATATTTCTGCATCAATTATTTCCCGTATTTATCGTTCAGTTCAATAAGTTCTTTAAAAAAACGATCGAGGATTCACTGTATACAACTGAGTCGATTCTTAATAGCAGTGGTTACGTATTTATTTTTCCGTTTCAACCTTCAATATTTCCGACAGACCGTAGAGTTGACTCCTCAAGGAGAGGCGTCTTGGGCGTCGAAAATATAATTAAAATGAATAAAGGCATAGCCAAACATTTTCACGCGGCGTTTCCACCAAACAAATATAGCATTATATCTGTCGAAGTCCACTCGCACTGTTGCAAAATATAAATATCCCGTGCCGTTATTACATTATTTACGGCTCCAAACGTTTCCGTCTTTCCCATAATCACTCAAAACATCACCATCCCAAAATAAAACAGCGTAGTGGTTATTTCGAACCGAGACCATTCAGCATCACAGAAACAAAGACACCAGTTCTTGGGAAACAAAATGATATATATACATATAAAAAGAGGGATCCGGAAACGGGATATGTGTGAAACTCTGTCGAGCATTTTTTTAAAGACAGTTCTAAAATAACAAACAATTATATTAGTTCTAAAGAGAGAAGCTATAAAGTTATTTTAAAGCTATAAAGTTACCTAAAAGCTATAACGTTATTTCAATTTTCGATAGAAGAGAAGTTATCGCAAAATTCTTAACAGCTTGATTGATAGCCCATTCCTGCTGGCTGAGATTCAAGTTTATGTTCCTTCCAATCCATTAAAATTCTGCCGTTATTGTTTTCCTCAAGTTTTCCAGAATCAACTATACGCAATCAAACTTCATAAATCGGGCCTGCATTGCGTACGACAGGTTAACAGTCGGACCGGACCTGTTCGCATTGAGCTTGACTTCAGTGAGATATTAACTTCACTTCACCTAATATAGATATTTATACTTAGATAAATAAATTTATTTGTCAAAAACGAGGAAGAGTTGAAAATAACGCTCAATCAAATAAATGCAGCCGGCGCTAAAATTGGCCTTAAAATGAATGCTGCCAAAACAAAAATAATGAGCAACACGACAAATAGTCTCCCCGTCTTGGTAGGTGGAAGAAATATAGAGAGATAGTTACAAGTTATGTGTACTTAGGACACACTTTAAAGCTGGGAAAAGATAATCAAGAGGCCGAGATAGAGCGTCGACGTGGTCTTGCCTGGGCGGCGTTTGGTAAATTCTCTTACATCCTGAAATCTCCAAAATACCCCAATCATTTGAAAAAGAGAGTCTTTGATTCATGCATCTTACCGATCTTCACATATGGAATCGAAACATCTGTCCTAACAAAGTGAATAACGCAAAAACTATTAGGGACACAGAGAGCCATGGAGAGGAGGATGCTGGGAATTTCACTGCGAGATAGAAAGACCAACAAATGGATAAGAGAGAGAACCAAAGTCCCGGACGTAGTTGAGAGAGCAGCTGCCTTAAAATGGAACTGGGCAGGACATATTACCAGATGATCTGACTCTCGATGGACGAAAAAAGGTCCTGAAATGGCAGCCTAAAACGGACAGGAGAGGTGTGGGGAGACTACAGGCTAGATGGTCGGACGATATAAGACGGGCCGCGGGGGTGAAGTGGATATAGTGTGCCCGAGATAGGAAGTTGTGGAGAACCAAGGGGAGGCCTATATCCAGGGATGGATCCAGAACGGCTGAAGAAGAAATAAAAATGTTCAAATAACACCTAGACATATGTGTACCTCCTACTATTCCCTTTCCCACAGTCTTTAGTCTTGTTAAAACTATTTAAACGACATAATATGCACTTGGCATTTAGTTTCTATTTGCATTCCTCGTATATAATTATTTAGAAAAAAGGCTGTATTACGTCTCAAGCGAACTTTGATGTATGGGAGTGAAACGTGGACAAGGAAAAATACTGAGAGAAGCCGAATAAATGCTGAAGAAAATGCGTGTATTGAGAAGAATACACGGGGTGACAAAGTAGGACACAATACAAAATAAAATGATTACGTATGAATGTGAACTTAAGGCTGATGTGCTATGTAAGATGAAGAAGAGCACACTGAGATGGTTTGGGCATGTGGAACAAATGCATGAAAAAAATTAACATAGTAAACATATAGTGTAAATGTGAATGGAACGCGTATGAGAGGTAGACCAAAGTAAATATGGTTGGATCAATTGAATGAAATTCTAAGAGGAAACGTAGAAATTCAGAGAAATCGTAGAAGTTGTTAGGATGTAAATGAGGCTAAGTATGTATGACGTATGTAAAGTATGGCGCTCTGTCATATCTACCTACCGCAACAGGGAAAAGCGTCATGGTGTTTAAGATTTTTGGATACCTTCAGGACTCGAACCCTAAACCCGCGAGTAGAAAACTTGCTTCCTACCAACTAGGCCACGGAGGTCGTCATTATACTGTATATTACGGAATTTCGCAAACAATTGTCATTATCTTTCAGAAATTACGTGGCTTGCCTATTTCCAAGTAATATAATCAGCTATCCTGTGGATAGAAAATGCTTGTGTTTATTAGTTTATAATGTGTAAGCTGTTGCGCTATTGCAAACAGAGAAATCAAACCATAAGTTCCAATGGCAAGGTGATCAAAGTTCCACGACGAATGACAGACTTAATCTTTTGCTGTCTTTCGTTGTGCAGATTTCTTTATTTAGCGCTAGTTTTGTGTTGCTGAATAGCGTTATAAGAATTTATTCTAAGCAGCATAAAAGCTAAAGAAAATGATAAATTCAAATTTAAAATGATCAAAGAGTAAAATCAGTCCGGAAGTGAATTAGCCAGGAAGTGGAGCGAACCTGGGGCGTCCGCCTAGTTAGAGTGAATGCCAAACGTTAGCCAACGGCAGTCGACATAATACGCCGATGTAAAGTCAGAAATGGGTAGGTAAACTCGTAACTAACCAGAAAATATATAAGGCATTTG
Source organism: Odontocerum albicorne (assembly GCA_949825065.1). Lineage (NCBI taxonomy): Eukaryota > Metazoa > Arthropoda > Insecta > Trichoptera > Odontoceridae > Odontocerum > Odontocerum albicorne. Next base: position 34,807,917 of record OX463850.1, read on the forward strand.
GTATACTGGTGATACGTAATCCATCGTGATGGAGAATGATTTTTAAGCTTCCTTGCGAATGGATCTCGCCTGTGCGTGTATTAATTTATCGTGAGCAAGTTGCTGCACTTCAGCAAACACACGTCTTGACATATCAAAGCCAAAGTTCCGATGGCGAGGAGATCCAAGTTCCAATAGTTGTGTTCAATCATCTGCAGCCTTTCGTTAGGCATGGTTTTTGATATAGCGCTATTTTTACGATGCACACATAAATTGGTGATAGTTCAAGTAGAGTTTTCAAGTATTTATCTATTAGGAAGGGATTGGCAATACCGTCCAAGGTTTCTTCCACTGTTTTATTATTTTTATTTTTCTAGGTACCCATCGTCTGGTAGAAATGGAGACCCTTTTGTGAGGAGTCTGCTTAGGGGTGTAGAGCCGAAGATGTTTGTACGTACATAATTTCAGTTTAAATCATTTTCTTTCATTTTAATCAGACAGTTAATTTAAAAAGAAATAATGTAAAGTAAGGTCTCCAGCAAAGTGGATTCATCTTATAAAAGAGATGACTGGTCCCTCATTGAGTGCTACACTCGTCATGGATCAGAATCTACTCAGTTGCAGATCTTCAGGGAACCACGAGGCTCAGACATGACTAAGAAAAAGAATTTATTTAAATGAATACTGTATAAAATATATATTCCACAGATACTCACTATCATAAATTTAAAAAAAAATAAACGCCGGTCAAAGTCAAATTCTTTACCAAAGAGATAAAGATACGGCAATTGAAATTATCCATAAATTGAGGCGCATGGCCGCTAGGTAACGCACTGAACTTCCGTGCGGAAAGTCGTGGGGTCGAACACCGCGTTGTGCTACTCCTCTCGAAAGGCACAGGCATTTTTTCCGCTTAGTATTCAAGGGTATAAGAATATCTATGACTTCGGTCATATCTACTCTTTAAAAAAAAAGAGAGAAAACATGCCGGTGTGCTCCGATCGTCTCACTTCGGTATCCCATCGGATCAAGTACAGCGGTGTACCCGGTGAGTTTGCTAGTGTGCCTCGACTCACTCACTTCAAGAGGAGCAAAAAGAAAAAAACAATGAATTCACGGCACAGCTCCGCTTTCCAACTGAATTGACGAAAGAATGGCGATGGGATCCCCGACTACGAGGCCCAGTAACGACGACGAAATTTAATAGGTAACGATTTCGTTGAAGTCTCATTTCTAACGTACTAACTGCAAACTATGAAATCACAAAGAAAGCACCGGTAAATTAAAGAATAATCCACAAAATAATACATTGGCAGCTCAAGCCTTCATAATTAAACTATATTTTGATCAAAATTCAAACCATAATCGTCTTATAATCGCCACTGACACAAAAACTTCAGTCCGCAATCCCAGACAGTGGAAATGTCAATCCAAAACACAATTATCCAACATGCCAAATTCACGTAATCACAACACTGCCGAAATGCGGCACTCGCGACAAAAAGAAAAGAAAAACGGCGAATAGACAAACTGACGCAAAAAAATAAATAGACAAACTGGCGTAAAAAAAAAATTAAAAACCGGCGTCAAAAAACCCAAACAAAATTTAGACAATTGTAATTTCGAAAATGGAACGCGATCGGAAAATCGCCGTTCGGCACTCGCGCGCGGAAAAACGTCACTCTCGAAGATTTGATCTTCGGGTAGTGTTGAAAGATGTCGATGGGACCGCATCGCTCCCTCCTCCACCCAGGCGCGGGATTCTGCGCGCGGTACGCATGCGCCGCTCGATATCGGGACTCGAGGAGTGTTCGTTTTTCTTTTGGGTCGCGCGCACAAATCAAGACAGGGCCGAGATCAAATCGTGGAAATATTTCATATTTCTTGTTAATATTGAGATAAGCTTGCTTCTTTGAACCAGCTTTAACAACGGAGTTTTTTTTGTTAAAGAAATACGAGGCGTATCGAGAAAGTAAGTGTACTGAAGCTCTCACGACCGGATGGATTTTATTTTCGACATGTTGGCTACACTTCCGTGTAGCCTGACCCTTCCCCTCCGCAACGAGACCGGTTTGAGGTCAGTACGTTGAGAAGTGTCGACGCGACAACACGTTTTGTGAAAAATGTCAACCCCATCTCCCGCCAAGTTGAATCGAGTGGAGGCCGGGCAAGAATTTTTGAGGCGCTGCAAACTCCATGGAGATGAATTTCTCCGCTCCATCGTTACTGGAGATGAAACTTGGGTTTCACACTACACGCCTGAAACCAAAAGACAGTCTCAACAGTGGCGTCACACCTCTTCACCCTCCGCCAAAAAGTTCAAAACCACAATTTCAGCCAAGAAAATCATGGCATCCGTGTTTTGGGACTGTCAAGGCATAATTTTAATTGAATATATGCCTCAAGGGGAGACCATCAACTCTGCAAGATACTGTGAGACCCTAAAAAAATTGCGGAGGGCGATTCAGAACAAGAGGAGAGGCATGCTGACAAAGGGAGTCTGCCTGTTGCACGACAATGCCGGACGGAACTGCTCGCTTCGTTTAAATGGGATGTCCTGAACCATCCCGCGCATTCCCCTGACCTAGCACCTTCAGATTATTATCTCTTTACCTCCCTGAAGCTGCACATGGGTGGAAAAAGGTTTTCAACCGACGAGGAGGTAAAGGAGGAGGTGGAGAAGTGGACGGAGGGGTTGGCGGGAAACTACTTCGAGGAAGGCATCAAAAAGTTGATACCCCGCTTCCCACCTGCATTGAGAGGAATGGCGACTATGTCGAAAAATAGCTTACATATGTACTACGGTAACCACGTAATTTTTTTGTTTAAATAAAAAAAATTGTAACCTACAAAAATTCAGTACACTTACTTTCTGGATATGCCTCGTATATATTATCATTATTTTCAACCTGGACGGGATCCATTTTTGAGTGAAGGTCTCCCCAAGTCGACTCCAAATAATTCGGTTTTTTGCTCGTAGGTGCCATGTTATGCTGCCATGCTTCGTGATTTCATCAATCCAGCGTACTTTGGGTCTTTTTCTGGGCCTCTTTATGCCTCATGAGTACCACTGGATTATTTCGGACGTCCATCGGGAATATGACATTCTGGATACGTGCCCCGCTAATTACCACATTATTTTCTTGGACACCTTTATTATATTCTATATTTGCTTTGTTGCGAATTCAAGAGCTTCGTTTACAGTTTATTTTAGTATTATATTGTATAAACAACAGGCCATATATTCAGTAAATCTGTGCAGCTCCTGGCTTATGCAGATGACATTGACATCATAGCGAGGTCGGAACATGAACTTATAAATGCCTTCCGAGCACTAGCAGCATCAGCAAAAAACCTAGGCTTAGTAGTCAATGAGACCAAAACAAAATATATGCCCGTAAATGGACGCCAAAACCCAATAAGTCTACAAATAGACAACTTTACCTTCCAAACCGTTTCTGAGTTTGTGTATCTCGGTACCATGGTGACAAGTAAGAACGATGTTTCCACTGAAATAAATCGAAGATTAATAGCTGCAAACCGATGCTATTTTGGACTGCAGAGGTACATGAAATCACGACATCTCTCTAGAAAAACCAAAACTCTACTTTATAAAACACTCATCCGACCTGTGCTCACCTATGGCTCAGAATGTTGGACTCTAAGTAGAGTGGACATGAGGGCTCTAGGGACATTTGAGAGGAAGATTCTGCGCAAAATATATGGCCCCATTTGCAATAACGGAGAGAATGGCGTATCAGGTATAATCAGGAGCTGTACGGTCTGTATGGAGACCCTACCATAACACAAGAGATTTTAATTGGGAGACTCAGGTGGGCTGGACACGTGCAGCGAATGAGTGAGGAAGACATTCCGAGAAGGCTCTTGAATGGCACACCGGGGGGTCGAAGAAAGCCAGGAAGGCCGAAGCTTCGATGGCTGGATGGTGTCAATAGGGATGCGCAGCTCATTGGCATCCAGAACTGGCGAACAGCAGCACAGGACCGCCAGTCATGGAGGCGTGCTTTAAAGGAGGCCAAGACCCGACCTGGGTTGTAGAGCCATTGTTGATTGATTGTATATCTCAACATACGAGTGAATCTTTCCATGCTTCTCTGTGCGGTCTAAAGCTTCTGTGTGCATTTCTGTGAGCGTCCATGCCTAACACCAATACGTAAATAGGTACTGACAGAATACACCGATTGTAGACCTTTCGCTTCAAAGATCTTAGAAGATCATTTTTAAAGATGTTGTTCAAACGTCTAAATGAGTCTACTATCTTATCAACACTGCTCAATAAGTGCCTTTAAAAAAAAGAAGTTTGCAAATCTCCAACTAGAATACTTCTCCATAAGAAAGGCGATCAAGATGATCTTAAGAACTACCGGCTGATCAACTAGTTACTTTGTATAGTAGAGGCTACCATTCTAGAGGCTCTAAAAACACAAGACATTGAGAAGGTATACATTAAGTTGTTCGATAAATCTAAAATGATGCAACAGCAAGCATACACAGTCTGCGCAATGGGAAAGGTGACTGACGGGAAATTAAATACAAGACATTGTTTATTTTTACTTTACATTACATTTAAGATACTCAGAAGGTACCGTCGATTGTTACCTCATTCCAAATGAACCAGCGATGCCAGCGCTTTTACGAGAGATAGTCGAAATGTGTAGCTAGTTAACTCATTTATTCGTTCACAGATGGCGCTGATGGTTACGCGAAAATAAAATCAGCCACATTTATCATTGGACAGACTGTGTATATATCAACAAATCTTTTGAAACCTTCCAAATTTGTAAAGGAGTTCTTCAAGGTGATAGATTCCCTCATATTTTACAGCGACACTTGAGCATGTCCTTAGTAAACTGGAATGGGACTTACTGATTGATGGAAAATATCTGAGTCATTTGAGATTTGAAACGATATTATTATATTCTTACAAAACCCGAATAATCTTCAACACCAACTACAGGAATTGGCAGAGATCAGGAAACAAGTTAGTTTATAAATGAACATATCAAAAACCAAATATATGATGAACAGCTTTGCGACCCCAAAACAAATTATTGTAGACGGGAAGAAGCTGAAATTTGTCCAGGAATATGTGTATTTAGGCCAATTTATTTATTCTGTAGGTAGCATATCAGAGGAAATAGCACGAAGGACAAAACTAGCATGGAGCTCGTTTGGACGTTTGAACAATATCTTTAAAACTGATCTCCCAATATCTTTGAAGCGAAAGGTCAACAACCAGTGTATTCTCTCAGTACTAACTAATGGTTGTGAGACATGGACGCTCGCAGCAAAAACACACACAGAAGCTTTAGACCGCACAGAAAAGCATGGAGAAATGTACGAGTATGCTGGGATATGTAAGACTAAAAGAGAACGTAAACGAAACTCCTGAATTCGCTACAAAACAAAGATAGAAGATGCAATAAAAATGTGCAAACATATAAAGTGGCAATGGGCGGGGCACGTAGCCAGACAGTATGTTCGACTCGACTCGGATGTTTTAGAGCCTCAGTAACTTTGTTTCCTATCGCTATACGCCATTCGACATCCCTCGCAACTCATCCATCATCTGAGAAAACACTACCTAAATAACGGAATTCTTTAACTTTGTCTAATATTTAATTGCTCACTCATATACCACATTTAGGCCGAGGCCACACCAAAGTGCTTCGTTAGGTGCTAAGCTAGGTTTTGTGTGACTCATATAGGTGACTAGGTGACTTCATGCATAGCCACACCAAAGTGCTACGCACAAATTCATTTGACAGTTGGGAGCGGTTGAGACAACACACGATGCCACTCTCAAAACTAACTAATTTCATTAGAACTTACCATCTTTATTTACTTCCTGCGCAACTTGATTCCAAAGTGATTTCATTACAGGTACATTTTTGTATAATTTTCTCGATGTGTTCCACAACGGTTCCCTTTTATACACAGCTGTTATTAAAACTTCCGCCATTTTGTAAAATCACGGTGACACAATAAAATTAACCAATACGTCTGTTTGCTAGGAGATTCACTCGGTGACTAATCGTCATGTAGTATGGCGCGAAGCGTGCAGTGTGGCCATTGCAATAGTATTCGGTGCGTTGGTTCGCTAGGATATGTCGCCTAACTCGCAGCGTAGCTCTAAGCATCAAGCGAGGTTCCTACCTGTGTGGCCGAGGCCTTAGTTTTTATTACAAACTTTTCTATGATCATGATTGGATTTTCCATGTCCACGTTTTACTCTTAAACATCCAAGTTGTTAAGATCGTGAATGAATGCAAAAAATGATAATCAAACCCAATGCTCACATGGAAAAGTAAAGTGGTTCACCTTTGGATTCTGAGGTTATCTTCGAATATACACATAAATATCCAAACATTAAATAAATCATTCGTCGTTTGATATCGTTTTCACGCTGTGGGTGACAACACTGAAATTGCTTCTTGCCGCACTCAACCCTGGAATGATCTAAATACTCGGGTCGGGCAGGTAACGCTTCCTGGAATATTTTGGCCAGTGGCCGGACGCGACAGGATTGAGGCAATTTCTGCAAATCGTTTGAACCACTTCCGACCCGCCAGCAATTTGTGGACAGCTGTTTAATTCGAGAGAAGTGTATGAAGGAGTCAGGTGTTCGTTTGCTTACTTGAGGTAAATTTGCTGGAGTTTTTCTGGTCAATTTGAATAGATAGTTGACAGACTGTTAGTTTAAATATCGTTCTTTAACGACATTATGTGGTCCAAAGTTTTATTTATAGTATTGTATTTTTTGTTAATATCCCTCACCAATGACGAAGAGGATTTCTCCATGACTCATATTTTTGGCCTTTCTCGGTCTTGGATGACATTTGAAAATATTTTAGTTGCCTTATTTTTTTTAAAATACGTCTTATGTATTTCCTTATGGAAATAATGTTGTAACCTTTCACCCGACAATTGACATACATCAGTGTAACTCTTGTCTGATAGGTTAGATGCGATTGCGGTTTGATAATAAACTCACAATTCGTATACTTTACAATAAAGTGTCTAATAACAAGCCTGAAACAGGACCAGAAAAAAAAATTCTCAAATGAGATCAAAGACAAACTGAATAATTTATTTCGAACTGATAACATTCAGAAACTCTCAAACCGATGCGACGAACTTGGTGTTAAAATGAGAAACTCGGTATTAAAATGAGAAACAAGATGGTAAAATGAGAAACTTCGTGTCAAAATAAGAAACAAGATGTTAAAATTATAAACTTGGTGTTAGAAAGAGAAACATTGCGTTAAAATGAGAAACTTGGTATTAAAATGAGAAACAAAATGTTAAAATGAGAAACATGACGTTAAAATGAGAAACTAAGTATTAAAGTATGAAACATGGTGATAAATTATACTACTTGGTGTTAAAATAAGAAACATGGCGTGAAACGTCTAAACACGAAAAAAACATTTGAAAAGCTTTAATCTATCCATTTCAACTGGATTAGTACTGAAATATATAAATGAAATTCATTACATTTGATCATATGACACATTTCAACAAATACGAATTGGTGGCTTTATTAGCAAACTTTTTTACTAAATTAGAACAATGTAAAAAAATCGGGAATCGAGTCCGAAACCCCCTGCTGCCAAGCGTCTTATCAACTAGGCTACAGAGGTCGTCAATGACAAAACAAATCTAGGATAAAATTGAAAGCTAAATTCATAAAACACCCCGGTGCCGCATTAACTGTGTACCCCAGAGTGAGGAACTGTTACCGCTTCACAAAACAATAACGGAGAACTGTTAAAAAAAAGCAGCCACGAGAAAAGTCCATCGTTTCCGGGAAACTCGCGCCGTGCAGTACAGCGCGTCCCGCGGGAATTTGTCTGGTCACGAAAGTTGGGAAGCGTTTCCAAAACACCACAGTCGCAGTGCACTATTCAAGAAATGCAACTTAGCTAAAAACTATACTATTATAAGAAATATTATAGGGGAAAATTCACCAAAACCGACCATTATACGGTTCATTTCAGACACTTTTGAGAATCGTATTCGAACGGTTTTAATAACAATAATAAAAAGAGAATTTATATACAGCAAACTCTCCTCAAGGGCGCTCTAACTCGGAATTCGAATCCACTTTTATTGACAGATTAAAAACACTACCAAATAAATATATATGATATAAGTTGAGTGTAAGGTAGGGAGGTATTAGTTGTGACCATTAGGTTAGGTACTTCCCGCATCTGCATATATTAAAAAAAACATGTTTGGTAAGAAAATCGCAGAAAACTTACCGAGTAAAGAAAAACTACAAAGAAACCTTTGTAGATCTTACAATATATGATAGTAAAAAAATCGAATTAAGGTTTAGTGTAGTGTTCATATAAAATAATAAATTTTGATAGGACTTCCCAAAAAGGATTTTCTTTAAGTGTTTCCTAAACCTGTATACGCCACCCATATATCTAATACTAGGAGGCAGACCATTCCACGGTACTGGACCAGCAACGGCAAAAGCTCTAACATACTCGTAATATCCCGCCCTAATTGATTGATTTGAGTAATAGATATACATTCTCCCACAAAACCACAGCACAAGTCATTTTACGCTAACTACAAGATATAAGATTTCAATGAGAAAATAAAATTAACAGTATTTTCTCTACATTCACCGCTGTTTTTTAAGGTTTTCCACTGTTCCACTGTTTTCAGGTTTTCCACTGTTTCCGCTGTTTTTCAAAGGTTTTCCAAGGTTCCTTTAACTGTCCCGCGATTCTAGAAGCACTAAGTTTATATGTACCCAATAAATATAGCCGTGCAATGAATCAGCCTCTGTTCTACATACCAACTTACAGGACGAATATCATGGCTAAACACCCAGTCACGCGTGGTATAGAGATATTGAACCAACTGAATGACACGGTTGATATATTCTCGGTACCGTCTAGCAGTATGAGAAGAATCCTGGCTGATATTATTCCTAACGAATAAGTTAACGCTAGAAGTAGACCCTCTTTGTGTAACAGGAGAAATCCGTGCAAAGTGGATAAATTTTTTTTTTTTTTAAATACCGGTTTCGGGACTTTTTCATCAGGTGATAAGGAAGTAAATTAAATATTAAAAATATATTAAAAGTGGTCTTTGGTCAAGAGATGGACTAGTGGTTAGTCAATGGAAGGCCAGCGAATAAATTTATCTTCAAAAAGTCTCAAAATTATGAAAAAAATATTACATAAGGACCCTAATTTACTGTCCAGTCTTGTGATTTTTGCGGTCATCTGGATTAATCCGCAGATCACGTCTTGTGGTACTGCGATAATAATCGCGACAATAATTTCGGAACCAATATCCATTCAGTAAGATCGGTTCATTTTCGGATCAATTGGCTACTCCGATTTAGTGACATCAAAGACCACTTTTGCTGCGTTCGAAATTTCCTCTGAAAGTACTGGCAACTCGCTAGGTTGTTAGAACTCCAGGCCTTAAGCCGCTTACAAGTATATTTACTGCGCTTCGAGTGATTCCCCTTCGTCCGTGACGTCTGACCTTAAGTCCAGCGTCACTACTATTATTTCACACAGGCGAGTTGCTACCGGAGAAGTCCCTTTGAGCAGTTATTTCAGTCACTACGTGAAGTCGCTCTCATAAAAAAATAAAGAAGATTTCGATCTTGTAATGTAGATCGCGCTGGATGGGCACTTATTTTGTCTCCCATAACAGCGTGAGTGGTAGTGGGATCGAACTGAATTGAGTCCGGCCTAAATGCTAAATACTAACTTGAAAATTTCATGCTTTGTATTTATAGTCGGACTTCATACGTTCTACACTTTTAAGTGATTTAAAATAAACCGCGTGACTCCCTTATTTATGGAAGCTACGTTTTTTTGTAATTGTACACATTTTAACATATTTCTTTGCAAGATATATATTTTTGTTAGGAAACGATATTATTGAGATACAGGCAAAAGTTTAGTTTACTGGGGACACAACAAATGAAAGGCAACAAACCCAGATCCATTAAAATTGTATATCCAAATGAAATGACCTGTTGTTTTTTTTCACAAATTGGTTATATTTCTTGTCATGTATAACTAAAAAAAAATGAAAAACCAAGTGTTAAAACAATAAAGAAGATGTTTCAATGAGAAACTTGCTGTTATAATGAGATATATTACATTACATGTTGATTAAGAAAGAAAAAAACAGAAAATTAATAAATGGCAGAAAGAATAAAAAGTAAACCCACAAATCACTTCCTTCCGTATTCTGTCGCACATAGTCACCCAATGTATTATTCTAAGTGCACGCATTTCACCAGCCTTTAGATTCGGCTCCTTTCGGTCTTGTTCCGCGTCCACATTTCACTCCCATACATTAACGTTGGTACTAAAATACTGTTGTGGACTATCATCTTGGCAGAGTTTGATACTCGCCTGTTCGAGTATATGTATATGTTTTAGTGCCCCAATGTCTTTGTTTTCAATCGATATACGCTGTTCACAAAATCAACGGAGCACTAACTTTCAGTAATTCAATACTTGCAAACTTATGAAAAATATTTGGCAGTAAAACATTTATTGTAATATTATTACTCGTTAATTGTCTCGCTCAATCAAAATTCACCAAAAAGCGCACGCAAGGTTTCATGCGGAACGCAACCGTAACCTTTAAACAAGAAGGTCGACCGCTAGATCTCGCCATATAAGGATCCAGATTAGTTCTGTGAGGATAAGCATTCAGCTTGACAATATAATAAATTCAATGTATCGAAAGTCAAAACTTGTTCTCGCTGACATGCAGGGACAGTCGGATAAGGCAAAACGAATATTAATCGGTGTTCTCGTATACTGTGTATATTGTTGCAGAATAATTCACATGTCAACATCACTCCTTATAGATATTTAACATAAAATACGTTAGGGTCAAAAATTAAGAAAATGAAAAAATCAATACAGTATTTACACAGATTCGTGTGTGAAGGAACTACAGAGGTCAATGAGTGGCATTCAAATGTCCAATGGAAATGCGTACAGATTGCTGTATGCTGATGATATGGTTTTGTGTCCAATGGAAATGCGTACAGATTGCTGTATGCTGATGATATGGTTTTGTGTCCAATGGAAATGCGTACAGATTGCTGTATGCTGATGATATGGTTTTGTGTCCAATGGAAATGCGTACAGATTGCTGTATGCTGATGATATGGTTTTGTGTCCAATGGAAATGCGTACAGATTGCTGTATGCTGATGATATGGTTTTGTGTCCAATGGAAATGCGTACAGATTGCTGTATGCTGATGATATGGTTTTGTGTCCAATGGAAATGCGTACAGATTGCTGTATGCTGATGATATGGTTTTGTGTCCAATGGAAATGCGTACAGATTGCTGTATGCTGATGATATGGTTTTGTGTCCAATGGAAATGCGTACAGATTGCTGTATGCTGATGATATGGTTTTGTGTCCAATGGAAATGCGTACAGATTGCTGTATGCTGATGATATGGTTGTGTTAGCGGAGAGTGAGGATGAATTACTGAGTGTGTTAAACAAAGAGAGATATAAAGAGAAAGGTATGAGAATGAACGTAGCGAAATACAAAGTCATGGTGATAGAAAAGTGTGAAAGGAAAAGTAAATGCGATATATAGGTGAGTAATGAATAGTAAGTAAAGTGATATTTTCTCAGATATTGAAAGGCGTGTAGAAATAGGAAACAAAGTAAATGGGGCACTGAAAAATATAAACTGGAACCGGACAGTATCAAAACGTCTGTCCACAATAGTTTTTTAGCAACGAATCTGATACGTGGGAATGAGACGTGGACGTGAAACAGGACTTAAAAGCCAAATAAATGCTGTAGAAATGCGTGCATTTAGAATACATGGGGTGACAACGTGTGTAGTACGATAGTCCCCCCTTATCGCGGTTTCGCTACACGCAGTTTAAGTTATCCACGGTCAACCGCGTTTCGAAAATATTAAATGGTATATTCCAACGTATCACCAGAATGTCAATAGTTGTTTATTGCTACGTCAAAAATCCTTAAGTCATTTATCTCACTTCATTTATCACTATCGGTCATATCATCAGAAGAGCACTCTGAGATGGTTTGGGCATGTAGAATAACACAGAACCGCTGCTTCAAAATTCAGCATGTGCTCTACAAAAAATATTTCAATCTCGTTTTGCGTTGCTAAATATTCTCTGTACTTTTCTGTAGCGTGTACACTTACTCAGGCCACCACGAAGAAACTAAAAGCTTTTTAAATGTAGTGTAATATAAAAAAAAAGGTGGCCAAGTCTGTAACGATGACATCTTCAAACAGACGAATAAATATTGAGAAGTATTATCCACCATCAAAAGGATAATATTAGAGTACTTTAGATATATAATGTGAGGAGAAAAGTTTGAGACTCTTCAACTTATATTGCAGGGGGAATTATGACAGGAAATGTACAAGAAGAAAACTCATATTCTGGTTGAAGAACTTACAATCGCAGTCGTACCATAACATTGTTCAAAGCTGACATATTGAAATGGATAAATAAATATAGAGAAGTATTGTATTATCCACCATCAAAAGGAAAAAGTATATGTACTTTAGATGTATGCGTGTAGAAAAATACAAGATCCTTCAACTGATATTGGAGGGGGAATTATGACAGAAAATGTGAAAGAAGAAAGCATATATTCTGGTTAAAGAGCTTACAGGAGTGGTTTCACTGTGGTAACGTAACATTGTTCAGAGCTGCTATCCCAAAGGTTTAAGAAAGCCATGATTATGAGCCTTCAAATAAGAGAGGAACTTCAAAGAACTAAACAGATAATTGAAGAATGTACACTTAATTTTATATTTTGTTTTCCCCACTGTTTTATTTGAATTCACTACCAGTTTCAATCACCTTCGTCTTTCTCGCCAGGTGACGATGAACTAACATAAATTATGTCTAAAATATTTTTTTTCTAATTGTAATAAGAACGAGAGAGGGGATAGGGAGTAGTGGCTAATAAGGACAGGGGAGTAGGTAGGCGTCAAAAGGGTGGCTGTTGAACGGGAAACATATTTAGCAGAGGACTATTATTTATAAACATAACACCACAAAGTAAAACAAACGAATTTTCTAAGATTCAAGAGTGTATATTATTCATCATCACCATATCTACACCCGACTTACGACATAATTGAAAATGTAACACGTATTTCCCGACATAATTGGAAATGTAACACGTATTTCCCGACATAATTGGAAATGTAACGCGTATTTCCCGATATAATTGTAAATGTAACGTGTATTTCTATACAATAAGAATCTAAGGCCGAGGCCACACCAAAGTGCTTCGTTAGATGCTAAGCTAGGTTTTACGTGACTCATATACTACGTGACTTCATGCCTGGCCACACCAAAGAGCTACGCACAAATTCATTTGACAGTTGGGAGCGGTTGAGTCAACACACGATGTCACTCTCAAAACTAACCAATTTCATTACAACTTACCATCTTTATTTACTTTCTGTGCAACTTCATTCCAAAGTGATTTTATTACAGGTACATTTTTTTATAATTTGCTCGATGGGTTCCACAAAGGCTTCCTTTTTTTAATACACAGCTGTCATTAAAACTTCCGCCATCTTGTAAATTAACCAACACGTCTGTTCGCTAGGAGATTCACTCGATGACTAATCGTCATGCAACGTGGCGCGAAGCGTGCAGTGTGGCCACTGCGATAGTATGCGGTGCGTTGGTTCGTTAGGATATGTCGCCTAACTCGCAACATATCTGTAAGCATCAAGCGAGGCTCCTACCTGTGTGGCAGAGGCCTAAGTCAAACGAGTTATAACGATTCACTTTCCCCGATGAATCAAATAAAAAAAAACGAAAGGGAGAAATTGCAAAACTCTGCGTGTAACAAGGAGGGTTACGTTAACTAACCTGAGAAAACTGTGTAATCATCATGTCTAACGTTTTAATCGATGTTATTAAACCGAGTTCCCACCGAACGATTAATGAAATATGATAGGTGTACAATGAAATCGAGAGATCAAATAATAATACAATGGTTATTTTATCAGTTTTACTTTCTCAGTGCTGATAGTTTGTTCTAATTTAAGATAATCTGATTTTTGTAAGATGCCGGAAAACAGCTTCGGAGAAAAATTAAGGTATTACTTTTTGTTCTAACTTCCTCATTTTCTAGAGGTGATGAACTCGTTGGATATTTGTTGTTCCACTTTTGCTTTCATGTTTCAGAGCTTTATATTTAGCACTTGCTCAGACTATGATCGGAAAGTGTGAAATGAAAAGTAACTACGATATACGAGTATGGTTGAGCGATGGAGGATAAGAAGTTAAGAACACTGTTATTTGGATATCGACAGGCTTGTAGTAAAAGAAAAAAGTCAATGGGGCACTAAAGCATATACTACCTTGATCAAAAAGTTTTAAGACCGGCCACCGTGTGGCGCTGTCAGTCACCCGATTGAATTTCTTTTTTTTTGTTAGGTTACCACATCTATCATTGACACTTCCCTCCAAATTTCAGCGTCATAGCTTGACATTTGTAAAAGTTACGCTGTACTGAGTACATCTACCTTTGTGCGTGTTTTCGATTTTTTACAAGTTTTAAAATGGCATCAACTGTGCATCAACGAGTTTGCATTCAATTTTGTGTGAAAAACGGATTTAACGGTCCGCAGACCTTGGAAATGTTGGAGAAGTGTTTTTTGGTGGCACGAACGCTTCAGAAGAGGTCGTGAGTCGGTCGAGGATGACGAACGCAGTGGCAGTCGAAAACCGATGAAAACATCGATAAAATCAAAGAAACGTTGGCCGAAAACCCCAAATTGACCATCAACTGGCAGAGGACTTGAACATCGCTTATGGATCCGCTCAAGACATTTTGGTTAGTGATTTGAGCCTCAGACGTGTTGCTGCAAAACTGGTGCCGAAAGACCTCAATTTCATGCAAAAAAAAGGACCGCGTTGAAATCGCGAAAGACATGATTTCCATGAGTGGTTGACCAAAAACAACACGAATATTATCCAGCAGCCTTCGAATTCACCTGATCTGGCTCCCTGTGACTTTTCCTGTTCAACCGACTTAAAAAATCGTTTCGCGGAACGCGTTACAGCACCCGAAAGGATGTCGTGAAAAAATCGAATGATATTTTGAAAGAAGGATATGTAAAAAATATATGATACATCATAGTTGTTTGTGAAGGTGTATGGATAGAAGCGAAAGTCTGATGTCTTGTTCTCTCTGCCTTCCCCGACAGACAAACTATAGGATTGTATCCCACTTCTGCTACATTTTACACAGAGAGAAAACAACCCGAAGATAATGGGAGAGGGGAGAATCCAGAATATATATACAATACATCAAATCGATGGTTATATGCCACTAAGCATGAACATAAAGATGAAAGACTCGACGACATTCTCTTAAAGATGAAAGAGTGTAGAGTATGAAGATGTATGGCCAAGAAAATGCCAAATATTGGTACTACATACACATACATATGTTACATACGTATATAATACCATCAAAATGTTTCCCTGTTGGATAGACAGAACGCCAGATTTTTATATCTAAAACACATATTTCGTCACTTCTATGTCCATTCACCTGCTAATAAGATTTCTCTTACTTTCACTCTTTCCTCTTTCAAGATATCATTCACTTGATCGAACCAAACTTTTCTTGGTCCTTCTCTAGCACGGTTTCAATTCACATTTGCATTATACAATTGTTATGTTTGTCTTTCTTCATTCATACGTTCCACGTGCCCGAACCATCTAAGAGTGATCTTGTTTATCTTACTCGATACATCGACCATAAGTTCACATATATTCAAGAATATTACTAATATTTCTTGACATCGCCCTAAGGGTGAAGGCTGCAACGCCTTATAAACGTCAGCGAAACATCGTTTAAGCCACCAACTCTGAAAAACATTTATAACTAGTAGAAAACAGTTGTAAAAACAACTCGAAATAAGTTTTGATTAATAATCATTTGCATAAAGCCTAATTTGTGACTGGGGAATCGAATAAAGTCATTGTAATGGTGTCTAAGGCAGCATTCTATATCACTCGCATCATTCTACTTTATTCGTCTGTATTTGAAATTTAACGAATATTCATTCACACAAATTCACAAGTATACATAGTACTTAAAACGGAATTGAACGAATATGCATTCACACAAATTCACAAGTACAATTTTGTACTTAAAAAGAAATGGAACGAATATTCATTCACACAAATACACAAGTATACCTATATTGGTACTTAGTACGGAATGGAACGAATATTCATTTGCACAACTTAATTCATACGTATAGATAATAACGCAGAACGGTAAATACAAAATGATGGCGTTCCCTGAATAAAATGGTCGAGTTATATTCGAAATATGGATTATCAATCAGACGTTTCGCTATTTTTGGAATCCATCTGTTACGAATTTCAGGAGCTACGAAAAAGAAAGATTATGAAAAAGCAGTTATTTATTCGTAGGTTTATTATACCAGCGATTCCCAACGGGGGTAGCATCTAAATTTTAATTTTAAGAGGGCGTTGAGACGTACAGAGTTATTAGAGGGTGTTAAGACTTTCATGCATACGTCTCAAAGCAAGCATTTATTTGACAATGTAACACATGACAGAATACGAACTAAAGTGATTAGAGATGAACGTGAACTTAAGGCTGGTGTGATGAGTAAGATGACAATGAGCACGCTGAGATGGTTTGGTTATGTGGAATGAATGAACGAATAATGTGATAATAAAAAATATTTTCAACATTCAAAGGTGCAAGCAATACCATGGTTATTCCTCAGTCCAATACTTTGAAAAAATACTAAGCTTTCATTTCAAGCTTTCCAGCATTCTTACCTCGCTTCGATAGAATTTTAGAATCATGAAGATTTGAAACTTTTTATTACAATACTGCAACTACGAATTTAGAAAAATCTTAAAAATTCATCAAGCACAAGGCTCAAATTGATATAATATTTTTATATACATCCCAGGTTTTATAATCGTTTTGATTAGTAATAGTTTTATCACTAACAATTTATTGTTGGAACAAAACAAACGAAATTGTATTGAAATAGATTTTGTATCTTCTCCAAAAATTAAAAATATCCAATATTAAACTAGGGAGGGGGGCTTTGATTTATCTTAATATGCTCCAAGGGGGCGTTGTTCTAAAATGTTGAGAAGCCCAAGTTTATACAAACCAGATGACGTCAGATGACTTTTTACGGGGCATATATAAAGGACTCCACATAAAATATTACTTTGATGTAAAAACTTTCATATATTTTCATTGCCAACGTAAAAAAGTAACGTTTTTTCAACTTCTCTTTTTTCTTCATCTATAAAACAATATTTTTAGATCGGTGTGAATAAATTAAAGACTTATTTATAGTAACACTTTACTAAATAAATGTTATAGAAATGAGTGCAATGTATGACAGAATGAAAATGACAGTGTGTGACTGAAAACGAAATGAAGTGATTAAAGAAGTATGTGAACTTATAGCTGATGTATTAAGTACGCTGAAGACAGCACTTTGAGATGGTTTGGGCACGTAGACAGAATGAATCAATATTAGATAAAAAAATATATATACAGTGTAAATGTGAGTAAAAGGCGTGGTAGAGGAAGAACAAGGAAAGTATTGTTGGATCAAGTGAATTATATTAAAAAAATGAAACGGAAAAAGTCAAAGAAACCGTAGAAGTTGTGTGAAAATATGTATGGATGTAGAGGAGGCGAAATATGTATGTAGAGATAGGAAAGTCTGGTACTCTGCCTTATATGCCTCGACCTCGACAGTGGGAGGTGCTTTATGGTGTATATATGTGTTTATTGGACTCAGGATGTGTTTTCCATTGATGGACTTTTCAAGCATATACAGGCTGGGGGGTTGAAATTTAATTAGATAATTCATATTATATTTTTTGTTGTACTTATATGGTATACAGTACAACCTGGCGGGTTTATCATTAAAATTCATTGAAAATCTCTCCCAACCAATCAGAAAGATATAATAGAGGCCTTGAGTGAAAACCAGACTGGAATCCTTTTTAAACTAAAATTGGGTCCAAACGGAAATCGAACCCGCAACCCTCGGGTTGGGAAACAAGCGTCTTACCAACTAGATCACGGAGGTTAATCTTCTTATTCATTCCAAACATAAAGGAATCTTGGGATGGTTTGCCCAGATTGTTGGAATGAGTTGACAAAAACTTACGAAACATGTATGTCTGAAATGAATAGGGAGTGAGGAAGAGGTAGGCAAAATAAAGAATGTTAAAGTGAAGTTCAATGGTTTAAAGTCAAGAAGAATGTAAAACACGAGACCATGTATAACGAGATTAACGGATGAAAAACAGGCAGAAGTTGTGCGTATGGATAAAAAGACGTGAAGATATGTCCTCTCTGTTTACCTCAAAAGGGGCATGGCCTGATAGTATGTATGTACATATGTTAAAATAAAATCAGGTGACCTAATAATAATAAATACTTTCAATACTTACAAAGAAACGCACATCACAGTCAATTAATCCGATTGCGTCAAGTTTAACGACGTTTAAAAACAGATTTAAGTTTTTGACGAGTAAAATAATGGCCTTAATATATCATAGCTCACAAAAGGTTAACATCCCCAGCCCCCGAGGCATTCAGGGAAATATCGCCCCGTCAGCGTCATTCGCCTCTGAATGTTCTGACATTCAGATTACAATGGGGCGCTTTCCCGACAATATACTTGCCCATTATTCGGGTCAAATTCATTGAAAGTCTTTTTTCAACAAACGGTGCCGAAAGTTTTGTCGAATTTTCGCTAAATCAGAGGAACACCATTATGACTTTACAAAAAGCTCTCACAGATAAAAGTTACTGCTTACAATCCAAGCAAGGAGCATGAGGAGGTAACAAGATCCTTGCGACCGACTCGATAGGCCGTTTGCCATATCTATTGTGTGGGGTGACGGGTGTCCGATTAGTTGAATAAAAATAACCGGTTTACGATTATTTTCAAATTGTCCAAATAACCGGTAAACCGTTTTGGAAGCCCGAATACCAAAACAAAAAAAAGTTTGCAAAAAAATATTTTTCAAATATTCCAACCAGTTAGTTGAATAAAAATAGCCGGTTTTCGATTATTTTCAAATTGTGCAAATAACCGGTTAACCGATTTGGAAGCCCAAATATAAAAATATAGCAAAAATAAAGTGTGGTTAAAAAACATTTTTAATTTTCTATCCGGTTAGCCGAATAAAAATATACACCAGCAACAATTCAATGGAGTAATCAGGCGGAAAAAACGAGGTGTTCGTTTCAGGAGGCGCTGCATAGGGCAAGAAATTGCTTGCACTGGAATGTGATGGTTCATGATTATATTGTATTACACTTTCGTTGCATACAGTACAACCTGGCGGGCTAATTTCCATGCGGCAATCTCTTCCAACCAACCAGAAAGAAATCAAAGAGGGCTTAAGTGAAAACCAGACTGGAATCCTTTTTTTTTCAAGTCTTGGTTCTAGCTGTATTTGAGCCCGCAACCTCTGGGTTAGGAAACAGGCGTCTTACTTACTAGGCCACGGAGGTCGTCATGGTGATCACGAACCTTATAATTAAGGGAACGACCAACGAGAAGATGAACAATTCAAATGGTGACGTTGACTCGCATGTATTTGTATTTTAAATACCACTACATATAAAATCCAACTAAACTGTCGTCAACGAACTGTGAACTTACCGTAAGGTCGGATTATTATAGATGGATAAAAATATGAAAAAGCTTTGTGTGGGACATCTGTGTATGGTATAATCCTTTAGCTCATTTGTCATTGTCAGTCAGCTGTCAGGAACGTTCAATTTTGTATACATTTCGCTTTATTTCTCTTTTCACTGTTTTGTTGACTACGCAAGTAAAAAAAATATCAAGTAAACACGTATGTATGTTCAAGGTAGATTATAAAAATAATATATGTACCGCTGGGGTTCAAAAGTTTTCGGCCTGCACCAGTAAGATTGTGTATGGACATATATGTACTTATTGCATGATCAGATGATATTACAGCTAAACTTTGATACCTCTCTACCTTCAATAGTATATAAACTTGAGGCTATAAAAAACGTGTTGTTTCGTTATATTCCGAAATGTAAAAAAATGAATATCGCACGGTTACCAAGTTTTTATTTCAAAAGGAGACGTTGAGATCATGTCTACCGAGGATCTATTTTAAAAGAAACTTAATAACCGCTCAATATTAAATTTTTAACGTTTCAGGATATAACGAAACATATATTCAATTAACTCAAGTCGATATACTCGTACTAGTGAGGGTTGAGGTATTCATTTTTTACTGAGGCATCGCCTGAATATGCATTGAGTGTGGCCGGCATGGTATATGTCCATAGACGCTCAACTATTTTAGATCGAAAATGTTTGCGCCTTATTGGTATAATTAACCCATCGATTTTTTTACTTCAAAATCGTCCTTTCAATTTATAGAATTTTATGGTAAAATATTGTGGAACAAACCAGTGCACTGCGACCTTCGCTGATCTATTGATGACCTAGAATGAATCTAGAAAGCGTAACAAAATAAATGTTACAATATTTGAATATTTAATAATTAATAACGTTGTTAATCCCCTTGACACGTGCTTCTACATCCTATCTTGAGACTATCATCAGACGAAACGATTCCAGTTTATTAGGAGAGCAATGCTTAGGTCCGACTGGTATCATGTTTCATCGGAAATATATATATGCGGAGTATATATTATATTGACCCAAACAAATTACTTTAATGAGGGGTTATTTTTTTGCATTCTTACCATCACGCCGTTTCCCTGTTGTGGTAGAAAAGAGGAGAGAGCGCCAAAATTCCCTATCACGACACACACTTTTCGTCTCTTCTACATCCATACACTTTTTCATACACCTTCTACGATTTCACTGAATTTTTTCATTTCAATATATCGTTCACTTCATTCAATCATACTTTCTTTGATCTTTCTCTACCACGCCTTTCACTTACGTTAGCACTGTATATTTGTTTTGTTGGTTTTTCTTCATTCATTCGTTTTGCATGCCCAAACGATTTCAAAGTGTTCTTACTTCATACATCAACCTTCACATTCACCCCTAATCACTTCATTCCGTATTCTGTCATACATTGTCACTTTGTATTTTTCCATGTCCACGTTTCACTTCCACACATCAAAGTTTTTACTAGAAGACTTTTTTTTGACGTCCGTGGGTTATTCGTTTTATTATTATTTCTTCTTATGACTTAATGTATCTCTAATATTTTTCATTCATTGTTTTGTATAACTTTTATGACGTGTGTAAAATTTTAACGCTACATTATATGAAATTATGATTTGTCTCTATAATGTGACTTGCAAATTCTGAAAAGTTGTTTTGGACAGACAACGGTTATGTTCGTGTGTTCTAGTGTCAATGTTTATCTGTGTCGTTTCAGCATACGAATACATTTCATTCCGTTCCTTCCGCCTAAAGAGAGACTCGAGATAGAAGGTAGAAATATTACGAGGATTAATGTAATTAGTGGAATAATAAAGTAATTTATTATCAAATATTCTAAAATGAAGCTCCAAAAAGATAAAGCCATTGATAAATGAATATCTTTTCATGTTTGAATATAAGCTTAGAGCCGGGACGGCAACATAGATCGGCGAAAATGATCCATCCGCCAGACCATTTGCCCTGATAATGCTGCGCAGGATTAAGAAGTAGGAATGAGGCAAAATAAATGAGAACTTTTTCAGTCACTTTGCCTCAAGCTAACGTCAATAATATTTTTGTTTATTATTACAAAAGAAGAGTATGTCAGCTTTAAGAGAGAAATATACCCAAGACGTACGCTACCCCTTTATGATTTTCATTATTTTTCTATCGTACAGGGTTAACCAGAATAATGTTCACTATTGAAAAATTCATAATAAAACAATGGATTGTTGTAATCAACATTACTGCAAACATATAATACAAGTTTGGTTGTTTATTTTTTTTTTAATAATGTCGAGATAACCACTATTGCTTCGACGGCATTAATCTAATCTAGCTCGATTTTTTTTTGAAGTACGCGCCTACATGTTTCTCGAGGTTTTGCTTCGATCTCTTGATGAATATTCAATTACAGTGTAATTGTTGGATTATTTGCGTATACTTAACTTTTTTTATGGGGATACCCACAAGAAAAATCGAGTGGAGACAAATCAAGACTTCTTGGTGGCCACAAAATGGGTGTTCACCAAGGGGTAGTCACTCCTTCACGAAATCAGTTTTTCGGGGAGCATCTCTTGAACTACTTCTGAACTGTTATTGGACGTGTGACAAATGGCTTCATCCTGTTGAAACTGTCATCGAATTGTACCCAGAAGATTCATGCAATTTTACAGTTAAAAACTCTCAGCATTTTAAAGTGACTTTCCAAATTAACTGTTATTGCTTGGCCTCGAGCGTCCTCAGAAATAAGGGCCTAAGATTTCCGACGGTAACATAGCTGCCTAAAAACGTTACTCGTGTACAATGGAGTGGTCTCTGGTGTTTCAGTCTTGGGTTACCATTGCTCCAATAGCGGCGATGTTACATATTAACGAAGCCATTCATATGGAAATGTACTTTGTCTGAAAAGTGTTTGTTGTTGAACCCGGAAAACTGTTCACACATTTTAACCGCGAAATCCAACTTTCGAACTAAGTCTGCTTCATTTAAATCGTGAATTTTTTTTATAGGAATGAAGTTTGAAGTTAAGCGATAAAACTCGCTGTAAGGTCGCTTGAGGGTTGATAGCATTGGATCGGCGCGCACATATTCAGTGACTTGCTCTGGGCGACCTTGATTGAGATTTTAGCGTGGAACCATTCTATTAAAATCGTTAAGTCTACTGCTTAGTTCAGTTTCGGGTTCGGCTTCCGATGGTACCAAAATAAAGGGCACAAGTCTCGTAAAAGAGTTCGTCTGGTAACAATACTCAAACGCGCCGAACAGAAGTGTTGCCAACACTTTCAATGACAAACCGCCAGTTCCGCGCGTACCCCAGAGGTTCTGAACACGAAGGTTCGATAATTGAGCCCGAAGACAATATTGTATCCTGGCTATGTTCATGCAAGGGCAACCATACGGAAAAAAAATTACTTCCGTAAGGTATATTAACAAATGTTTAAATTTATCGTTTTACTATATTTGATGCTTTTTGTTCTACGTTAACCATATTTCAAATTATTTTAGAATGAATATTCTAATATCTATCTATCATCATGCTTTGCTCGAATTTGATTTAATTAATTTATAACACAGAGTATTCATAAATTTGAAATGGCCTACAAATGAATAGTTTTATACAACATGGTAACACTTATTCAGCGACCCGATCCTAATTACCCATAGAGCATGAAAACATAGTATAGTCTATTAAGTGCACATCAGGATTTTTTAAATTGAGAAATCTAGTGGTAACTTTACAGATACTTGACGAGATGTGACGATTCATTACATCTGTCCGTTCCCATTGCAAGCGCGCACACAAGGGACCTTGTCTTGCGCAGAGGGGGTAACGAGATTTGAGGCGTGGGGGTGGGAAAGATTTAATATTTATTTATTCGTATGCCTCCAAGTGTTAGAGGAATGGGTATCGTGTGCCTTAACGATAATCTTAATTATATCAAAATCTACACACATACAATATACTCCATCTCCGCTCCGAATGCTGGACGATGTATAACTCTTACTCTAGGCAACTGGAAACTGCTGAAATGCGCATGCTATGATGGTCAGCTGGTGTGTCCCTAAGAGACAAAATAAAAAGCTCACGCATTCGTGGAAGCCTAGGTGTTACAGACATCAACAGCAAGATGGAGGAGAGGCGATTGAGATGGTGTGGGCACGTTGGACGCAGAGCACCCGATCACATTGTGAACCAGGAAATCTCCATGGATCTTCCTCGAATAACAACCAAGGGAAGACCAAAGAATTCATGGGTGGTGCAAAAAGATAACCTGATGCAGAGGCACGGCCTGGGGGACGTAGTCCGGGACAGAAAAGCATACAACCTGAAGACGAGGAGAGCTGACCCCAACAGACTTCGCATACAGTGAGTTGGGATGGAGCCAGGGAGAAGATACAATATACTCCATCTAAAGCCGAATATGTTACTATCACATAACGGAAGATCGACAAAGGTTTCTTTGTATCTATCCTTAATAAGTTTTCTACGATTTTCTTAATAAAAATATTTTCTATATTATATTGTATAACAATTTCTTTGTAAACAGTAAAACCTGGCGGACTTATTATCATGTAGTATTCTCTTCCAACCAACCAGAAATATGTTAAAGAGGTCTTAAGTGAAAACCAGATTGGAATCCTCATAAAAAAAATCTGGGTTCCAGCGTGATTTAAACCCGAAACCTATGGGTTGGGAGACAGACTTCTTACCAATTAGATACGAAGGTCTATACTTATACAGATGCGGGGAAGTTCCTAATCTAATAGCCGCTACCCTTCTCCCCATTCCTATCCTTACACTTAATTCATTTTATTTTATTGTAATATTTTTAACGTCATTAAAAGTGGGTTCGAATTCAGAGTTAGAGCGCCCTTGAGGAGAGTAAATTGTCATTTCATTATTACTACCGGTACTTGGCTATAGAGTAGACCAGAGATAATGCTGTGGTCTAAACTTCAAAACCCCACATAATATATATTATAAGATGTCAAATATAAATTTAGCCCCATTTTGATAATAAAAATCACTCGAGCTTAAATAGACAGATAATAGTCATATAAGGAAGGATATAAAATAAGATAAATTGAGGGTCAAGTCGGGTGTGTTAATAGGGTGAAAACAACCGTATAAGTTTATTCCAAACGAAAGCCGTGATTTAGGTCCGCACCCAAAAGTTACGGCCAAATCGCTTTAGTGGATGGAGGTGGGTTATACACACAGAAAGTTAAGGCATCCCGCGGGACAACTTTATAAAATGCCGTTTAGAGAGAAAACTCACCTCAGGAACGCTCTAAGTCGGGACTCGAACCCACTAATATTAAACAAATCACACCTGGCAGCTATAGCAGCACCCGTACGAATCACGTATGACACTTTATTTGTATACAGTACAACCTTATAGAATTATTGCCATGTGGCAATCTACTCCAAAGAACCAGAAATATGTATATGAAGTATTTAGTGACAACCAGACTGAAAATCTTTTTTAATATATTTAAAAAAAGCTGGGTTCCAGCGGGAATCGAACCCGCAATCTCCGAATCGGAAGACAGGTGTTATACTAACTAGGTCACGGAGATCTTCATATGAATAATATGAATAAAAATAAATATTTGCAGTCGTTCAAAGTAGTAGCTTTCACCCTTAAATAAATGCTGATCGTAATATCGAATTGCTCAAACCGTGTCAGGCCGGTAATAGGGAATATTTCAAAACTTTTATTAAAATGAATGCGCCATTTTGTGTACAAGTACATAGTTATACTATAAAAGTACAGTTACAGGTTAATGTTTTGCGGCAGTTCATGCACCATTACTGATTTATTTACTTCTAAATTTTAAGATATTTAACCTTATTACGACAGAACAAGGGATCTTAATGTGTGTTTAACGGAGCCCAAGGGTTCCCGCCAAATAATTTAAGGCTTCGCAATAAAATTAGAAAAACATTTTTGAAACGCCATCGATGCCCTTATAATACATCAATAGTTACCTGGACGAGTGGTGATACGTGATCATATACCTTGGCCTGCGCCTCAACAGGAGAATGACGTGGAAAGTTATCTGAATACCATCAGACAGAAGGGTCAAAAGGGCATCGGGGACATCAGTACGACATTCCACCGAAGCAGATTCCTTTCACCAAAAAATAAGCTCTTCCTATATAAAACCCTTATCCGTCCCATATTGACCTATGCTGCCCCCGTTTGGGGCAGTGTGAGCCACACGGATCCAAGATCAAGGCATTCAAGATCTCTTTCAACACCCATTCGAGAATAAACCTCTCCCGACTTCACCATCAGATTTTTCAGTGTTTTACAGCGCGGTTTGATTTATGCCAACGTTCGAAAACGTTACAGATTTAATCTGCAGGGCATGTTCGTAGTCAACTTCGCAATGAAGATATACAAATAAACACTGAAGATGAAAACTGCAACTTTTTCGAAATGTCAGCATTATAAGCCAAACCACGCGGTAAAAAAAATCCGAAAAATCTTATCAAACTGATATGAAGAACTGCAAAAGCCTCAAAACATCTCAGAGAGCACTCCTTCATCTTAATAAACATATCAGCCTTAAGTTGACAATAATCCCTAATCACTTATTTCCGTATTCTGTCATACATTGCCACCCCATTTATTCTTCCAAGTGCATGCATTTTTACAGCATTTATTCGATTTTTTCCAGTATTTTCTTCGTCCGCGTTTCACTCCCATACAACATAGTCCAGTTTAAGTATACGTGTATGTACATGTTTTAGCGCTCAATTGAATTTGTTTTCTATCGCTACACGCCGTTCCTCGTAATTTCAATCATCTGAGAAAATACTACCCAAATAGCAGAATTCTTCAGCTCGCTCTAATATCTCGTTACTCGCACATACTACCTTGATCAAAAAGTTCTAGGACCGGCCACCGTGTGGCGCTGTCAGTCACCCGATTGGAATTCTTTTTTTTTGTTAGGTTACCACATCTATCATTGACACTTCCCTTTAAATTTCAGCGTCTAGCTTGACATTTGTAAAAGTTACGCTGTACTGAGTACATCTACCTTCGTGCGTGTTTTCGATTTTTTACAAGTTTGAAAATGGCACCAATTGTGCATCAACGAGTTTGCATTAAATTTTGTGTGAAAAACGGATTTAACGGTCCGCAGACCTTGGAAATGTCCGAGAAGTGTTTTTTGGTGGCATGAACGCTTCAGAAGTGGTCGTGAGTCGGCCGAGGATGACGAACGCAGTGGCAGTCGAAAACCGATGAAAACATCGATAAAATCAAAGAAATGTTGGCCGAAAACCGCAAATTGACTATCAGAGAGCTGGCAGAGGACTTGAACATCGCTTATGGATCCGCTCAAGACATTTTGGTTAGTGATTTGGGCCTCAGACGTGTCGCTGCAAAACTGGTGCCGAAAGACCTCAATTTCATGAAAAAAAAGGACCGCGTTGAAATCGCGAAAGACATGATTTCCACGAGTTTTTGACCAAAAAAACACGACTACTATCCAGCAGCCTTTGAATTCAACTGATCTGGCTCCCTGCGACTTTTTTCCTGTTCAACCGACTTAAAAAACCGTTTCGCGGGACGCGTTACAGCACCCGAGAGGATGTCATGAAAAAATCGAAGACGGCTCTGATGGACATACCGAAAATTGAGTACCAGCGGTGTTTCGAGGATTGGATCAAGCGCTGGCGTAAGTGCGTTGCAGTCGATGGGGAGTACTTTGAAGGGGACCATACAGATTTTGATGAATAAACTTGTATTTTCGATTTTATGAATAAAGTCCTAAAACTTTTTGATCAAGGTAGTACATCGCATTTTCTTCTCATTTCACATCGTCTTGAAATCATATTTAATAATGAGGTTCCAAGAAATCATGTTTATTAAAAAGATTCGAGAAAACAATGTTCAACAATATCAGCGTCGTATCAAGAATAATGATATTCATTACACCAATTCTAAAAAGAAAAATGTTTCCCTAAGGCAATACAATTACAGCAAGAAAAATAAAACAAGATACAAAAGAAAGTTAAATAAATTAAGATACAATAAAAAGCAAAATAAATTAAGATACAAAAACAAAAGAAAAATATTTTTTTTACTTGCAAATTTCTGTCATGTCAATTTCAAAACGTCGAGCTCGTCTGTTAAAAAAATGTTTCTCGAGGGAAAAGCATACGATAAACTGATTAATGTGCCAATCCGTCTCGGGCAGAACAATGTTTTTTTGGTCGCATCACATTTGTCAAGAGCGAAATTAATGTATGCCTCAAATTTCATTCCCTCATTGCATGATGTTACGAAAATGTGTGTTGAAAGAATGATAATAGGGTAATAAAATATATTGAAATTAATTTTTATCAAACACTGTTTATTCCACTTTTTTGTAACGGTATAACCCTACCGGTTTCAAGGTGCACACCTCATCTTCAGGGGAGCACAAAAAAGACTAAGCTCCCCTGAAGATGGGGTGAAAGCCTTAAAACCGGTAGGGTTATACCGTTACAAAAAAGTGGAATAAACAGTGTTTGATAAAAATAAATTACAATATCTTTCAACCTCCACAACGTTAATGCCTTAATTATAAACAACATAATTAAATATAGTAGTGCAAAGCATGGACATCCCGCGTGGGTTTGCGACTACATTTAGTGGCATCTGTTAATACAAATTATTGTCGAAATAATTTGTGATTTGGGCGACATCTGTGTTTAGATTTTTTTTTCCATTTAGTACGAACTTTATAACGTTGCGGGATAAAACTGGATAATTATTATTCATTCTTTTTAGGTCGCCGAACTATCTCAATGTCCCTTTTACATTTTGATCGGTGCATTATCTTTCAATCCTCATTAGTTGTGCGATATATGATACGAGGGGAGGTCAATAAATTCGCGGAATGAAGGGGAGAAAGGGGAATTTTTTTATTTTTCCTTTTCAATATATCCACCATTAACTCTAATACATTTTTCCAGCCTTTCAATAAGCTTATTTATACCCACTAAAAAAGTATTTGCCTTCGCCCACAAAATAAGCCGAAATTGCACTTTTAACTTCTTAACCTTTTAACCGCGTTAAAAATCAAATTCGACAAACCCTGTGCGCGGCACAATTTCGGCGTTTTTAAATTCCTAAGTTTAAATGCGTATTTAGTTTAGAACCACTGATATTTAATTACAACTTCAGGTAAACATAACACACAAGTAATTTTCTGATAATAAATAAAAGTCATTACTCTTGAAATAAAGGAGATAAATTAAATATTACGTAAAATAAACAAACGAATGATACGATCATAGAAATTCTTCTTTCCACACTCCCCCACTCAAGTGCCTATCTGTGTGTGTGACGAGTCTGCACTGGGACGGCACGGGATTCAGCGCGTATTGTATGGGCACAAGGATATGAATTATGAAGTGTTTTTTACTTCACAAACACTATAAATCTCACTCTGTTCACACCATATTTATTGGTCTATATTGAAATACTTAACTCAGAATTATTTATAATTATGAAATTAAAATTGAGATTGTTTATTTTTCAATATTTCTTTTTCTCGTGGTATGCCCTAAAGCATGGTTGGAAACACAACGGAACATTGCATTCAGAACACATAAATTTAGTCATTTTACGCACTTTAACATTTATTTTAGTTTTAGCACAGACATGACACCTTCGACGTGGATTTTTGCACTTTGGCGTAGATGGAATGTTTATCTTTTCATGATTTAAATATTTATTTGGTATAAATCTTGAAGGGTTGTCAGCAGAAGTAGTGGGGCATTGAACTTTGTTGAGCATTACTTTTTACGAATTTTTCTCAATCAATTGCCGAATAACAGCTAGCTGAAATTCAGCCAGACTAATCGATTTAGATGTAACAAGTTTGTACAAAATATGGGCGTTGAGCAAATACAAATCTATTACATGGAAAAACACCTTCTTGTACCATTTGACGGACTTTCTCATGCAATTTAATCCACTTAGCATCATGTCCGCTTTGTCTACCAAACCCATACATTTTTTGTAATCGATTACGCACTTGGGTTTTTGTATGGCTTCACCGGTTGACCTGTTTACTTTTCCAGTACAATCTTTTGAATCGTCATGAAGAGTGGTAAGCATGTGCACGTCGCGCCGATCACACCATTTCAGCGCCAGCAATTTTCTATTGTTAAAAGATTCCACTTCTCGCTTTTTCAATTTTTTAAACTTTGGCATGCCTTTTCGGTTTTTATACACTGTTCCACAAGCATTTGTTTTGTTTTCATATAATCTTTTAAAGAGTTCAGGGCTAGTGTACCAGTTATCACAAAACAAACTGTGTCCTTTTCCGATATAATTATTTAACAGAGTTGTGACCACTGAACCAGATATACTGAGTCCCATTTCATTGTCAATTTCAGTTTGAGATCCTGTATAAATTATGAAATCTAATATATATCCAGTCATCACGTCACAGAGTACAAACATTTTTATTCCAAATCTATGCCGTTTTGACGGGATATATTGTTTGAAAACCAAGCGCCCTTTGAAAGCAATTATGCTTTCATCTATGCAGAGATTCTGAAAAGGTGCGAAGGTTTCTTTAAATATTTTTCTGGTAAAATCAATCAAAATTTTTATTTTATGCAGTCTATCTGATGATTTTGATGCGTTGTCACTAAAATGTAGCATCTGTAAAATGAGCTCAAATCGGTCCCTAGACATTGTTTGCCCGAAAATAGGACTCAGCAGAAGAGGATCTGTTGACCAGTGCTTCTCGATAGTAAGATGACGATTCTTCGTTATTAACATTGTAACTGCTACAAATATGTACATTTCGTAAATAAATGTATCATACCATCTTCTTATCCGTGATTTATCTCCAAAACTTTTATTATTAATTTCATGTTGATAAAAACTATTCGTTTCGTCAACAATTTTGCTAGTTATATCTTCATTGAGAAAATGTTCAAAATAGTCAAGTTCGGTGGAGTTTTCAGAAAACGTAATGTCTGGATTCACTCCTGAAAATGCGTTGAAATTATGAATAACCGGAATATGTGAACCCGAAAGCCACGAAGATGAATACGTTTCTGTAGACGATTCACCGCCAAATCCAATATTTTCATCATTATCAGAATCAATACCATCACTAAGGTTCGAAATATTATCGTCTTCACTAACACTTGATCCGTAATTTGACCCAAGTTCACATACGTAATCGCCAATTTCTTCTTCACTTAGACCACGTTTAGTCATAATGAATATAACGTGTTAAAAATAATAAAACAGAAAATTTAAAATTTATTGATTTCAAATACAAATATCAAATTTGAAATCAAAACACTAAAAACTGACAATAACTAAACGAACCATACACAATTATAAAGTCACTAATTAAAAATATTTGAAAAGAAATAAAAAAAATCACATTGAATGCTGCTCGTATATAAAATAGTTAGTAATGTTTACGTAAGCGAAAGACGCGCCACGTGTCACTTAACCGGGCCAGTAAAGCGTGCGTCACATACTGTCCACACATATTGTCATGTCATGCGTCACACATACGACGTGATGGTATGAAATATTAATTGAGAAATAATCTGCGCTCTGTTTATTAAAAAATATTTCATAAACTAATACATTATTTGACAAGGTTTCGAGATATGTCGCTAGAATAAAGATTATTTTAAATTTAAGTTTAATTTTTATCCCGGTTTTGTGTCATTGTTTATAAGTATTTCTCGTTTCAAATTTGGGTTGTCGTAAGATCACAGACGTCTGTGCGCTTAGCGCACTAATGTTGTCAAATCAAATCACAGGCGTTTGTGCGCGCCGCGAGGAAAGAGTTAACCGTCCGTAAATTTCTTCCCTCGAAGTTCTTTTTTCATATTTGGAAACAAATAATAGTCAGACGGGGCAGGTCTGGGCTGTAGGTAGGGTGATTTAATGTTTGGAAGCCACCGTTGTGAAGAGCAGCCAATGCAGAATTGCTTTTGTGCACGGGTGCGTTTTCACGCAAAAGCAGCACCCCTTTTTTCCTCTCCTTCACAGCTTATTTTGACTGCATCAGCAGACCAGAGTAGCGCTCTCCAGTTATTGTATTGCTCTTGTATTTGTAATCTATCAGCACTATGCCTTCCGCATCCCAAAAATTCGTATCCATAATTTTTCCAGCCGATCGACACTTGGAACTTCTTAGGGGGATATGTGCCCTTTTTATGACACTGCATAGACTTCTGCTTCGACTCAGGCTCATAATGATGAACCCAAGATTCATATACAGTAACAATTCGGTTCAAAATCTCACCTTTGTTGTTTCTGCAGAGGTCCAAAAACTGTCGTGAACATTCGACACGTTGCTGTTTTTGAAGTGACGTGAGCATTCTGGGTTCTCACCTTGCACTGAGTTTTGACATCCCTAGATGAGAATATTCAAAATGGTTGTACGAGTAGATGATACTCCAACCATCTCTGCAAGCTGTTGTTTGTTTAGGCGGGCATCTTCCAGCACTAGCTTTTCTACTTTTTCTACGATGTTTGAAGAAGTGGACTCAATAGGCAAAACAAAATTAAAATGGAATAAGCAGTCGTCGTTTTTTTTTATTTCGCGGGCTGTTTGTTTTTGACTGAGCCCATCTTTCCCCTTACGGTGGCGACACTATGTGACGTACATTGCAATTTTTAGCCATGGCCAGTTGTGTTTGACATGCAAGTATTTACAGCTTATTTTGGCAAATTAGCGATTTTTTTAATTAAAAAAATTAACGGACAAAGAATTTTTATTTGAGGTTTAACGATGTTTGCGTGAGGCGATCCGGAGAAAACGATCAAAATTGTGGGCAAACAACTCCTGGATTTTTCACCACGATAATGTACCGACTCACACTTCACTATTTATTCGTGATTTTTTTTGCCAAAACCAACACAGTCGTGATGCAATCACCACAACCACCGCAACCATCGCATTCGCCAGATATGGCCCCCTGCGACTTTTTCCTGTTCCCGAAGCTGAAGTAAACATTAAAGGACAACCAAAAACTGTGTTCCACAAATGTCTTGCGGATTGGAAAAAACGTTGGCAAAAGTATATTTTATCCTATGGGAACTACTTTGAAGGGGACAGTATTAATATCGATGATCGAATAAATACTTTTTGATAAAACATTAAATTTTCATTGTTTTTTTTTATCAAGCCTCGTATATCAAAAATATCCCCTAAACTATACCCCTGCATTTCAAGCAGAAGTAAAATACCAATTTAATCCATTATATATCGAGGCTAATAACGATATTGTGAATAACCTTATTCATGTACAAGTTGTTCTTAATGTCAACGTTTGTACCCCATCCACGCATCTAATCAACCAGAGAAATGCTTTCAGGGATGGAATAATTAGAAACTCATTTTGCCTCAATTTAGTAAGATGTTAGATTTGTAATCAAAACCTGAAACCAATTTTAATCAAAACATGAAACCAAAAGTTTGTAATTAAAACCCGAAACCGATTGTTTCATCCAATTTTAACCCGACTTCCTTTGTTAAGACTCAACCAGTCAATTTAAGTCTGAATATCCGAATCCGAGTATAAGAGCAAAAAAAAAAGATGCAAGCACATAATTGAGAAATCTTGTTCAGCGAACTAAATTGAACGTGAAATGGATAAGTGTCTCAATTCTCAACTCGTTATTTCGGGCATTAAATTTGTCGGAGGTTCAGGATTTCGGGATTCGAATAAGAGAAATAAACAAAGGCACATTTTAGAATAGACGGTTCTGGTACAACCCACCCCCCCCCCCTTCACGACCAGCGATTCGCAACCGGTGTTTCGCATTGGGCAATATATGATCCAGCTCAACATTTAAATTTGTATTCAAGTATTACTTTTCTGAGCAATGAAACTCAATTGAGGAAACTTCAAATTGTACACAATAAATGGATAACTATTTTTAAATTAAGTAACATAAATACACTAGAATCAAAGATATCGATCCAATAGGGCTAAGTATTACGAGGGTCATCTAGAAAGTAAGGTTACAAGGGCTCCTGAGGCCGGTGAAATTTTTTGGTTTCGAAGTTGGCGCACCTTGGCGTGTAGGGGGGATCCTAACGGTCAGTTTGTTTGGTCACTCGTGTTTGTCGGCCATTTTGTTCAGTCACAGTAAATTCTTCCGATGGAGAAGTCGTCGCGCGCTCCCGCTACCTCCCGTCCGTGCGAGATCCGCGCGGTCATCCATTTTTTGACTTAGCAGAACAATACCGCCGCGAATATCCATCGAAAGCTCGTGGAAGTTTATGGTAGTGATCTGATGAGTCGAGAACATGTCACGAAGTGGGTTAGGTTGTTCAGAGAAGGCCTTACTGATACTCACGACGAGGCAAGGCAGTGATTTCTGACGAACTTGTGCAAAAAATTGAAGAACAAGTGCGAAATGACCGCCGTGTGACGCTTGACGATCTTCACGAAGAATTTCCTAACCTTTCTCGAAGTCTCCTTGGTGATATTGTGTCGGAAAAACTTGGTTACAAGAAGTTGTGTGCGAGATGGGGTGCCCAGAATGCTCACACCGGAGCACCGTCAAAATCGCGTGACCACCGCGCGTGAATTTTTGGATCGTTTTGCACAGGAGGGAGAAGCTTTTCTGGACTCTATCGTGACGGGGGATGAGACGTGGGTATGTCACTACACCCCAACAATTTTTCAACGATCAGGAGGTCGAGGAAGCTGTGAAGAAGTGGCTGAAAGAGCTGGCGGCGGAGGTCTATGACACTGGCATACAAAAGCTGGTGCCCCGACTACAGAAATGTCTCGATCTCGACGGCGATTACGTTGAAAAATAGTTTAACATATTTGTGAAGTATTCTGTGAATTTCAATTAAATACAAGCATTTTTCGATCCTGCATAAATGTTGTAACCTTACTTTCTGGATGACCCTCGTATTACAAGGTTACGAATGTATTACTACCACGTATCGGAAGATCTACAAATGTTTCTTAGTAGTTCGTGTTCTGTTGGAGTTACAAAATACAAAAACTGAAATGATTTCATGTATTACACTAAATTCAAGAGATTTTTCCTGAAGGAGCTGAGTGACACGTGAAACACGTCTGTGTATCTGCGGGACACACACGTTTAAAATTGTGTTTGCTCAACAACTGCCATTTCCAAAGGTAGGTTGATTCGACTTATAAGTTGATAGAATAATCTATGGGTTATTTATTTACCACTTTTATTGCAAATACAATCTGGCGGACTTATTGCCAGGCGGCAATCTCTTCCAACCAACCAGACAAAAGTAAATGAAGCAAGTTACGTGGTCGCATAAATCATTCAAATGACTATCCATACCCACGAAATCCATAAACACATTCGTGAGCATATGCCCACGAACCCCATAAAGACGGACAATCACCCGAACATTATTTTTCATATGAAGTGAGATATCATCAATCAAAAGGAAAGGAAGGGATGGTAGAGAGGAAAGGAAAATAAAAATCAGGAATGAAACACGTTATTTTACTGACTAGAAATTAAGAGTTTTTTCAGTCGCTTCTTAAAGCATGCCAAGGACGGAGCGAGTCTTATATTGGTTTGTAACTGATTCCAGAGTCTCACTGCATGGACAGTAAAGGACAACGTAAAAAAAGAGGAGCGGTGAACTGGAAAGGCCAATAGACAATCTCTGTTTGAGCATAGCCCCAATCCATGATTGGAAAGACGATGAAAATTTTCTGCGAGATAAGAGGGGGGCGGCGGGACAGTTAAGGATATTATACAATAGACAGTATGTGAGTTTGGCGTCTATTTCTAACATTCAACCAGTTCAATGCCTTCTGGTATGAAGTTATAAGATCGTACTTTCGTAGGTTGAAAATAAATCTTAGACACACATCTTGAAGACGCTTGTATTGAGATTTAGGTTAAAGCTCCGTATTCAGTTTGTCGCGTTATGAAAAAAGTTGAAAACCCCCGCCCTTGACATTCGGATATGTCGGGGGAGGAGCTCTATTTATAGGAGAATATTTACGAGCCGGCAACCAGGCTGGCGAGGAATGAATGATGGGCTGCTGCTTCCAGTAATGTGGCATCCGATCGTATTATTTAATATTCCATTTAAATATATGTCGGATAATATACGTGTATCAATATTCCATTTAAATATGTGTCGGATAATATACGTGTATCAATATTCCATTTAAATATGTGTCGGATAATATACGTGTATCAATATTCCATTTAAATATGTGTCGGATAATATACGTGTATCAATATTCCATTTAAATACGAGGGCGGTCTGTACTTAGCCTCACCGCCCGATAGCACCACTATCGCAAGAGCAATCAAGATAATGAGCAAATTTCAGCCGAATCGGACGCATAGTTTTGTTTTGACCGCGTGTGGAAGCGAGCGTGTCCGCGGATTTGAGAAAAATGGAAAAAGAGCAATATCGGTCGGTGATTCGATTCTTGTTTTTGAAAGGGAAATCGCGCAGCGAAATCAAAGAGCGCTTGGATGCTGTGTACGATGACTCTTCTCCTTCGATGGCGACCGTCAAAAATTGGTTTAACGAGTTTCAACGTGGTCGCACGTCGGTTTTTGATGAGCCACGCCCAGGTGCCCCGAAAACGGCTACCACGGAGGATAACGTGACAAAAATCCACGATCTCGTATTGGCACACCGCCGATTGAAGGTGCTCGAGATAGCTGAGACAGTAGGCATCACAAAAGACCGCGTGGGTCATATCCTGCATGAAGTATTGGGCATGAGAAAGCTGTCGGCGCGATGGGTGCCGCGTTTGCTCACTCCGGACAACAAGCGTAACCGTGAGACCACTTCAGAGCAGTGTTTGACGATGTTTAAGCGCAATCCGAAGGAGTTTCTGCGTCGTTTCGTGACCGTCGACGAAACATGGATACACTGGTACACACCCGAGACCAAGGAACAGTCGAAACAGTGGACTTCACCCGGCGAACGTGCTCCGAAGAAGGCGAAGACTGTCCTATCGGCTGGAAAGGTGATGGCCACCGTTTTCTGGGATTCAAAAGGTGTGATCTACATCGACTTCCTGGAGAAGGGCAAAACGGTCACAGGGCTCTACTATGCCGAATTATTGGGCCGATTCGACGCCGAATCGCAGACAAAACGGCCCCATTTGGCGAAGAAAAAAGTGCTCTTCCATCATGACAACGCACCGGCTCACACCTCCGCCGTCGCCACGGCCAAATTTGTAGAATTAAGCTACGAACTGCTGCCCCATCCACCGTATTCTCCGGATTTGGCCTCGTGCGACTTATTTTTGTTTCTAAATTTGAAAAAGTCATTCGCCGGGCAGAAATTTGAGTCGAATGAGGAGGTTATCGCCGCCACGGAGGCCTACTTTGCAGACCTCCAGAAAACGTATTTTTCAGACGGGTTAAAGAAGTTGGAGCATCGCTGGGTCAAGTGTATCGAACTCAAAGGAGATTATGTTGAGAAATAAATCGCAACTTTTCCAAAAATTTTGTTATTCTTTTGTAGGCTAAGTACTTATCGGACCACCCTCGTATATGTCGGATAATATACGTGTATCAATATTCCATTTAAATATATGTCGGATAATGTACGTGTATCAATATTTAAATATATGTCGGATAATATACGCGTATCAATATTCCATTTAAATATATGTCGGATAATATACGTGTATCATATACCTCCTTGTATGCACCTTATAGGAATAAACAATGGTCACACACACACAAAAGTGAAATAAATTTTTCTTCTTGGAGTGGGGAAGTCAAGCACTCTTCAACTTATTTGAGTAATTAAAAAAATGAAATATGTAATCTGCTTTTTGTAATTTAAAATTACAATGTATTATGTTTGGGCTAATCCTGTATGGTGAATGAAAATAACAAACAATGATGACGCTGTACGGTCCAAGCTGAATCCACTTGGTTCAAAATGATGATGAATGGTCCAAGGATGAGACATTTTTTTTCAAGATCACACTATGGTTCAAGACACCTTGGTACAACAAGAAGCTCTATGGTCCAACAAGGAGACACTTTCGTCGAAGATGGTGACATTTTGGTCCAATATGACATTGTATGGTTTTAACAGCTTATACCTTGGTCCAATATGAATTGGAAAACAGATTAAAGTATGGTTCGGTCAAGTAAATGAACTTTTGAAAGATTAGGAGTTAGTTAGTATGAGAATATGAATGGATATTATATGTAATACAATACACTAATATCTAAAAGAAATCCGAAGTAAACGTGCTCCACCATTTCCTCCGAGTCAAAAATTTCCGAGTTTTACCAAAACTTGGTTGAAAATTGAAAAGAATTCCAGCTCTGACTGTGAAACATTAAGTCTGCATGCAGAATGCATACGTCAGGGATGTATCCGCCCAACTGGTGGGCGTGTTGCAACAATATTATGCATGCCATGCACAATATTTATCCACTTTGCAACCCCAACGCCCCCTCCGGGGTAAGGAAAACGTGATCAAAAGAAAATAACACACGCGAACCGGAATTATCGGATTGTATGCAGGGTCGACGTTTCAGAAGTTCAAGAATAAAATTAAAATACGCAAAAAATATTTTTCTTCTAACTAGGAACGGGTTACTAAAATATTTGAACGGGTTACTAAAATAAAGAATGAACCAAGATTTTACGCACTAGCGAAACTTTCAAGGTTGACGTTATTTTCATGTGTTTTTCGTTATATTCTGTTTGAGACCATTAATAAAGAATGAACGAAGATTCGAACGCAGTAGCGAAACTTTCAAGGTTGACGTTATTTTCATGTGTTTTTCGTTATAATCTGTGTGTGTTGTTTCGTCACGAGTATATTCTGAAATGTTAAAAATTGAATGTCGAGCAGTTATTAACTTTCCTCAAAATAAGTGAAAAGCCCGGCAGAAATGAAATGTCAGCATAAAATAAAATAGATATAGGTTTATTGATAGCAACATAACGATATGTTAGTATGTACATCTTCTTCAGCCGTATCTCCACTGCTGGATGTAGGCCTCTTCTAAAACCTTCCACGCTTCTCTGTCTTGGGCTTTTCTAGTCTATTTTCTACCGGCGACAGGGATAATGTCGTCAGCCCATAGTGGGCGGCTACAAACAGCGTCTGTTCTCATGTTAAAGGCGGCTGAACCCAAAACTCGCCAACACGTATGGCAAACGTGGTGTTTTAATGCCAAAAACCTTCGAAACAAACCATAGAAAGCTCGATTTTTAAAACAAAACTACCCCAAGTGAGTAGAGAGCAACTGCTTAAAATCTTACACCGACTCAAAATCGGTCTGCCTTAAGGATTCTGGGTGAGGCAAAAACTCGAAAGGAGATACAGAACTTAAAATAACGACCTACAATATTAGAACCATGAGACGGGAGGAGGACAGAATTATATTGGAGCGAGAACTGGAAAACATCAATTGGGACATCCTGGGAATCGGCGAAACTAGACAAGGGAGAAGAAGCAAATACGCTTCCATCAGGACATCTATTATACAGAAATACTCGTAACATACAATCATCAATGGGATGTACTGCTATTATGATACATACGAGTAGAAACATAAAAAATAAGTTTGTACATACGAGTACATAAATACATTTAAGAGAGAAGCTATCATAAGGCCTGAACTCATCTCATAACGCCCCCCCCTGGCCGAAATACATTCCACCAATATAGGGGGAGCCCAGCCGCGAGGATACCAGATGTTGTTCAGCCCCCACCCTTATAATAATCGTCTAATATCAGCTCTAGTTGAGATACTTCTGAGGGTAGAGATATCAAATGTTGACATTCCCTAACCATACTGTGGGTAACATAATGAATTTATATAGGTTTATTGATAGCAATATAGTACAGTACCCAGCGGTAAGTAATACACATCGGCTTAAGAAAGAGACTGTCGGCCATAATCGGCTAACTTCGGCTTTGTAGAGCGTCGCCTCTGTCACACGATGACGGCCATAATGACTAACAAATCGCGACGGAACACGTGTATGAATGACGTGTTTTTTTTGTATGTACAAATATCCTCAAATTGCATATATATTTCAAGATAATGGAAAAAAATATATATTTAAGAGAGAAGCTATCAAAAGGTCTGGGACTCATCTCATCAAATCCCCCAGTCGATATATACCTTCACTAAAATAGGGCGAGTCCGGCCGCGAGGAAATCAGATGTTATTCAGCCCTCCCCTTTAAAAATGTGTCAATACAATCAATTCAGTTAAAACTACAATACTTCACCGATAAAAAAATAGCATGCAAATATCTATCCATACATGCTCTTATTTGGACCTTAGTGATATCATCCTTAATTATATTGGTTTGACTGTTATGGATCCAACTATTTTATTAATAAAAACACTTTGAATTAATTTAGTCCGTAAAGCGAGGGATCAGTGTGAAAAGTGGCATCAGCACTAAACTCGTGTGCATGAAAACGTGAGGCAACAGCAACTTAACGGGTGGCGGAGTAAAACATTTGCATGTTTTATGCAATAGTCGGGGAGGAAGTGTACTCAGTTACTATTCAATGAGAAGTTTGAAACGTGTTGCTCAAATAGAAGTTAGAAAAATAGTAGACTATAACAATACTAACAAGTCTAGATTGTTTTAGACAATTTTGATTTATTTGAAGATACTAACGTGAGTTAATCACTAGTAAAGTGTAAGAGAGCGGACATTTCAATAATGTACTATGCAAAAACGCCTGTAGACATCACGGAGACCATCAGAAATAGAAGAGACACAGAGATGACAGGACTATGTAAAAAATAATTGGCAAAACTGGATGCGGAAGACGACGAACATATGAAAAATCAGACAATAAATTTGGAAAGACGACAATCTTAAAAAATAAACCTTCAAATTTATATACCACTATTTTGAGACAAGATCGTCGACCTCCGTAGGCTAGTTTCGACAAAGCGTCTCGAGTTCGATTCTCGATGGTACGTAAAAAAATATAATTAAAAAAGTCCCATTATGGTAACAATACGGTATGCAAATGAGTCTCTCATCGCCTTGTCTAAGAGAATGTTCGTGTTCTAAAATATATCTCATTCATACTCGTATAAAAGTATGAATGAGAATTGGGATCGTTAAGCAGCCAAAATAATGTCGACAGAATGTGAAAATTCCTTCGTTGCCTGAGTTTAAGCTGATTAAAATCTGTTTTTAAACTCTGACACGTGGTTTACTTCCTTAGGTTAAATATGAACCGGGTGGAAACGTTGTGGAGTCTGTCCAACTTATTCGAGATCTCGTCGTTGGCATCCTTTTCCATAATATCTTCCTAGGTGTTAAGATAGTGTATAGTTTCTAATGAAATTTAAGAAAAAGCTTTTCGAGATACTGAGTAGGTTTGATGTAAAACATAGAGATAGACGAATCATTCAAGCTCTTTATAAAAACGAAGCCGCCATAATCAGGTGTGGAAAAGACGAAAAAGAGGCAAATGTGAGACAAGGCTGTTCTCTCTCTCCACTGCTTTTTAATGGGTATATCCAATGTGCGATAGACGAAGTAAGAGAAGAAATGGACCATAGAAGAGGCATCTGAATTCACGGCCAAAAAGTGGATATGATAAGATTTGCAGATGACATTTCCCTGATCGCCGATAGCGAAGAAGAACTAGAGAAGACCTTGGAAACTATGGAGAATGTCCTAAATACCAAGTTCAACATGAAAATAAACAAGGACAAACAAAAGTGATAACCGTAGGCAGAGACGAACACCAAATGAACATACTAATGTCAGGAGCTGCACTTAAGAACGCAAAAGAGTTTGTCTATCTTGGAAACAAGATCACATAGGATGGCCGTACAAAAAGATAGTTTGAGTCGCATCCACCAAGCAAAGCTCGCCTTCAATAAGAAATCAAAGATTTTCGAATCCAACAACATGAACCTAAAGCTCCGCAAGCAATTGGTCAAAACATATGTGTGGAGTATTTTGATGTGTGGTTGCGAGACATGGTGCATAGGCGAAAGAGATCGAAAAAGAATGGAGGCTTTCGAGATGTGGACCTATAGACGAATCCTGAGGATTTCCTGGAGATTACATTACAAATGACGAGGTTCTCAGCAGGACCGAAGAAACCAGGCACCTGCCAAACACCATATCGGAAAGGCGTGCAGAATGGACATGCGTCATATGCTGCGACATGAAAATCTCCTGCACAATATACTGGAGGGAATAATTGAGGGATCGATTGGCAGAGGGCGTCCTCGCCGAGAGTATCTGGAGCAAATATGCCACGATATGGACTGTACCTCATATACAGAGCTCAAGAGGGTCGCTGAAGACCGAGCGGAGTGGAGGAGGAGATGCAGGGCATTGCTGCTAACCAATCCCAAGGATTGAAACTGAAGAAGAAGAATGAAATTAATAGTCTTATTTGATTAACGTGGTATTCTTCC
Source organism: Odontocerum albicorne (assembly GCA_949825065.1). Taxonomy (NCBI): domain Eukaryota; kingdom Metazoa; phylum Arthropoda; class Insecta; order Trichoptera; family Odontoceridae; genus Odontocerum; species Odontocerum albicorne. Next base: position 34,850,096 of record OX463850.1, read on the forward strand.
AAATGTTGATAGCGAGAAATTACTGAGTTTGTGGTACTACAAGATATTCTATATTTTCAATGAACCGAATCAACTCAACATTGTTCACTGACTGGCAACACCCAAATTTTGGTAAATAGTCGTTAAAGAAAAAAAAACAACACTCAATCAATACATTCCTGATTCGAATATCGACAGCGATAATTTAAAATATTTTAACAAGCTTTTTATATTTGGTAGAAAAGAAAAATAACGATCGATTGAAAACTTTCTCACATAAATTTAAAAATAATCCATAGAGGTTCAGGAATTCGGCGAATTCCGCTATTCTTTAAAAAAAAAAACAACGCTTCACTTTCACAAGCGAAATTGTTCATTAAGATTCCGCTAAATTATTTTGATGACAATCGATGCGCCATCAGAGACGGATCCCAGACATTATTAAACCATCTCGGTTTTTTTTAACATTTTTGAATTGTTATTATTGATCGTATTTTAATTTGACGCTTAATGGTGTACTGTCGTCTTGTTTTATGGAAGATGTTGCCATTTAGTAAAAAAAAACTCGTCTGATTGTACGGGTATATTTGCATCCAAGATGTAACTGTACTTAACGGTGTAACTGTTATCTTGTTTTTTTGGAAGATGTTGCTATTTAGGAAAAAAAACTCGCCGGATTGTACGAGTATATTTGCAACCAAAACTATGTATTTTAATTTTAAACTTAGAGGTGTAACTGTTGCTTTGTTACATTTAAAAAAATTTAATAACAATTTATGACATGCAAATATAAAACCATCCTTGGCTGGTTCATACTTTTCCTCCATTACGGAAAGTTTACTTCTTTCTGAAAATGACGACAAGCCCTCTCGGCAAGAAAAACTGCATCTTCACGGCAATTTAAAAAATCCTTGCCCTTAAGCCACACCAACATTTAGTTCATCCTTAATCACTGTATTTCTACAGCATTTATTAAACTCCTTTCAGTCTATCCACAGCCACACCCGCGTTTCACTGTCATCTTTAAAGTTGGTACTAAAAAACTGTTGTGGACTATCATCTTGGCAGATTTGATACTGTCCAGTCCTGTTCTCATATTATAATGGAAATAATTATAAATAATAAAGAATCGCGGATTTCGTCACCAAGTTTCTAAATGTAAAATGCGATTTCAAACAAAACCAAAGGCAATTTATTGATCCAATCCGTCGCTGAGGACGATGTTTCAGTAGGTTTGGCCGACGGTCGAGTCTGTTCAAGCGAGAAGGCCCGGTGAAAGGCATGGCCGTAGACGGTTTAGGAAACCTCAAAAAACTACATTCATGTATAATATATATATCTACACATATTCGCCGAATACAATTCTTCTTGTTCTATGTAAATATTGTTCCACTAATAACAAATCTAAGTACTTGACCACTGTAAAATATGTGTTCCACAGTTACGTAAATCTATTTGGCCAATTTTGGCAACATTTTGTAATACACATACATTTATTGAATTTAAATAAACACATATGTATGTATATATAAAAAAATATTTAAAACAATAACTTAGTAATTATTACTACTGTTTTTTTGTATCTACATGTTAGTTTAAGACAAAGTTTTGTAATTTTTAATAATCTTAAATATTAGCGTTAAACCTTATCTTGGCCAAGTTTAATTTATCCAAATATTAACGTTTTTCTTTGGTGATTCCTTGTTATATGGTAAGTTATGAAGGAAAATTGAAGAAGAAAAAATCACAACTTTTCCTAACGGTCGTCCGGAACGCTCCATGTCTTTCAGGTCGAAATTACCGTCTTTGTAATGTAAAAACCATCGACGAACTGTCATTTAATTCATAGCATCTTCACCGTACACTTCGCAAATGTCGCGAGCAGCTTTGGCAGCTCTATTCCCTCGATTGAATGCGAACAGAAGGAGGTGTCGGAAATGCTCACTTTCGTCTACTTGAAATTCCTTTTTGAAGGCTTGTAATCAAATAAAATAATATATGTAACGTAAAACCAAACACAATATCTTGTAGAGCAGAAAACTTTCTTTCGAATGACGTATAACCTTTATTATTTTGTTTTACTTTTGGTGCTCATTTTTAAATTGAAAAAAAAACTCAATTTATGTTAACACCCAATATAATTCCGTTCCCTGTGGATTCTGTATAAATTGATATGCTCGTGGCATTTATCATATCTTGCCATGTTCCTTTCGAATGTGGATATAAGTAAAAAAAATCATAAGAAATCCGGAAGTCGGAGGTTCGATTCCCTGCTGATGTAGGAAGGAAGACAAAACGCCAGACTTTCCTATCTCGATATACATACTTCGCATCTTTCATATCCATAAACCTTCTCATACAGCTCCTACGATTTATCGTCTTTCTTACTTATTATTCTTTCAAAATAGCATTAACTTGATCTAGTCATAATGTCCTTCGGCTTCCTCTACCATATCTTACACTGAATATTTGTGTTCAAACTATCTCAAGACTACTTTGAAATGAAATGTCTGAAATGTATGGAGAGAAAGGTAGATCGAGGAATGAATGGAAGGAGATAGATAATTGGAGAAATTTCAACTAAGTGAAAGGTAAGGTGCAGAGCTTGTATGACGAGATGTGTAGATGTGGACTAGGCGAGAGCTGTGTGCATGGATAGAAAGGCGTAGATATGTCCCTTCTACCCCCTCTCCTCCCTTCCCCTAACGGGACATGGTGTGATAGTATGTACAAACTTTAATTTTGATATTGTTCGAATAAGAATAATCTTCAATGGTGGAGAGGAAAGTAAAATCAGGAATGAAACACGTTATATTATTAACTTGTAATATAATACATCTCTGGTGAAGTTGCGTTTAACCTTTTCCTTCCTGTGTTAAAAAAATCCGCCCGTTCCGATGATGTGTATTCAATACACATCAATACACAATACACAGGAAAATTAAGAATATTCATAGCCAATCGCTTAAATTAATTAAATTTGAAGTCAAAGGTGATAATAATTGAAATTTAATTGCTGAAAACATGAAAAAAAACATCGGATGTTCACAAAACGGGCGAAAAGACCACCTCGAACGAAAGCACGCTGGCTACCGAGCGAGAGAAACGAGCGAACTGAGATTCGATTTCTTGCGTTCCCATATACCGAAGTAGTGAGAGTGAGACGTGAATAGCGTCGCTTCCTTACCCATAGCGGTTTTTTAGAATGAATATACCTACGTCACACTCTGGCACACGTTTGATTGTATTGGTGAATTTATTCCCGATTTTCACAAAATATCTCTGATGTGGCCGATAAGTGCTAATTATTATTAATATTATTTGTTTCATTCAATGCGTAAATGTATTACGGAGGAATACCTAAAATCTGAACCTAGTATTTATAGAGATATTAAAGTTTTTAGAAGCAATGTGCACTAGTTACACATCACAGGACAGGAAGGGTTAATAAATTATCATAGTCTGCACTGTACACAACGATTTGTATACACTTAAAGCAATACAATCATCAATAAAAAATACATAAATTTAAACATTGGATCGCCATGCCTGATTTATATTTTCGCAAATGTTGAATTGCCAGCTGACAGGGTACACGTGGCGAATGTAAAGTAAGGGAAAACAATAAAAAATCAATATGATTTATTGGCAAGCACTCCGGCCCCAGATCCCAGACAATGGGCGGAAGAAGGTGTCACGGAGGCAGGCGTAATGCCGGAGGAAGTTGCTGACTGCTGACACATGACAGTAGTTGATGGGGGTGGTGGGCAAAGACGATGGTTGATTGACAAATTTATTATGTTTTACTCAAATGACGTTCTGGGACTGTTCGTATGACCAGGGCCGGGCGAACAAGGCAAGGTCGATTCAAGGGGCGACCGTAGGACAACTTTGTTTGAAAGTGGAAGACCGCGCGATAAAGTGCTGGGCTTGCGTCCGGAATATGGCCTTTAGTAAATCAAATCTATCACGTAAAGAACAACCGAAAAACACATGATCTATTATTTCATCATCCAAACCACACTCGCAGTCGGGATCCTCCACAATACCCATTCTGTAAAGATAACTTGTTTATTCTCATAAGTGATTTATTGTTGGATTCATTTATATTTATCATAGAGTCCCTATTTATCCGTTATGTCCCAATTCAACGCCTATCAATTATGACAGAAATTATTTCAAAGTATCATTCGAATATTTTCCAAAAACGTTTTCTTTGCGTCGAAACGTATATTCGAATTAATAAAATCTCTATTTTTCTTGGACATTTGTTGGAACAGAAAACTAAACAAAGTTCTCAATTTAACAAAATATAATTTTTACCTAATATAGGGAATAAGTATGAATAATCATTTTCAGTCGGTTTAATTCACAGAATTTGCAAAAAATAATAAGGAAACTTACTTGAGGCCGAGAAGAGAGATGCTGAGACGCGGAGCCATCGGAAGCTGGCTGCGAACCGGGGGAATCTGCGCTGTCCGTGATGACGCCTGTCAAGCAGTTTTAAAAATCAATTCAAGAATGATTAAATGTGAAAAATAAAGACAGAAATTGGTGCGTGAGATATATCGGGTGTAATGACGTCATAAGTCTTTTGTTTCATACATTTATCGTTAAAAAACATAAAAAATCAGCATGATATTCGAGACGAGCTAATAATATTTCAATTTATTTTTATTTTTATGTCCACTTTTCACGGATTTCTTCTGTTACACAAAGAGGGTCTGTTTCTAGCGTTAGCTTATTCGTTAGGAAGAATATCAGCCAGGATTCTTATCATACTGCTAGGCGGTACCGAGAATATATCAACAGTGTCATTCAGTTAGTTCAATATCTCTATACCACGCGTGACTGAGAATTTAGCCAAGATATTCGTCCTGTAAGTTGGTATGTTGAACAGAGGATGATTCCTTGCACGGCTATATTTATAAGGTACATATAAACTTAGTGCTTCTAGAATCGCGGGACAGTTAAAGCAACCTTGAAAAACCTTAAGTAGGAATATCGCAATGGATTCTTGCACGGCTATATTTATTAGGTACATATAAACTTAGTGCTTCTAGAATTGCGGGACAGTTAAAGCAACCTTGAAAACCCTTAAGTAGGAATATCGTAATGGATTCTTGCCTTCTTGTTTAGAGGCTTCTATAGTTACACCGTGAGAAGTTCGACATGGTGCGCATATTTTGGATAATCGCCCTTTGTTCTGTACCATAGATATCTGAGGATTTCTTTTTGTATTTGTTCTATCTTGTTTTTACATTTGTATTGTACGAGGCATATCCAGAAACTAAGTGTACTGAATTTTTGTAGGTTACAATTATTTTTATTTAAACAAAAAAATTACGTGGTTACCGTAGTATTATACATATGTAAGCTATTTTTCGACATAGTCGCTATTCCTCTCAATGCAGGTGGTGAAGTGGGGTATCAACTTTTTGATGCCTTCCTCGAAGTAGTTTCCCGCCAACCCCTCCGTCCACTTCTCCACCTCCTCCTTTACCTCCTCGTCGGTTGAAAACCTTTTTCCACCCATGTGCAGCTTCAGGGAGGTAAAGAGATAGTAATCTGAAGGTGCTAGGTCAGGGGAATGCGCAGGATGGTTCAGAACATCCCATTTAAACGAGGCGAGCAGTTCCGTCTGGCATTGTCGTGCAGAAGGCAGACTCCCTTTGTCAGCATGCCTCTCCTCTTGTTCTGAATCACCCTCCGCAATTTTTTTAGGGTCTCACAGTATCTTGCAGAGTTGATGGTCTCCCCTTGAGGCATATATTCAATTAAAATTATGCCTTGACAGTCCCAAAACACGGATGCCATGATTTTCTTGGCTGAAATTGTGGTTTTGAACTTTTTGGCGGAGGGTGAAGAGGTGTGACGCCACTGTTGAGACTGCCTTTTGGTTTCAGGCGTGTAGTGTGCAACCCAAGTTTCATCTCCAGTAACGATGGAGCGGAGAAATTCATCTCCATGGAGTTTGCAGCGCCTCAAAAACTCTTGCCCGGCCTCCACTCGATTCAACTTGGCGGGAGATTGGGTTGACATTTTTCACGAAACGTGTTGTCGCGTCGACACTTCTCAACGTACTGACCTCGAACCGGTCTCGTTGCGGAGGGGAAGGGTCAGGCTACACGGAAGTGTAGCCAACATGTCGAAAATAAAATCCATCCGGTCGTGAGAGCCTCAGTACACTTACTTTGTGGATACGCCTCGTATTATTGTATAATATTGTTGTATATAATACAACCTGGTGAGTTTATTGCAATGAGAACCGTTTTTTTTAAATGCTAAAATGTTTTTAACGAGAAAAGAACCTGCAATCCACAAGTTGCAGGTTCAAGATCACGGAGGTAGTCAATATGATTGGTACTTAATGAGTATGTGCAACCAAACCCATAATCCTAACTGTAATGCAATTTCCAATGCAACTCCACACTGAGCGTTGCAGGCCTGATTTAACCACATAAAGTGTAATTGAATGGTACCGACATGATCTGATCTAGGCAAACATTAATGCAACATACTCCACACATGTTACTGGACGGTAACGACCGAACTCGAATATGCAATACAACAGATTCCACAAAAAGTGTACCTGAATTATACCAAGCTGACTCGATCTAGGCAAACATTAATAGAGGCGCCCGGCAATACCATATAATCACACAAAATGCAACTGAATTATACCGATCTGACTCGATCCAGACAACTATCAATACAACATATTTCACACAAGTTTTGCACTGTGCCGACCTGACTCGATTGCAATACAACAGACACCACATAACATATAAGGCTTAACTGAACGGTACCGACCTGACTCAATCGCAATACAACATACGCCACAGAAGGGTAACTGGACACAAGGATAAATACAGTACCTGTCTCGATCCAGGCGCCTAGCTCTCGGCGCAGCGCGGCCGTCTGCTCGTTCAGTTGCAGCAGCTGGTTGAGCAGCTCCCTATAGCGGCCCAGCGGCAACGCGGACATTGCCCAACCGCTGTAACAAAGAACAATACATTACAGTACAAAAAAGGTCATAAAATCAACATCCATACTTAAAGAAGGAAAAAGGGTATCAAAATTGCAGCCTCAATCATGAATCAAGTACCTTATAAAAAGTAAGATTATAGAAAAATAACTACAGGGTGGCGTAAAAGTAACTTTCCTATTTGCATTGTCACTCATCATTAATTTGCAGTGGAATGTGTCATCAGTATTTTACAAGTATTTGAACTTATTTATCTTCTATGTTATTGTTTTCATGTTATATAAATCGTGAATTAAATAAACAAATCTGAATAATTATTGTTAATGAAATACTAGTTGCAACCCGTGAAATATTCACGGAAGTAAAACAAATTCTACATTTATGAAAATATATATTCATAAATGTAAAATTTGTTTATATGTATATCATTTATACATCGTCCCCTTTTACACCGGTTCAAAAATTGTTAGCTAGGTATTTAAAATTCGTTCAGTATCACGGACCCACCGAGATTCAAATTTTGAATTACTTTCGGAAAGAATCCAAGTATTCCTCTCTCGCTCTCTTGTATTCAAAATTCAATTCTCGTATTCTTTCTTTGACGACAATCATGAATGGGTTTTGGCCTATTTATACTATGATTATACAAAATAATAGATTACCAAGGAAATGTGAGACTCTTATGGCCTGAACGAATTCAAGGTAACCTTAATAATCGAATGTTTTGAATCATCCATCATAGTTGTATGGTTTTATTATTACCCATGCCTTAGAAAGTTAACAAACACAGCTCTACATGGCTCGCATAAGTCCCAATATTGGAATGACTTAAGTAAATTTTGTAATGGATACGATGTAATTTGATATGTGGGAGAAATGTTATACTATAAGGGGGACGAAATTCATAGCCGTAAAACCCCTTCAGACCTGAATTAATTCTAAGGTTTTAAAAAAAATATTCTTGCTTGTGAATGTACTATTAACACTAAATTCAACATTGTGTCGTATAAGTTTAGATAGATGGCGCCCGAAACGTTTCAAGTCGATAATACAGTATCCAACACTTCACTTGTTATCAGAAAATAGAAATATACCACAAAGTGCATGGAAAGTGTGTGGCCATTATAATGGACACCAGGTCTAAAGAGGTTAAATCAATAGGTTATCGATTCAAACTTAACCAATTTATTTTTTAAATAACAAAGAATATATAGCGTCAATTGCATCGCTTCGAAAAGACGATGGACTAAAACGATATTTAAGCAAACTCCTTTAACCGAAACTCGGACTTGAACCGGACTCGAACCCGATATTATTAAACAAATCACGTCTGGCAGCTATAGCAACGACCGAGCGTAATACGTATAACACTTTCTTTAGCGTGCAGTACAACCTTGTGAAATGATTGATATGTGGCAATCTCTTCCATCCAATCAAAATATGTTTATGAGGCCTTAAGTGAAAACCAACTGAAAACCTTTTTTGAAATCTGGGTTCTAGTGGGAATCGAATCCGCAATCTCCGGGTCGGATAACAGGCGTCTTATCAACTAAGCCATGGATGTCGTCAAATATTAGATCCAAATAAACGGTACCGAAGTGAATCGATCTACACGCCTAGCAATGCGTGAAAAATAATCAATTTATTATCATACCTAGTTACAGTGGATTTAACCTTTCAAAAATACATCATACTGATGGTATACAAGATCTAAATGAACGGTACCGACGTGAATCGAACTACGCGCCTAGCAATACGTAAAAAATAATCTATTTATTATCATACCTAGTTACAATGGGTTTAACCTTCCAAAAATACATAATACTTATGGTACACAAGATCTAAATGAACGGTACCGACGTGAATCGAACTACGCGCCTAGCAATACGTGAAAAATAATCTATTTATTAATACCTAGTTACAATGGGTTTAACCTTCCAAAAATACATCATACTTATGGTATACAAGATCTAAATAAACGGTTCCGACGTGAATCGAACTACGCGCCAAGCAATATGTGAAAAATAATCTATTTATTAATACCTAGTTACAATGGATTTAACCTTCCAAAAATACATCATACTTATGGTATACAAGATCATAATGAACGGTACCGACCTGACTCGGTCTAGGCGCATAGCAATTAATTAATATTACCGAATTCAAAACGATTCAGTCTTCCAAAAATACACTATACTCATACAAGACCTGACTCGATCTAGGTGCCCAGCAATACACGACAAAACAATATATTTATTATCATTAATATCCCCGAATCCCAATCGTCTCAGCCTTCCAACAATGCATCATACTCATATAAGATCTAAATGAACGGTACCGACATGACTCGATCTAGGCGCCTAGCAATACATGACAAAATAATAAATGGCTTACGTAATGAGACAACAGAGATATAAATATGGAGAGCTTTGAATCACACTGATCCGAAGTAAATTTGCATTTTGCAGGCGTATTCTGTTTAGACAGGATATAATACTTCATAGGGTGATCACAACATTAACGAATGGTGCTTCTTAAGAGCGATATTTATTTGGTTTATTAGAAGTGTACAAAGGGATGATGGAATAGCATTCAAAGCAATATTAAACACTGGCTATGACCTTATTATTTTGTCAAAGGAAGTAAATTACATAAAACTGTTAAAAACCTAGGAGTGCTAATAGATAATACTCTATCATGGCGAGATCAAATAAATGAGGTAAGCCGAAGGATCTTCTCCAGCCTTTATTCCCTTAAAGTGTTGCAAAGATTCCTACCTACTAAAACCAAAATTTTACTCGTGCAATATCTGCTCTTTCCGATTCTGGACTATGCGATTCCGATTATATATTCCGATTCTGGTTACTTGGATGTTACAGAGGAACAGCTGGACAAATTACAGTGTCTTCAAAATGTTTGTCTAAGATTTATTTTCAACCTACGAAAGTACGATCCTATAACTTCATACCAGAAGACACTGAACTGGTTGAATGTTAGAAATAGACGCCAAATTCACATACTGTCTCTATTGTATCCTTAACTGTCCCGCCGCCCTCTCTTATCTCGCCGAAATTTTTCATCGTCTTCCAATCATGGATTAGCGCTACGCTCAAACAGAGATTGTCTATTGGCCTTTCCAGTTCACCGCTACTCTTTTTTTACGTCGTCCTTTACTGTCCATGCAGTAAGACTCTGGAATCAGTTACAAACCAATATAAGACTCGCTCCGTCCTTGGCATGCTTTAAGAAGCGACTGAAAAACCTCTTAATTTCTAGTCAGTAAAATAACGTGTTTCATTCCTGATTTTTCTTTTCCTTTCCTCTCCACCATCCTTTCCTTTTCTTTTGAATGATGATATCTCACTTTATATGAAAAATAATGTTCGGGTGATTTTCCGTCTTTGTGGGGTCCATGGGCACATGCTCACATATGTTTGTGGATTTCGTGGGGATGGATAGTCATTTGAATTAGTTATGCGACCGCGTAACTTGCTTTATACTTTTGTCTGGTTGGTTGGAAGAGTGTACCGCCTGGCAACAAGCCCGCCAGATTGTACTTGCAATAAAAGTGTTAAATAAAAAATTAAAAATTTCCGCCCAGAATGTCACCGAAGGACCTGATACGGACCTCAATCAGGGCTTTCGTTTGGAATAAACTTATGCGATTGTTTTCACCTCATTATCAGACCCGAATAAACCTTTAATTTATCTCACGTCATGCCCTTCCTTTTATGTATAATATCAGTATAATTAAGCTCGAATGATTTTCATTAACGGTGACCACTATATATTCGATACCTTACAATATATTTTGATGTATGGGAATGAAACGTGGACGTGAAAAAATACTGAGAGGAGCCGGGTAAATGCTGTCAAAATGTGTGCATAATATGACAATGTATGACGAAATACGGAATGAAGTAATGAGGGATGAATGTGAACTTAAGGCTGATGTGATAAGCAAGATAGAGTAAAGCACTCTGAGATGGTTTGGGCATGTGGGATGAATGAATGAAGAAAGACTAACAATGAGATGTCTGGAGAGAAAGGAAGAGGTAGACCTAAGAATGAATGGAAGGAGATAGTTGGATAAATTTTAACTGAGGGAAAAGTAAGGTGCAGAGCTTGTATAGCGAGATGTGTAGATGTGGACAAGGTGAGAGCTGTATGCATGGATAGAAAGGCGTAGATATATCCCTTCTACCCCCCCCCCCTCACTATCCCCAACGGGACATGGTGTGATAGTATGTATTAATCTTAAATTTTTATATTGTTTAAATAAGATTTTTTTATTTTTATTGCACTGAACTCTTGAGGGAGTACTTTGTGCTCAGAATCCTTAACAACCTGTATAATGTCTATATTCAAATTGCAAGCCTCGGCACTCGCCCAACATGGCAACATCCAAATTTATATTGGCCATTTAATTACCATACCCATTTGTCAAATTGGAAAAAATAAACTGAAGAAACTCTATCGGAATAATACACCAATACATTGTAATGCATTCTCGATTATTGCGCGCTTATATATTGTTGCGCTGATTATATATTGTTGCGCTGCCGGATGCGATCGATGGATCACATTATGAAAGATACTAAGAAATCGAGAATATTATATATTGGGTAACTCGGATTACGATTAATGTAGAGTTTGTCGAGTTCTACCTCACATGGATACGATTAATGTAGAAGTCGTTGAAATTTTTTGTCATGTGGAATGAGAAATGTAGAGATTGTTGGGTTCTCATATGGATATGATTAATGGAGAGGTTGTTGAGTTACTCGTATATCTCACATGGATATAATTAACATAGAGGTTGTTGAGCTCTAAGATCTCACGGAGATATAATTACACGATACACTCACAAAAATAATGTTTATTAATGATCACAAAACAAATGTTCAAAAACATATAATTGCAAATAAGACATAAATCAACCAATATCTATGGAATTAGAGAGCAGAGCCAATTAACAGCAAAACACACAATACTACCTTGATCAAAAAGTTTTAGGACCGGCTACCGTGTGGCGCTGTCAGTCACCCGATTGAAATTCTTTTTTTGTTAGGTTACCACATCTATCATTGACACTTACCTCCGAATTTCAACGTCATAGCTTGACATTTGTAAAAGTTACGCTGTACTGAGTACATCTACCTTTGTGCGTGTTTTAGATTTTTTACAAGTTTGAAAATGGCATCAACTGTGCATCAACGAGTTTGCATTAAATTTTGTGTGAAAAACGGATTTAACGGTCCGCAGACCTTGGAAATGTTGGAGAAGTGTTTTTCGGTGGCACGAACGCTTCAGAAGTGGTCGTGAGTCGGTCGAGGATGACGAACGCAGTGACAGTCGAAAACTGATGAAAACATCGATAATCAAAGAAATGTTGGCCGAAAACCGCAAATTGACTATCAGAGAACTGGCAGAGGACTTGAACATCGATTATGGGTCCGCTCAAGACATTTTGGTTAGTTATTTGGGCCTCAGACGTGTCGCTGCAAAACTGGTGCCGAAAGACCTCAATTTCATGCAAAAAAAGGACCGCGTTGAAATCGCGAAAGACATGATTTCCATGAGTTTGTGACCAAAAACAACACGAATACTATCCAGCAGCCTTCGAATTTACCTGATCTGGCTCCCTGCGACTTTTTCCAGTTCAACCGACTTAAAAAACCGCTTCGCGGAACGCGTTACACCACCCGAGAGGATGTCATGAAAAAATCGAATACGGCTCTGATGGACATACCGAAAATTGAGTACCAGCGGTGTTTCGAGGATTGGATCAAGCGCTGGCGTAAGTGCGTTGCAGTCGATGGAGTACTTTGAAGGGGACCATATCGATTTTGATTAATAAACTTGTATTTTCGATTTTATGAATAAAGTCCTAAAACTTTTTGATCAAGGTAGTAAATAACCACCCAAAAGTCTAGAATCACGTGTGTTTGATTTGAACACCCAAAAATGCGAGTACCCAATCCAAAGCGTCTTGGAAGTTTTCTACGCAGCCCCTTAATACTTCTCTGTAGTGTAAAAAAACGTGTCAAGTACTCGTATCTGAAAAGCAATATTTCAACAACTTGTCTTGTTGATCGATAGCTCATGACTGAGGGTCGTAAACTAGAGAGTTTATCTACACAATTCTATCCACGATTCTCCACCTCCCCCTGCTTAAGGAGACTGTCGGAGTGCTGCCATCACTGAGAACAGTGTTTCTGATTCATCTTGTCAGCCCATCGAGTTGATGGTTTACCTCTGCCTCGTCATCCCTCCGATAGCACGAGTCTTTCCAAATTTCCATCTCCTCTGCGTACTTAATGACCAAAGAATTGAAGAACAACCTGTCCATAATCTCAAGTTGTTGAATGATGGACATACTGGTGCACCGCACCATCCAAGTATTCTCAGCATAAATAAAACAAGCCATTAACAAACCTTAAAATTGTAGTATTAAATTTTTTTATCTTGATTAAAAATTATTCTTCACACAAGCAATTATAAACATTTCAACAGAATTTTAACTCCAATTAAAATTTTAGCGTGACAAATTTCAGGAGTGAAATTGTTACATTCAGATAATTGGTGACTGTTTATCGTGCTAATTATGGTAGTGTTCTTACAGGCCAGACAATGTTATAAAAATATGACGGCGGATAGTAATAATAATAATGTAATAAAATGACAAATTATAAAGCGCCCTTTAGAGAGCAGACTCGCCTTAAGGGCGTTCTTACTAGGGATTCGAACCCACTATATTGAAAGATTAAAAATAAAAATAAAACTAGTTAAGTAACTGATAGAAAATGTATGAGAGTACGGAATTAAGTGATATGGGATGAAGGTGAACTGAAGACTGGTGGTGTGCTAGGCAAGATGAAGAGTACGTTGCGAGTGTTTGGGCATACGGGACGAATGAATGAAGAAAGACTAGCAAAACAGATATATAATATATAGTGCAATGTGAGTGGAAGGCATGTGAAAGGAAGACCAAGGAAATTATGGTTGGATCAAGTGAATGATATTCTGAAAGAAGGAAAGTAGGAAGTCAGAGAAATCGTATAAGTTACGTATATAAGGGGTATTGATGAAAACAGAGTATCTGTACCTACCATTCGAGAGCACAAATGCTGTCACTCCCGTAATGCAAATGGATGGAGAAACATTACCAAATTGTGACTCCTTTAAGTATCTTGGGTCACTCATCTATAGCGATGGAGGATGTGCAGCAGATATAACACATATAATAAGTGTGGGATGAATGAAGTTTAGATTAATGACGGGAGTTCTATGTGATCCGAAAATGCCAGTCAAATTAAAAGGAAAAGTATACCAAACGATTATCAGACCCGCACTCCTTTATGGCTCCGAATGCTGGACGATGTATAACTCTTACTCCAGGCGAGTAGAAACTGCTGAAATGCGCATGCTAAGATGGTCAGCTGGTGTGTCCCTAAGAGACAAAATAAACAGTTCACGCATTCGTGGAAGTCTAGGTGTTATAGACATCAACAGTAAGATGGAGGAGAGGCGGATGGATTGAGATGGTGTGGGCACGTTGGACGCAGAGCACCCTATCACATTATGAACCAGGCAATCTCCATGGATCTTCCTCGAATAACAACCAGAGGAAGACCAAAGAATTCGTGGGTGGCGCAAAAAGATAACCTGATGCAGAGGCACGGCCTGGGGGACGTAATCCGGGACAGAAGAGCGTACAACCTGAGGACAAGGAGAGCTGACCCCAACAGTCTTCGCAGACAGTGAATTGGGATGGAGCCAGGGAAAAGAAGATAAGGAGTATGACGTAGAAGAGGCTAAGGATGTATGTCGAGATAGAAAAGTATACCGGTATGTCCTCCCTGCCTACCCCGACAGGAAAATGGCGTGATGTTATGTATGTATATGTGTAAAATAAGGATATCGTAGTCTTTCTCCATTCAAACCTCTCAACTGAAAGGAATCCACCATTAAGACAACTTAAGTCAGTACACCGATCGGAACATCTGTTGAACAGTTATTTCCCCAAAATCTCTCCGCTCTTGGCCGAAATTGTCCCGTGCCTTCCTCACCCCCCAGCCTCCAACCGTTGAAGCGTGTATATCGGTACCAGTTCGAACAGCATTTAGTCTTGTTTGCGCTCCCCTGAAGATGAGGTGAAAGCCTTGAAACCGGTAGGGTTATACCGTCACAAAAAAGTGGAATAAACAGTGTTTGATAAAAATAAATTACAATGTCTTTAAACCTCCACAACGTTAATGCCTTAACTATAAACAACATAAGACAACTTAGTAGATATTAGTCGGAGCGATTTAGTCATTATTCCAATTGGTGTTTCCAATGAAGCCTAATAATAGATAATTATAATCGGACAAATGATGAAGTGAGTCACGGGACGGGTCTAGTAATTGTTTAGATCATGGAGTTAGGAGCGAGTAAAAAATCAGCGGAAGACATCGTGCAGACATTATCTAGCGATTTGATCGCGACAATTCGGTAAATGTCAAGGAAGAACCGACTGACTCACCACTATTAGATTTAATCTGTCACGAACCGCCCATACATTCTCAAATAGCAACCAAACATCTTGACTGGACCAATATTTCCAAACAAATTATAATAATTAAGTTCAATTTATTAAACGTTAGTTCCTGGTAGAATTACACATTGTTTAGGATTCTCAGCTCGAATTTCAAAAGTTGTTTTTGTATTACAGTATCGGCCCGACTATAGGGCGACCCCTATTTTTTAATCTGCTTTTTGGAGAAAAAAACATTTCCCTGACCATTTTTTAACCTGGCGCGTTTATTGCCATGTGGCAATCTCTTCTAACCAACCAGAAAGATGTTTTTATAGGCCCTAAGTGTTAACCAGACTGGAATCCTATTTAAAAAAATCTGGGTTCCAGCGGGGATTATAATATTATGAAAAATAAAATGAAAAATATTGATTAAAACAAAGTACCTAGATAATAGTCAAGTACATGTTTAAACATGACAAGAAGAAATAAAACAGTCCAACTACAGTAGCTAATCAGATCAGTCAGATTCACATATGGCTATAGCATCCTCAGCATCAGTCTCGCCACGCCAACGTCTAACATTATTTTCCGTGATACCAAATTGTCTGGCAGCCGCACAGTTGTTGGTTGTTTCTGCAGCACGCACCACCATAACCTTAAAATTGGAATCATAGAATAACTTCTGCGTATCCCTCGATTCACTTGATTTTTTCGAGCTCCTCGTCTTTCAATATGGTCAGTCATAATATTTTTTTAAGTAGCAAAGATGCTAAACGAAGCACAGTACAAAAAAAACACCTCAAAAACTGACAGAAATTACTACGCACAGGCTATGTGTAAACAATGGCGCCTTTTGAACCCTCTCATTACAATGTCGTAATTTCGCTAATCGCGAGTAGTGAATTTATTGTTACCCACTATTTTTGTGACTCGAATATAAGACGACCCCCCCCCCCTATTGATGTGTCGCCTTTTTAACCCTTCCCTTACGGTGATAAAAATAATACGCGTGTTACGGTGTTGGGTAGTGAGTACGCAATCAAAAATTAGCGATTTTAAATCAGAAAAATAAGAAAATTCATAGATAATCCCCTTAATTAATTATAATTGAAGTTAAAAATTATAATAATTGAGATTTATTTGCTGAAAACATTAAAAAACCATCTGAAAACATTAAAAAACGCTCACGGAACGGGCGTACGTCTAACCTATTTGCAAGCCTAGAGGCAACTAGTGACGCGGAACGTCAGTCGCATACCCCGGCGCATACGCCTTTGCTTGCGACGTTGAGAAAATTCAGCTCCTCGAAATTCAGTCTAGTATGCAAGAGTGAGATGCGAATATAGTGTCGCGCTTCCCGCATACTATTCACCTATCGTCAAGACGAGGCACTCGCCGCGTTTAAATTCGAATTTGTTTCCGATCTTCACAAAACACCTACGATGTAGTCGATAAATTCTGATTATTATTAATATTATTTTTTAAATCAATGCGTTAATATATTATGGAGGAATACCTAAAATCTTAACCTTGTATTTATTATATTTATAGAGATATTGATGGTTATTAGAAGCAACGTGTAGCAGATACCCAACACAGGGAAGGAAAGGTTAAATAAAAACCTCACCGTATAGTCGGGCTAATACGGTATGTAAAGTACATTCTATAACTGAGTTGGACTATAATCTGATGTTGGAAGTGATGAGGCTTACAACCTTTTCAAACAGAAGAAAGATGATTGACCTTACATTATTTAAGAGTGTCAGTTTGTATTTCAATAGTCCGGAACTACCTCGGCGTATTATGCTACTTACTACACGTTCCTTGTAGGCCCACTCGGTAAAATGTTTTATTCCATAGTAAAGTGATTGCAACTCATTATTTGTACAACTCTTGCTTGCATAAGAAAACTGCACAGATTGGGTAATCAATTTACCAAAGCAGCATTTAAATGGCAATTATTTCAAACCAAAATAAGAGGCTTAGTTCCCTAAACTTAAAGTTTAGTCATGGAAAATACTCTGGATTGAGTCCGAATTTGCCAGTGAGAAAAGCAGGAGGTTTTGAGAGAGTTTTCTATGAAATATATTTTGTAACGAAAGAGAAACAATAAAAACTTTGTATTTTCAAATGTTCCACATCTTTCAGCCTTTCATTGATCACTCTGTATACAATACAAACGTTTTTATATAAACTTAAAACTAAGCTGTTGGCACGTGCTGGTGAATAAACGCAATTCGCGTAGATCGATATAATAAATTACCCATAAACGTCGTATAGAATAAAAACAAATATTAGCATTGTCTAGAGTCTAGACAATGCTCGACACTTGCTCAGTTTGAGGAGAATTCGCCAAGGATTAAAGAAACGGCATTAGCATTATTTATTGAATCTGTGTTTCACTAAAGCAGGTTGAACCAAGATTGTGAATCATTTCAGCAGCCACTAGAGTATGACATAACTAGGTGGCGTCTAGGTGGAAGCAGACAGAATTGAGTATCGTCTGGACCATGAGTCACGAGGAATTCTCTTTATTGTAAGAGTTAAAATAGTACGAAATTGTTTATGGGATGTCTCCATTGTATATTTCGAGTACAGATTCGACACAGGTCTTAGACACGTTTCTCCGGAGAGAAGTAAAACTTTAAGGTCGATTTCTTCTTCATCTAATATATTGGTTGTTCTATATCGATCATATATCTGGTCATGTTGCGTGGAATGGTATGTATTTTAGTATAAGAGGTATGGGTGGTGTGTATAGTTTTAGGAAGCGCTCAAAGACGACCCTTTTTTGGGAGGTTTCATCAAAATGTATGATGTCATATGAACACTACACTTAACTTAAAGCCGAACATATTACTATCACATATCCCAAGATCTACAAAGGTTTCTTTGTAGTTCGTCTTACCCTGGTAAGTTTTCTGTGGGTTTCTTACCAAGTATGTTTTTCTGATGCAGATACATACTCTATTGGCCGCAGCCACTACCTTTCTATCCTTAGACTCAACTTATGTGTGTATATGTATGTATTCATTTTGTAATATTTTAAATCTGTCAATAATAGTGGGTTCGAATTCTGAGTTAAAGCGCCTTTGACGAGAGTTTGCTGTCTAAATGGCGCTATATAGATTTTTTTTATCCACTTTGCATGGATTTCTCCTGTTACACAAAGAGGGTCTGCTTCTAGAGTTAGCTTATTCGTTAGGAAGAATATCAGTCAGGATTCTTCTCATGCTGCTAGGCGGTGCCGAGAATATATCAACAGTGTCATTCAGTTGGATCAACATCTCTATAGCACGTGTGACTGAGTGTTTAGCCATGATATTCGTTCTGTATGTTAGTATAAAGAACAGAGGGTGATTCGTCCTTTTATTATTATTAAATACGTGTAGTAAATAAAGCTTGACAGCAAATGTATTAAAAAAGGGCCCTAAAGAAAATTGAAAATAATTATGAATGTTATTACGACACTTGGTAACAAGGAAGCAGCGACTGCATAAGAAATTGCAAAACAAATAAGAACTGACCTCAGCTCTCCAACGTCGAAATAGAATCAGGCGAAGCATGAATGTTAGCTGGACAATGAGTCATCTCACACTCGAAACTCCTGGGTCACTCGACTGTGACTTTTCTGACAAGCGTGATGGAAATTTTTGTGTCATTGCCGAATGAACAGTTGTTGTGTATTCGCTTGAGTAAAAACAAATACGGTATTAGAAGGAAAAAAAATATTACAAAGAAAATTAATTATTGAGTTGATAAGCAATGTTTTCGTGACAGCCACCCGTCGACCAAAGATGAGGAAATAGCAGCATTTCTTCTAAAATCTGATCGATCAATCAAAAGGTTTCTCTATGTTTTCAGAATTGTTTGTAAGCGAGAGATTTTAGATTCTCGTCTCATCTCAAATGCATGTATAAATAAAATGGATGCTTTAAATACGATGAAGAAAGGAGTTATAAGATACTTTTGACGTGTGAAGAGAACGAATGAGAAAGCGAGTGTACAAGTCAAAAATGAAAGGTGTCCGTAGAAGAGGTAGACCGAGGAAAACGTGGCTGGAGCATTGGACCAGAATGACAATACATAATAGTGTGTTTGTGCCCACCTTGTTTAATGAAAATGAATCTTGGATTTGGCAGAAGGGTAAGAGGAAATGTAAAAAGTCAGAGAAGTCGTCGAGATGTATGAGGTGTGTGGATGTAGATAAGCAAAAGACATGTCGAGATAGGAAAGTCTAGCGCTCTCTCCTTTCTGCCTATCCCGATATGGAGACGGTTTGATGGTGTGTTTGTTTTGAATATAGATTATTTTAATAAGTTCTTTTTTAATTTACATTTTCAATTCATCTCGACTTATATCAATATCCTTCCAACTAACTTTTTATACCATTGATCTGAATCTCTTGTATGAGGGTACCTTCATTCTGACCTATCTCATCAGTAGCTGCAGGTTCATTAGCAGTAACACGTTGCATTATCTCTTAAGGGGCAATTCCACTGAGGCAACATGTAGCATGCGGCATTGACGCACGCTACCCACAGTCTTTCAATCGAAGGAACACGAAGCGACGTAAGCAAGTATCTTTGCAGCATGCTACATGTTGATTGTTGTTGCCGGGACGCATGCGTCACCTTTCGACATGTTTCAGCGAGTCGAACAATGTCGTCGTTATCCGAAAGTCAGCGGATCGGTGCGGCTTGTAGCGTGCGACATGGAGTGGAATATTGATAAAATTACCTTGTTTATTGGAGATTATCATAATTCACCAGAGTTATGGAATAATAAAATTAGTGATTATATAAAGACAACACGATGAAAAATGATAAACTGAAGCAGTTAGCGAGTAAATACGATTGCACAGTAATCGATGTGAAAAAAAATCAAGAATTTGCGTTCAGCTTTTCATCATTCTAAGCTTCTTGACTACCAACATATAATTGTCTTCTCCAACACCGTGGCTTTCTTTTGTTTCTACGATACAAAACTATAACCAAATATGCAGCCGCCGCGATTGTTTGTCAAGACATAATGTACCAAACTGACGTTGCCTCCATGGAATTGTTTAAGACTCGTGCTACACGTACTATATTGACGACAAAGCGTATGCGACTCGGGGAGTCAAAATCCGCATGCGACATTGTTAAAATTTGTAGCACAGTCGCACACCTAGGAACAGGCAACACTAGGAAACATGTCGCATGCCTCATCTCGTTCACTGTTGCCTCAGTCGAATTGCGCCTTTATTAATTTAAAAATTCATGTCCAGAGAAATTATCATCTGCATTTATCCAATGGCGCATAGTTTTTAAAAAAATTACCGTCCCGGTTAATACGACCCCGGATAATCCAGAGTCTACTGAACTCATAAAAAAAGTTACATAAGCCGATAGTAAAGATAAGATTGCTAATAAGATTATAAATATTTACAAGGCGCTCGGTTTATAATAAAAGGAGAATGTACGAGTACATCAGAAGAACGTGATACATTCACACGATTCCGTAATCCATTATCATTATTTGCCACAGAATAATGTCGATGTCGCGATTAGAGAAAGCTTGCGCTACTGAATATTCCTACAATAATACAACTATCAACTTTCACACACGTCTTAAAAAAACAATCATTTTTACTTCAATGCATCACGATTACCTAACAAGCCTTCGACGCCTAAAGAATATCGTATTTTTCAGACCATAAGACGAACCTTTTTACATATTGGCCTAAGGTGGGTGATACGTCCCTATAGAAAATAAATTAATATTTGATATACTAATTTGACAGTTCATTTAACGCACAAAACAAATACAGACGTCCGACTCGATCGGGGTAAACTGGTACTCGTCGGCTCGCACGTGAATGAGGTATATTTTTCTCATGTTCATGTGGACATTATCCAAATGGATGAAATGCAAATGTGCCGAGACTAGATAAAATAAACTGAATGAAATGCTGGTACAAGTTATAGTCATAATAAGAGTTTGTTAATATTTTTGTATAATTAAATATTGTTTTCTAAAAATGGTATCGTAAATATTTAAGGTGACTCCCTTATTTAAAAGATCTATTGACAAATTTACACGAAATTTAACATTTACTCCTGATATCATCAATAAAAAAGTTTGGTACTAAACAAATTTAATATTAAACGAAAATAAGTAATTTCGTGGATAAACTAAAGAAAATCGCCGATAAAGGGAAAAAAGGTTTTTATGGATAAACAAAAAAAAGCTTATATGGATAAACCAAACAAGATTTACATCAACCAAAAAAAAAAAGGTTTTCATGGATCAAAGAAAGAAAAGTTTCGTGAATTTACGAAAAGAAGTGGTTTCATGGATAAACAAAAAAAAAAGATTTCCGTAGAAAAACGAAAAAATAGTTAATAGGGACAAACGAAAAAAAGTTAAGATGGATCAACAATAAGAAGGTTTTTATGGATAAACGAATAAAAGACTTTTATGGATGAACAGAAAAAAAGTTTACATGGATAAATGAAAAAAATAGGTTTTCTTAGGTAAACAAAAAAATTGGGTCGATTTTTTTTATTTGTTCACATTAATGAAAATCATTTTTTAGTTACGTCATCAGGGATTAAAGTTGATTGATATAGTTTGTGAGCACATAGCGAAACTAGGATAATAAAACGATAAAAAATATATTTCACAAAAGTTTAATGAAATTTACGACGTTTATAGAGCAAAATGAAGACATATTTCGATTTAATCGGTTAATTGCTGTTAATATCATATCCGATACAGAACCACGAGAAAAAACAACAGAAATTTGATACGTTAGTTTGCGTCGTAATAAATTAAACTTTAAACGTGTAGGCGCTTCTCGAACAAATAATCGTTCGCAATTAGCGTTTATCACGATATATACATTATATGTCCGGATTCGTCAGATGAAAATTAAGAAACCAATTAAATCAAGCAATGTCGATATATATATAAAAAAGTCTTTATTTTAATGACTGGCCTAAGATATTTTTAATCGCAGTAAACAGGCAAATACGTTATGACTAAAGGTGTAAAAGGTCCATCGGAAATCAAACTTTTTTCAGGCCAGACCAGACAGAGATCTAACAATTGATTCACTTCAATATTTTGTGTGTTTTATCACCCCATTCGTGTCCTATGTCGATGATTTGAGGAGTACCTATTCCACCGTTGGGTAATGTAAAGTGTGTGACTCGTATTGGTTCTCTCTCTCTCTCTCTCTATCTTAAGTTTTTTCAACCCAAATGACAGTTTTATACAGCGCCGTTTAGAGAAAAACCCCTCAACAAGGGCGCTCGAGCTCGGGACTCAAACCCACTATTATTAACCAAATCATGTCTGACCGCTAAAGCAACGCCGAACGAATCGTTTTTTTTTTTTTTTTTTTCAAAACAGGCTTATCCCAATTACTTTGAAAAATACAAGACATTAAAAAAGAAGAAAAATTACACAGAAAAAATATATATATATATAAAATAAAAAATAATGCATATGCATACATACGAGTATATACACACAAACAAATGATACACATATATATTCACAGTCACTTAAGTATGTTGATGAGTGCTTTCTAACGCGCTCAATCTAAGAAGTAAATTTACTTTTGATTTTGGTAATGTGATATGAAATATGTCAATATCCGAAGCAGTTCCGTTCAGAAGAGTTAAGGCCCTTCCATCAGGCATAGCGGCTGGAAGACCCGTTCTTGCGTATGTTATTGAGAACAGTTCTTGCCGGCGCAGTCTAGTGTAATTGTTAGGAACATTTAACGCTAATCTTTGTAGTAATGATGGACAGCTCACAACTCCTCGAACGAGTTTGACAACGTATAGCAGGAGACGCAGATCTCTTCTTACGCTCAAGGAGTTATACCCGAGCATGCCCAGCAGAAACTGAGTAGGATAAAGTCATGGATAGACACAGAACTCTCTCATATAGAGATATCGTAGATCATGCATAATACTTTCTTTGTGTACAGTACAGCTTTGTGGGATCATTGCCATGTGGAAATGATCTCCCCTAACAACCAGAAGGATGCCTTAAGTGAAAACCAGACTAAAAACTTTTTTTTATCTCTAGGTTCCGGCGGGAATCGAACTCGCAACATCCGGGTCGAAAGACGGGCATCTTACCAACTAGGACACGGAGGTCGTCAATTTATATTGAAAGACGCAGAACAAAGAAAGCATGGTTTGATCAAATTAATGCTATCTTAAAAGAAGAAAATGTAAAAATCGTAAGAAAATGTAAAAATGGTAGGATCAAATGAATCATATTTCGAAAGTAGGAAACGTAAAAAGGCTGAGAAATCGTATGGATTTAGAAGAAGCGAAGGATATGTCGATAGGAAAGTCTGGCGCTCTGTCCTCTCTGCCTACCCCAACAGGGAAATGGCATTATGGTTTGTATGTATGTATACAAACCATAATGCCATTTCCCTGTAACATCTGAAAGGTAACATCTGAAAATCATAAAACGAACGAAATATCAAACCAAACCGTTCCGTGTATGAACAAGAACATCAAATTCTAGACAGCTGATACCGACAGTGATAAAATTGGGTGTCGACACTTAGAAAAATATCAATTATCCAGATACGGTAGAAGTACTTGAAAATTGCATTCTTGACGTTGTGAGCACGCCGTGAAACACGGTCGAGCGCATTTCGGGACGAAAAATAATTATAATAAAAGAAAATATGATTCCGAAACGAAAGTGCTCTGCTCCATAAAAGCGTTCAGCTCTAAATTCGGACCAAATTGTACTAAAATGCATTATCATAATAGTCATTATTTATACCGCTTTCTTTGCTCACTGCATCAGGGTCGGATCCGACATCAAAAGTTATTCAATAAATTACGAAGACGACCTCCGTGGCCTAGTTAGTAAGACGCCTGTCTCCCAGCCTGGAGGTTGCGACTCAATTCCTGTTAAGACCCATATTAAAAAAAAGGAATCAATTTACTTTTAACATTGCAGCGTGCACTGTATACAACGAAGGTAAAATACAGGGTGGCTCATAATAAAGTGAAATTTTGTTTCCTTTATTTCCCGAGAACGCAAGGAAGGGGAAGGACGCGGAAGGCGTCATTCGCTCGATTGGTTCTGGTAATTTTAGTCACCATCAATCATTTAACGGGGCAAAAAAGGATTTCAGTCTGGTTTTCACTTAAGTTCTCTTCAACATATTTCTGGTTGGTTGGAAAATATTGTCGCATGACAATAAGTCCGCCAGGTTATACTGTATACAACAAAGGTGTAATACAATACGCATCTGTTTACTAAGAAAAATCGACTACAAAATGGGGCCGGGGGGGGGGGGGGGGGGCATCTTATGGACCGAAGCTATGTGATACGTGGTAAAAGGTCCCCGCAGAAAATAATTTAAACTAACAAAATAAATATTATACAGGCATTTATTTTCATACTAATGCATGTATTAAATGTAAAATATTTTTTTATTTACTCCTTTTACTTAATTTTAATTACTAAATTTCACAATTTACATAAATAAATATACACACATAAGGAGTAGTAAGGAAATGAAGGAAGTGGCCATTAGATTAGTTACCTACCCGCATCTGAATATGTTCAGAAAAACATATTTGGTAAGAATACCACAGAAAACTTACCAAGGAAAGACGAACTACAAATAAACGTTTGTAGATCTTCCGATATGCGATAGTAACACATTCGGCTTTAGGTTTAGTGTAGTGAATTGCGTAGTGTTCATATAACGTAATAAAATTTTCTTTTTTTTTTGACATGACTTACGTTGCATTGCCCACCTTGGTAATTTACTGGAATAAATTATTATTAAAACGTACGTAAATCAATCAATTTTTAGCAGTTTTTGTATTTAGTTATAATTCCTAATAATAAGACTTCAGAAGAAATTTGACGATACGCTGAAAACAATTCCATTATTTTAATTAATAATAAATTTAGAACGAATCCATCCCTGCCTTGAAAAGAAATGAAATGTGGGCGTGCCTTCTGATCGTATATCTCAAGAGAAATACTTTTACTCTATTTGTTCAAAAATATAATTACTAGAACTAATTCTGTATTGAAAATATACGCGTACAGAGTAGTGAAGTATAATTTTGTTTTTATTTGAACGGTACTGGGCTGCTGCTATATGTGTAATTAAAAAACACGAGAAGTGTAATTAATGCGATACATCAAATAAAACTGAACGATAAAATGTGTATAATTAAAAATAATTATAATTAATATAGAATTATGATTAGACGATGAAGACATGTAGTTTAATTTGATGAGCACTGTAAACAATAAAAATTGGATGTATTTATAAACTATACGAGAGTAAATAATTTGGTGAGCATAGTAAACAATAAAAATTGAATTTGTTTATAAACTATGCGAGAGGGAATAATTTGGTGAGCACTGTAAACAATAAAAATTGGATTTATTTATAAATTATACGAGAGTGAATAACTTGGTGAGCATTGTAAACAATAATTTGATTTATTTATAAACTATACGAGAGTAAATAATTTGGTGAACATAGTAAACAATAAAAATTGGATTTATTTATAAACTATACGAGAGTAAATAATTTAGTGAACATTGTAAACAATAAGAAAAATGAAAGAATGAGTAAGCGAATATACAAGTCAGAAGTGTAAGATGTGGACCCATTGATGTATGTAGCGATATCAAAAGTTATGGTTATGGAAGGAATTGAGGTAAAACGTGTAGGCGATGTTTTTTTTAATCCACTTTGCACGGATTTCTCCAGTTCCGCAAAGAGGGTCTGCTTCTAGTTAGCTTGTTCGTAAGGAAGACTATTAGTCAGGATTCTTCTCACACTGCTAGACGGTACCGATAATATATCCACAGTGTCGATTCAATATACGAGTATCTATACCACGCGTGACTGAGTGTTTAGCCATGATATTATTCCTGTAAGTAGGTATGTAGAACAGAGGGTGATTCTTTGCACGGCTATATTTATTGGGGACAAATAAACTTAGTGCGCGTATCGCGGAATAAGTAAGAAACCTTGAAAAACCTTTAGTAGGAATATCGCAAAGGATTATTGGTTTCTTGTTTCGAGACTTCTATAGTTACACACCGTGAGAAGTTCGACATGGTGCGCATATTTTGAGTAATCGCCAGTTGTTCGGTACCATAGATATCTGAGGGTTTTTTTTGTATTTTTTCCTATATTATTTTTATATTTGAGCCCAAACTGCAGATGCATATTTTGTATGGGTTAACTCGAGCAGATTGATGAGTTCTGTTATCTGGACACTGTGTTTACTTGTGATGGATTCGTTGAAAGAGAAATTGAAAGAAAGGTAGCTAGCTATAGGGAACAAGCTAAACGGAGCACTTAATGTTATATACAAGAACTGGGCAATATCAACAGTAGTAAAAATGACAATACATAATAATGTGTCGGTACCCACCTTGATGTATGGATTGAAACTAAGGTTTTGTAGAATGATAAGAGTAGGATAAATGCTGTGGAGATGTGCGCACTAAATAAAATTTGCGGAATGTTAACGCATACAAGAAAGTGGAATAAAGACATCAGAAATGTATGCAAAATGAAAGGGATGTTTTAAGAAATATGAAGAAAGGAGCTTAAATATGGTTTGGGCATGTGGAGAGAATGAATGACTAGGCGAATATACAAGTCAGAGGTGCAAGGTGTGCGTAGAAGAGATAGACCGAAGAAAACGTGGCTGGACCAAATTTTGAAAGAAGGTAAAATAAGAAGTACTAATAATAATAGAAATTTGTGCTTGACGAGATGTATGAATGTGGATGAGGCAAAAGTTGAGCTTGTATAGAAAATTTTGGAGATCTGGTCTCTCTGCCTATCCCGCATGGGACACGACGTGATGACATGTATGTTTGTATTCAAGTATATCGTACAAAATAAAATATTTGCGTATGTTTCAAATCAAGATCTGCTAAAATGTTGGATCACAACAGCGTATTAATGCCAATATTGATGGAGTGAAAACTAGACTGGAATCCTTTTTAAAAATTTAGATTCCATCGGGAATCGAATCCGCAACCTCCGGGTTGGGAGACAAGCATCTTACCAACTAGGTCACGGAGGTGGTGGTTGATGTGTATATATATACAGTACAATACACATCAAGTAATACACATCGGGCTTAAAAAAGAGACTGTCGGCCATAATCAACTAACTTCGACTTTGTAGAGCGTCATCTCTGTCATTCATACACGTATTCCATCGCGATTTGTCAGTCGTTAACGCATCGTGCGACAGAGACGACACTCTAGAAAGCCTAAGTTAGCCGATTATGGCCGACAGTCTCTTTCTTAAGCCCGATGTGTATTACTTACCGCCAAGTACTGTAAATATCTATGAAACATGTTCTCAAATCGGCATTAAATATTTTTCTTTTAAATTTTGACAAGTCCTGAAAGTGGAATAATCAAAGGTCAGATAATCGGGACTCTACTGAAGTAGGATATTCATAGTTTAACTGATTTAATAGGAAACTAAAAGTATTAAGAGTATATTGACACGGAAGTGCGTGACTTTCTTTCCCAAACACTTTATTAAATAACAATTTCTCTCTAATTAAATAAATTACAGGCATTTTTTAAGTTAAACGCTTTATTTTCACAAAACATTCTAAGAATTGGCGATATCGCTTTTCATCGCCGAATTTCCTTGGGAGGAAAAATATAAATAAACATCCACTCAGAAAGGAAATAACACGAAGCAATACAGCGGTAGAGCGTAAAATCACAACAGCCACAAGATAAATCTGAGCAAAGCTTTAAACGTGAAAAATAGATGAGAGGCAGGTGTCGGACGGTGCGGGAAGACTACCAAATGGTTTTTTTATTCAAGGAAATTGTACGAGAAAAAAATAACAGTAAAAATGAAAGGCGTATGCAATAAATATCAGCGGTAAAAATCTAGGTGTAAATCACGAAATAAAAAATTTATACATTAAATATTTATAAGGAAAAAGCTTTTTTAATATACTCGCGAGATATTTCGAGTGCTTTTTTTTTTTTGATAAAAATAAATAACTGTTTCGTTCAAATTTAGATTTGGGATACGTTTTCCATGTTGATCCTGGATCTCAATTCTTAGTTACGTGATCATCGTGCACGATATTTTGATAGAAAGAAATGTAAAAAAAAATGAGGAAACGTATTAGCTGTATGAGAAGGTGTATGGATGTAGAAGAGGCGTTCCGTATTTTGTCATACAAATCTGCTAAGATGATGGTCAAAGACAGTATTTTGTGCCAACTAGGTTGAAAAGAAGTGAAACGTGGACCCGGAAAAATACTTAGGAGCCGAATAAACCAACAGATATATTTGTTATGTAACTCTTTCGAAACTCAATTTTTCAATATGGCCAAAATGTCTAAAGATCCCTTTCTCAATTCTAGTTTTTAATAATAAATTCGTATAAAAGATGGATCAAAAATAAAACAAGAAACAAGTAAGTGCAAGGATAAGATGGTGTCATTAAATTGAGTACTTGTACACATCTGCATATGTTTAGAAAAACATAAAAATTGTTGATTATTCATCTTTGGCGTGTAGTGAAAGGAAACAAAGTCAATGGGGCACTAAGACAAATGCACTCGAACCGGACAGTATCGAAATCTGCAAAAATAATAGTCCATAATAGTATTTTGAAACCAACTTTAATGTATTATTTATAGTTAAGGCATTATTAACATTATGGAGGTTTAAAAACATTGTTATTTGTTTTTTTTATCAAACACTGTTTATTCCACTTTATGTAACGGTATAACCCAATCGGTTTCAAAGTTTTCACCTTTGAAAAGTTTCTCACTTGAAAATCTTAAAAGCTTTATCAATATAATCTTGCTTGTTTGTTTCTACTATATACCCTCTCAATTCTATCGACTATAGTTATGCACGGTCCTTGTTTTTCCCGTTTAGAAATCTCGTCGTCATTCTACAGGAAGAAGTAAGTTCTCCGTATTTTGTTTGTGCTCCTGATGAGGTAAAAACCTTGAAACCGGTAGGGTTATAGCGTTACAAAAATTGGAATAAACAGTGTTTTATAAAACAAATTACAACAACTTTAATGTATGGGAGTGAAACGTGGATGTGGAAAATGACTGAGAGGAGCCGAATAAACGCTATAAACATGTGTGCTTTGAGACTAATATATGGAGTGACAGCGTATGCCAGAAATAGATGATAATGGATGAATGTGAAATTAACGTTGATTTGTTGAGTACGATGAAGAGGACCACGCTGAGATGGTTTGGGTATGTGGAACGTATGAATGAATAAATGGCAAAACAGATATATAGTGTGAATGTGAGTAGAAGACGTGTAAGAGGAAGACCAAGGAAAATATGGTTGAATCAATTGAATGATATTCTGAAAGAAGGAAACGAAAATATGTAAGGACGAAGAAGAGGCTAAAGACGTGTGTCGCGATAGAAAAGTCAGCCGCTCTCACCTTTCTGTCTACCACGATAGGAAGACTGCATAATGGTAAGTATAGTATGTATTTGATCACCGTGATCATAAACCACTTGAAACAGGTAATTATGTACTAAAGATGATTTGTTACAAATACATTTTATTTATTGAGTCAATACGAGGAGTATTATATTGCATTACGCTATCGTTGTATACAGTTTAATCTGGCGGGTTTATTGCAATGTGTAATATCTTACAACCAACCAGAAATGTGTTGAAGAGACCTGAACCTTCCAAACTGAAAACACTTTTTTTTAATAAATGCGTACCGACAAAAATCAACCCCTCAATATAAGTGGTTTAGTTTGATCGACATCTGCCTTATGAACTAAGCCACGAAGGTCATCAACATAACATATAATATCCATACAATTTACTCATATTCTTTCAAAAATTCATTCACTCGATCGAATCGTACTTAACTCGGTAGATCCAATCAATTTAACTCTAAAACCAGACTGGTTCTTTTTTTTTTTAATTGGGTACCAACTGGAAACGAATCAGCCACCTTCGGGTTGGAATCGAATCCGTCAAGTCTCGAAAACACCTATCGGATTGAACATAGTTTGCTAGCATAACTCTCAGATACAATATTCGTGTTTAGAATTAAATATGTTAACCCTTATCTTGGCAAAGTTCAATTTATCCAAATATTTACGTTTTGCTTTGGTGATTCCTTGTTATATATGGTAAGTTATGAAGGAAAATTGAGGAAAAAAAATCCCAACTTTTTTCCTTATAGTTTTTTTTATATGTAACACCTACGTTACCGTGCCAAAATATCAATTTTTATAAATCACAAAAAGGGCTATAAAATGATTCTATAATCTAAAACAAGAACAACATTTACATAGCTGAATTATCAACAAATAAAATGGTTTGAATAATTTTTCTCTACATGTAGTGATCAATAAGATATTTAGATTATTTACCCCAATTTTCAAAACGCAACCACGCTGTCTAGACATGTTGACCCGATGTCGTTTGAAAGCTTGTAGCGTTGTCAATATTTATCACCAGATGATACCACTGCACACAATAGTGCATGTATAGTATTTGAATGTGTTGCCATATTTGAAATAACGTTACAGTTTACGGATTTAAAAAAAATCCCTAAATTAGTGTAACCCTGTGTTACAATGCCATGATAAGAGTTAAGCTTTTCACAACCTATTCAAACTTATTATTGACAACCATTTTAAGAATATCTTCTCTTATCTGTATACTTTGGCTGTCTATGATGGGATGTCTCCATTGTATATTTCGAAGCTATGTCTGAGAAATGTTCCTTTGGAGAGTAGAACTAAAATGTCGATTTCTTCTTTATCTAATAGAGCAAGGCAAGTTATTCGATTTATGTTCAAAATTATAAAAAGATTTTTCAAAAAATTGTGTGTTAGTTTCTATCTGCGTTAAGTGTCGCGTGTGCTGTTATTGAATCAAGTGAAGAGGTAAGCCAAACAACCATACCAGTACATTTGAGGCGCCGGCAGTAGTCGGTTGAAGGGGCGCTAGCAGCTGGCCCGCTGCACCAGACATCGACCGCCGTGACTCACGGTGTAAGAGAGCGGCTTTTCAATTCAACAATACTTTATGTTTATTAAAGTGCCCTTAACTATATGATACACCAAAACATTGGTGAAGAAAGGATCACAGATTTGAATGTTCAATATGTATTTTTGTACGCTCGGAATTTTATGTATATGATTCAGAATAAATTTATACTATCCTTGGAAAAAGAAGTAGCTGAAATTGTTGGTAAAATCAATCGTTATTTTAGAATACTCGTCCTATCGTATGGAATGAACTTTTTCGCAGCACTACACACATACACCGTGTAACTATCACATATCGCAAAATCTACAAAGGTTTCTTTGCAGTTTGTCTTCCCTTGGTAAGTTTTGTAATCAAATTATGTTTTTTAAACATATGCAGATACGGGGAAGTACCTTGTCTAATGGCCACAACCACTACCTTCCTATCCTCACACTCAACTTATATAAATTTATTTTGTTATATCTTTAATCTGTCAATAATAGTGGGTTCGAATCCCGAGTTAGAGCGTCTTTGAGGAGAGTTTGCTCTCTAATCGGCGCTATATTAATTGTCCTTTTTTAATATGATTACGGGAAGGTAGTAATTTTTTTTAAAGAGAACATATTTCCTTTCTATGTTATTGTTTGCACTGATTGACCAATAACTGGGTGATGGTTACAAACGCACCGTTTACTAAACTTTTTATATATACAATATATAATACAATATATATTTAAAAAACAAGGATTTTTTATCAAATTTTTGACAAATCGTGCAAAATTGGTTAAATTAAAATCAATCCCAAGTTTTGTAAGGCCTCGGCCACACAGGTAGGAGCCTCGCTTGGTGCTTAGAGCTACGCTACTAGGTGACTAGAATAGTAACGTAGTGTGGCGCGAAGCGTGCAATGTGGTCATTGCGATAGTATGGGGTGCGTTGGTTCGCTAGGATATGTCACCTAGCTCGCAGCGTAGCTCTAAGCACCAAGCGAGACTCCTACCTGTGTGGCCGAGGCCTAAGAGTCTCTTTGATCCTTAATTGTTAATTAAATATAGTTAATTGATATTATCGAAAGGCAAAATTGAATTTCTGAGACCTCTCGACGATACATCACTGCCAAAATTCATAAACAAGAAGTTAATAAACAACTTTCCATTCGACCCACCAAAATAAAAATGATTAGTGTAAAAATCATTCGAATAACATATTCTCACGGTACAGATTATTACACAATTTTGTCATACTCGTATTAGCTACAGAGCATTCAAAAAAATATTTTTAATGTTATTTCGATTGCAATGAAACGAAGTCGAAATTTCAAAAATATGTCCAAAGCTAGGAATGTGAGAGAAATTACTGGAAGACAGCTATTAATTGTGTATTGTATTACATTTTCCTTTTATACAAGTAGGCTGATTTATATAGTACAAGTACAACCTGGCAGATTTATATAGTACAACCTAGCGGATTTATATAGTAAAACCTGACTGATTTATATAGTACAACCTGGAGGATTTATATAGTACAACCTGGCGGATTTATATAGTACAACCTGGCTGATTTATATAGTACAACCTGGCAGATTTATATAGTACAACCTGGCAGATTTATATAGTACAACCTGACGGATTTATATAGTTCAACCTGGCGGATTTATATAGTACAACCTGGCTGATTTATATAGTACAACCTGGCGGATTTATATAGTACAATCTGGCGGATTTATATAGTACAATCTGGCGGATTTATATAGTACAACCTGGCAGATGTATATAATACAACCTGGCGGATTTATATAGTACAACTTGGCAGATTTATATAGTACAACCTGGCGGATATATAAAGTACAACCTGGCGGATTTATATAGTACAACCTGGCTGATGTATATAGTACAACCTGGCGGATTTATATGGTACAACCTGGCGGATTTATATAGTACAACCTGGCAGATTTATATAGTACAACCTGGCGGATTTATAAAGTACAACCTGGCGGATTTATATAGTACAACCTGGCAGATTTATATAGTACAACCTGGCGGATTTATATAATACAACATGGCAGATTTATATAGTACAACCTGGCGGATTTATTTTGAAAATCTTTTACAACTAATAAAAATATGCCAAAAATGTTAACTAGACAAAAGTGAAAACTAGACTGAAATAGTTTTTTTTTTCAATATATTAAGTTCATAAGTGAATCAAACCCGTAACCCCTGAGTTGGAAGACTGGTGTCTTTCAACCATGGCAACGGAGGTCGTATTTAATGGAAACAAGTGGATTTCTTCGATTAAATTTATTAAATTGACAATTCCGATTAACTTTATTAAACCTAACCTAACCCCTGAGTTGGAAGACTGTTACGTCACTTATTACGTCTTACCAATATAGACACTGTTGTCGTATTTAATGGAAAACAAGCGGATTTCTTAAATTTAATTTATTAAACCTACAATTTCGTAATATTGTCAAAATTTATCGTGTAACAGTTTTACAATATGGGCAACAGAAATAAGTTTTGATATTATTTTATTGTCC
Source organism: Odontocerum albicorne (assembly GCA_949825065.1). Taxonomy (NCBI): domain Eukaryota; kingdom Metazoa; phylum Arthropoda; class Insecta; order Trichoptera; family Odontoceridae; genus Odontocerum; species Odontocerum albicorne. The sequence goes on from OX463850.1 coordinate 34,884,167, forward strand.
TGTTTTCTTTGCCGTTCACCCATCAATAGATTTCTTCGGCATTATACAATATAGCCATAAATAAAGAAAACAAAGTATATTTGCAATTTTGACACTTATAAATAAATATTGGTTAATTATATTCATATATTACGTGAAATAATTATGTGTCCATTAACTGAAATAGAGAAATTCAAATTAAAAACAAACCTCCGACGTGAACTGTTGTTATCAAATGTACACTTATCAAAAAAAACAAACGTCATTTGAAAAACCGCGCTACAATCACACAAACGAACATTTCCAACACACGAACATCGCAGTCAGCTGTTGACGTACAATAGAAACAGCGTACAAGCGGAACAAAGCACAACACAACCGAGGGTACGGAGTACGCGATAAGAGAGACACAGACCGTGGCGTGCGCGAGACGCGAACCAAACGGCAGACGACTGGCAGACCGACTGAGTAAGAGACGGGAGAAATGGAAAAGGCTGTCTGTCACCCGTGCAGTGCTGCAGTTCTATGGTGTGGTATGATGTATGGCAGTGTTTCCAAACATGCACGTACCCTTTTGTACATCGTCGTTGCCGGGTCTCGCAGTCGAGAACCCCCTCGCCATTCCAACGTCAATTCAGTTTGAAAGCGATGTTGTGCCTTGGAGTTTGTTAATTTCCCTTTTTTCTTCAACTTCCAAACAGTTTTGGTGCGTGTTATAAGTGGCCCCATCCTGTTGAAGCCATGTCCTCGAATAGTATCCCAGATTTTTTGTAATTTCACAATCAAAAACTCTCTCAGCATTTTAATGTTATGCTGAGAGATTTTGAGAGCATACAATTGTACAAAGTGAGTGCTCGCACACCAGCAAACTCACCGCTGTACTTAATTCGATGAGACGATCGCAGCACACCATCATTGTTTTTTCTCTTTTCGAAAGAATAAATATGACCGAATTCATAGGTATCCTTATACCCCCGAAGACTAGGTGGAAAAAACGCACATGTGATTCGAGAGGAGTAGCATAACGCGGGGTTCGAACCGGCGATCTTCCCCGCATGGAAGTCCAATGCGTTATCCCGCGGCCATGCGCCTCATACCCCTTTATACACATAATTAGAGTACCCATGCAAACAACACATAATTGCGTTTTATCTAGAATGTTTATATTATATGTTGTCCGGAAGGTAGTTTTGTATTTTTCGGATAGATGTCGCTAGGATAAAACTTTTGTTGGTAACTTCATTCCAAACAAACTGAATGTATATTATGTAAAGGAATGCCTATTAACCGTGACAAGTATTAAATAAGGCATAATACAAAGTGGGGAATCAGGGTACTTGACTTACTTTGGTAAGAGTATCGCATATTATATATGTACAATAATTAAATAGTATACATAAAAACATCAATTCGTAGGTCAGTTTAGAATTCTTAATATGATTATTTAAATAAATCAAATTTGAGTAAGACATGATAGCCATTTACTTCGGGATTTACAATGCTGATTCCAAAATAATTTGATAGAAGGTAAATTAATATACAGCAAAAACATCAAATCAAATGATAAATACTTATTTGTGCCTTAGGGAACTAAAATATTAGTAAAATTATACATATAGTACTACAAACAATTTATACACCTCGAGTTATATAAAAATATTTACATTAGTATCAGAATGTTATTGAAAACATAAAAAGAATCAACATGTAATACAATACAAACGATTCCGTTAGATACGATAAACGCTACTTAACATAACTGTTTTTTCTTGCTGGCAATACAATGGACACCACTTATTTCGCAAGTGGCGGGATACCTATCGATGGGGCAGAATGACGTTTTCATTCCAGTTATGAATTTTTTTTTTTTCGTGTTACGTGGTTAATATTTTATCGAGGCACCGTTTGTATCTCCTTACTGGCAGGTGTTATTAAAGCAGGAATAAGGTATCTGGTGCGATGGGCAAGGATTTTCGAAGTTGTCGTGGAGAGGCTGTTTTCCGATCGAGAGGGTTCATCGCCACTCTACAGAAAGAAGTGAACTCCCCGTAATAACAATACGAACCCGGCAATAAGATTATATTTCTACGCCATAAATTGATATTTAATAGAAAATAATGTATTCACCTAAAGCATTGTTCGTCAACCTATTTAGCCTATCAACACCCAAAAATTATGAATTCACCCCCCCCCCCCCCCCCCCCCGGCAAAAAAGTAAAATGTGTTTTTTTTTCTTTTGTACACGACAAACAATAGCCATGGTTAATATAATTACAGAGACGATAATGTGTAATAAAACATCCAGCTAGAGAAGTCTCATTTTCTATCCTCCCTGCATACTCGGAGAGTGAAATGGTGACTTGGAATGAATGTACACATATGATAAATAATAAAAAAAAATCTTAACAGACTTCCTCAAACATTTTATCTGTCAGTTGGAGAACGCGCGCCACAATTGGGAAAACACTTGTTTATAACGAGTAGGGGTATATCCCACACGCGTCGATCAGGAGACCCCCGCCATATGTAGGAGATCCTCGGGAAAGCGGAGGGATACACACCGCATGCGCTTGTTCCACTTGGCACTTGCTCTTAATGAAATCCAACATATAATACAAGTCATACTACGGCACGTTTTAATCTATTTAATGTGGCGTAAATAGCACAAGCTTTTGAAAATATTTAATCAACATTGTGTTAAATGTAAATGAATACAGTGGTACCTCGGGTTACGAACTTAATTCGTTCTTTGATTCCGTTCGCGAGCCGAAATGTTCGCAAACCGAAATTCATTTTCTTGGGAGCCATAATGAGGGTTAATTTAATTCAAAATATATTTTATATATACTGTATATTATATATATAAAAAGCAAAAAAATTGTATCAAGAACAACGAACGCAATGACAAACAATGTTCACAACGCTCGCACCTGAGAACAACTAATGCGTAATTGCGTAATGGGCCGTTACAACTAATTCGTGAGCCGAGGCATTGTACGCAGGTCGAGTCAAAATTTGTTCGGAAATTGTGTTCGTAAACCGATTTGTTCGTGACTATAGGCGTTCGTTAGCCACATTTAATGCAAGAACGCTGAGGACTTAGGATAGACTGCTGGAGTTGGAGAACGAACTCTGTAAAGTTAAGTGGGACCTTCTCGGTATATCGGAGGTTAAGCGTAGAGGAGAGGAATGTCTTATTCTAAAGTATGGCTATACATTATTCTACAGAGGGAATACAAACGAGACAAGAGGTGGAGTAGGATTCCTCATTAACCTGTTCCCCGCGGAGAGCACAAACGCCTGTGATCTGACGACAATCCAAGTTTCAAATCACAAATACTTAAAAAAAATGACACAAAACCGGAATAAAAATTGAACTAAAATTTAAAATAATCTTTATTCTAGCGACATCTCTGAAAACTTTGTCAAATAATATATTAGTTTATGAAATATTGTTGAATAAACAGAGCACCGAATTTTTTTGGTTTCTCAATATTTTCAGCATTAACGACCTGTCTCGCGGATGGAGTCCTGCGATGAGTCTCTCTTACGTAAATAAACATTACTTAGTCTCTCTTACGTAAATAAACATTACTAGTGCTATATGCATTTGATTGGGTGAGTGTAATGAATCATTGCTTTGATCGTAGCATTCCTTTGTTTATTTTACGTAATGTTTAGTTTATCTATTTTATTTAATGAGTCTCCTTAAGAGTAATGACTATTATTTATTATCAGAAAATTACTTAAGTGTCATGTGTACTTGGTGTTGTAATCAAATATCAGTGGTTCTAAACAAAATATGTGTTTAAACTTAGAAATTAAAAAACGCTGAAATTGTGCCGCGCACAGGATTCGTGGAATTTTTAACGCGGTGAACAGTTTAACAAGAAGATGGCGAACCACATTGAGACGATCAAATCAGTTTCTGATAGGGTTGTTTATCATATCCTTAGAATAAACAGCAGATACAGTATCCAGATCATACAAGTATACGCGCCCACATCTAGCAGTACTGAGGAGGAGCTTGAGGGGTTCTATGAAGATATCACTAAATGTCTCGATGAAAATTCCACACAATTTGCCTGCCTGGTGGGAGACTTCAATGCAACATTGGGAAAAAAATAAATGGAAAACGAACAATATTGGTGAACATGGCCTCGGACAAAGAAATGAAAGAGGGCGACTCCTGCTGGATTTCTTGCAGGAGAATAACCTCTGCGCCATGAATACCTTTTTCCGTAAGAAACCCCAAAACAAATGGACATGGCGAAGCCCAAACGACTCGACAAGAAATGAAATTAACTTTATACACTGTTCTCACAAACATATAGTACATAATGTCTCCATACTTAATCAATTTGCAGTTGACAGCGATCATCGACTAGTAAGAGCTACTCTATCGATTGACACAAAATTTGAGAGACTCAAAGTGATTAAAAACAAACCATCAAACATATCACAAGTTATACAAACAAAAACTAGTGCATATCTGGCTGCAGTTAACACTCAGATTATAAAAACAAGATTCCATACTTCTGATACCATAGATCAAATGAACAAATATCTAAGTACTGTCGTCGAAAATGCAATTCAAGCAATTAAACCACCGACTGTGCTTAAAGATGACAAAATAAGCTCAGATACTAGAAATATGATGAACAGAAGAAATGAAATGAGGAGAAATGGAAGAGGAAACACAGTGGAGTACAGACAGTTAAACAAAAATGTCCGAAAGAACATCAGACGGGACATAGCGAGGTACAATGAGTCTCTTGTAAGAAATATTATCGCGGAATACGGAGAGACAAAAATACTCCATTCAAGACTGAGTGAAGGAAGGAGCACTACACTGAACAGAGAAGATGGCTCGGAGACAAACAACATGGCGGAATTTTTGAAAACTACTGAACTATTTTATCAGAGACTATATTCCTCGCAAATCTCCGGAGAAAGCCAAGCAGCACTTCGTCCCAGAATTATGAATGTGGGCTCAGAAGATGTCCCTGAAATCGCACTAGAAGAGTTGCAACATGCCCTAAATAAAATGAAAAACAGAAAAGCTCCAGGCAATGATAGTATACCCATCGAAGCAATAAAACTGGGAGGAGAACCTTTGCAGAGACGTGTCGTGTGTCTTTTTAATAAGTGTCTGGAGGAAGGAAACATACCGGAGAGCTGGAATAAAGCCAATATTGTTCTCCTACATAAAAAAGGTGACCACAAGAGGCTGGAGAATTACAGACCGATTAGCTTACTATCACAAATCTATAAACTTTTCACTAAAATCCTTACAAATAGACTCTAGTAAATTAGATTCATATCAACTACGAGAACAAGCAGGATTTAAAAAAGGATATAGTACAAACGACCATCTCCAAACGCTAAAGAATGTTATTCAAAGGCATAGCGAATACAACATCCCATTAACACTCGCATTTAAAGATTTCGAAAAAGCGTTTGATACAATAGAACATTGGGTTGTATTCGAAGGCCTTGAAAATTGTCGAGTTGGCGGCTATCGATACTCGCAGCTTCTTAAACACAATTATGGAAATGCTACTTCCACTGTACAGCTTCAAAAAATGTCTGAAAGAGTCAAAATACATAGAGGCGTTAGGCAAGGCGACACAATTTCACCAAAACTTTTCACCCTAGTGTTGGAGGATGTATTTAGGAAATTTGACTGGACCGACAGGGGTGTTAATATAAATGGGGAGTACTTAAGTGACTTGCGGTTTGCAGATGATATTGTACTTCTTGCTAACGACGAAAATGACATTGCTGAAATGCTCAATTACATTAGTAGGGCTTCATCACAAGTGGGCCTGAAAATAAATTACGGCAAAACAAAGATCGTGAGCAACACAGGCCAGACGACACCTGTCACAGTCAATGGAAAGACAATAGAGAAGGTTTCTTCTTATGTATATCTGGGACATAAAACAAGACTGAGTAAGGAGAATCAAGATGCTGAAATTGAGAGAAGACGAGGCCAAGCCTGGGCTGCATTTGGAAAGCTGTCCTTTATTATAAAATCTCCAAAATACCCAACACATCTTAAAAAATCCGTATTCGACTCTATGTCCTTCCTGTGCTAACATATGGGCTAGAAACATCGGTGCTGGATAAACAGATTATGCACAAGCTCATGGTGACGCAGAGGGCCATGGAGAGAAGAATGTTAAATATATCTCTGAGGAATAGGAGAACCAATGAATGGATAAGGCAGCAGACCAAAGTAGCTGATGTCGCCGAAAGAGTCGCCATTCAGAAGTGGAACTGGGCGGGACACATTGCCAGATGTACAGATGATAGATGGACCCAGAGAGTGCTGGAGTGGCGCCCAAGACAGGGAAGAAGTGTGGGCCGTCCTCAGACACGGTGGTCAGACTGTATTAGAAGAGTGACCGGGAGCAACTGGAAACGATGTGCCCAGGAAAGAGAGGAATGGTGGAGAGGGGAGGCCTATGTTCAACTTTTGACGGAGACGGGTTGATGATGATGATGAGAAGCGTTCGTGACCCGAGGTTTGACTGTACGTGGTATTGCGGCATTATACGCCAAAAACGAGCATGTATTAGAGTAAACAGTACCGTAACTGAGTGGTTTGATATTTCAAAGTTGTGTGCTTGGATAGAAGAATTTGGAGAACTGTTCTCTCTGCCCCGCAAGAAACACGGCGTGATGATATGTATTTATGTATATATGGAAGCTCTATTTTTATAAAAACTGTCTCCCAATTAGATTTTTTAGTTGAATTGTAGTAACCAGAGACCACATTATGATAATCAGGGCGAAGGGGCAAGGTCTACGTAGCTTTCTTTTTCCAGACACCGCTTTATAATGTAACAGGTAATTTAGATGCGATGATGAGAACAAACGAGTCCCAGATATTTGACTTGTATCGAGCATCAACTCCGATCACATTACCCCAACTTGCATAGCATTACGTTGATCGGAAAGAAATTTTGTGTTTATTTTTAGGTTAAATTCAAACAATTGCACCAAATGCAAGTGGACAGTGGATTTCGATATTTTCAGTATCTGAGCAAACTCAGAAGGTAGCAAAACTACCATTTGACACCAGGAGTAACCTTTCGGAGTAGCCAATCGATCCGAAGATGTACCGATGTAAGGCTGAATGGAAATATCTTCGGAAATTATTGACTATTACTAAGATGCAAGGAAGTTCTTAATCTAATGGTCGCAGCCACCACCTTCCTATCCTATACTTGCACTCAACTTATTTTATTTTTTGTAGTATTGTATTTATATGGAAATAAACTATGGAAAGCATTCTTCAAAATAACTACAGTATGAAGATAAATAAAGACAAAACAAAGCTGCTGACTGTAGGCCGAGCGCAACACCAGATGAGAATAGTGATGTCGGGTAAACCACTAAAGAACACCAAGGAGTTTGTCTACCTCGGGAGCAAAATAACATGGGACGGTCGGTCCAAAAGCGAGGTCGACAGCCGTATACATCAGGCTAGACTTGCATTTAATAAAAGGTCGAAAATAATATAATCAAATAATATAGACCTAAAACTGAGAATACTCCTCATCAAGACCTATGTATGGAGTATCTTGATGTACGACTGCGAGACATGGTGCCTATCCGAAAGAGATAGACGAAGATTGGAGGCTTTTGAGATGTGGTCCTATAGAAGACTATTAGGAATTTCCTGGAGAGACCGCATCACAAATGAAGAGGTTCTCCAACGAATCGAAGGAGGAAGGCACCTGCTCAGGATCCTGTCCGAAAGGCGTGCAAGATGGATCGGTCATATAATACGACAAGAGGGCCTCTTGCATGCCATAATGGAGGGTATGACCGAGGGGACAAGCTCTAGGGGACGCCCACGCCGAGAGTACCTGGAGGACCTGTTGGTGGACGTGCGCTGCTCAACATATACAGATTTAAAAAGAGCCGCACAAGACAGGAGGGAATGGAGAAGAGTTGAAATTGCTGCAAACCAGTCTTAGGACTGCAACCACGGAGGAGAGGAGTATTGTATTTTTAACCTGTCATTAAAAATGGGTTCGAATCCTGAGTTAGAGCGCCCTTGAGGAGTCTGCTTTCTAAACAGCGCTATGTAAACTGTCCTTTTATTATTTAAAAAAGTCTGTCTTCCCTCAAATGTGATGGCATTGGAACTTCCCCTTTGCAGGTACTCTTCCTAGCATGTTACGAGGCACAGTGGACAAACCATCAGGCGCGACATATCGAATGTCACCACACATGCGTAGTGATGGATCCCATGTACCATCTAAGGAGATTATCTTTTGGTCTACACATATACTAATATAATTATAACCAAGTATTGACCGCGAACCATTTTTAAGAATCCCTGCCTCTAGTTAGTAACCAGAATATACACGCTTGACCCACACAAGGTAATCAAATCCTTAGTGTACCTCGCTTCTACGAGGTTACGTTCGTAAGGCATATTTCCGTCTTGATGTTGCACACTACCAAGGTCTTGGGTATCCTAAATCTCCACATATTTTCATTTGTACCATTTGACGACCTTCGTGATCTAGTAAGTAAGACGTCTGTCTTTCAATACAGAGGTTTGCGAGCTTGATTCCCAAAAAGGGTTCCAGTATGGTTTTCACTTCAGGCCTTAAAAACACACGACAACAAACCAGCCAACGAAAGCACAAAACAAGACCATTTTATAATTTAATGTCATTTTTTTACCAAACTATGAAAACGTTCCCTATTTTTTTTCCAAATAGAGTTTTTATCTGATTTTCACTTAAGACTTCTTTCATATATTCTGGTTAGTTGGAAGATATGGCAAGAAAGCCAAATAGGCAGTTGTGATATATACAACGAAATGGTTATACAATATAAGAGGTCTTAACTAAACATTTATTACTCTTAAATATGAAATTACTTTTCTAATGTTCTTCAACTACTAAATTCGTGCAAGAGTAATAAACAAACTCTATGGGTGATTTATGTTCAAGCGTTTTCTCTTTACAAAGCTGAGCGCCTCGCATCTGCGATTGTACAAAAGCCTCGTAAAGTTGAGAGAAATGTAATGGACATGTGGACATAGTTAATAGCATTTCTATGTTACACTTAGTATGTCAAGCGTTGTTTGTTCCACTTTCAGCACCTATCGTATGCTGCGTCTCCAGAGTCGGACTATTTTACCATATTTTCCTTCTAACAAGACTGACACAGTGCCAGGAGGGATATATCTACAGAACGAAGTCACATAAAATAACTCTTTGAGTAAATTAACTTCTAACCTAAATACGTGCCAACATCAATGCAATTCACCCCTGTGAAGCAAATGTCAATACGATTCACCTTGGTGAACCAAATATCAAAGCAGTTCACCCTGGTGAAGCAAACATCAATGCAATTCACCCCAGTGAAGCAAACATCAATGCAATTCCCCCCGGTGAAGCAAACATCAATGCAATTCAACCCGGTGATGCAAACATCAATGCAATTCACCCCGATGAAGCAAATATAGATAAGATTCACTCTTGTGAAGCAAATATCAAAGAAGTTCACCCTGGTGAGCAAACATCAATGCAATTCACCCCGGTAAAGCAAAAATCAATGTAATTCACCCCGGTGAAGCAAACAACAATGCAATTCAACCCGGTGATGCAAACATCAATGCAATTCACCCCGTTGAAGCAAATATCGATAAGATTCACTCTTGTGAAGCAAATATCAAAGAAGTTCATCCTGGTGAGCAAACATTAATGCAATTCATCCAGGTAAAGAAATATCAAAGCAGTTCCCCTGGCGACACAAACATCAATGCAATTAATTCACCATGGTGAAACAAATATCATGAAATTGACCCTGGTGAAGGAAATATCAAAGCGATTTGTCATAGTGAAGCAACTACGAATATCAATGCAATTCACCCTGGTCAACCAAATACCAAACCAGTTCAATAGTAAAAAAGATAAATGAATGTGGTGAAGGTGAATCAATAGTAAAAAAGATAAATTTATATAGCGTCATTTAGAGAGCCAACTCTTCTCAAGGGTTCCTCAAATATCGATGCAATTCACTTTGAAGAATGCACTTTATTTTATTTTATTACAATGTACGGTCTTTATTGACCATAAAAAAGGTTAGGATAGAAATACTCGAATCTTGAACATAAATACAACTTGCCACAAAAATTATAAATATTTACATGAAAGATATATGTTGAACATAAATACAACTTGCCACAAAAAATATAAATATTTACATGAAAGATATATCGAAATGCAATACGCACATGCATACCACCCACCAAACATAAAATACAAACATGAGACAGATCAAGGCTCAGGCAATCAAAGGCTCTAACATACATACAAAAAGAAAAAAAATAATAATCTTAGAAAATAACTAAAATAACATATGTGTGTTTGCACAATCGATCCACTCTAATAGAAAAAAAACATCGAAACTTCAACATACTCGTATTTATAGTTATGTATGATATCTCCAAAATTTTGAGAGAAAAACGCTCTTTGTATTGTATGATAAATACACGGATACATAGTCAGCACTGGCGAAAACTGCGCCAAAAGTGATCAGATGTTTTATATGACAGGAAGTAGACGAATTATTGATATTGTCATAAATAAACGTTGAAAAAACATCAAATAAGTACAACATATGAGAATTATTTAGAAATTAAATATATGAAATAGTCAATAGACAACGGAGGATGATTTTAACAAGTTGATTGCAAATGGTTTTCGAGTAGGATTGGCCTACACCAGTGATGGGTAACCTATGACACGCGTGTCAGAGGTGACACGCCAAGACATTTTGGGTGACTCGCATCGAGGTCCAAACTCATGAATCTATAAAGAAATCGTTTGGAGAATGAAGAAGAGTGCCACAACGAACAAGATATTTTGAATGCTTGGAACCGATTACCGAACACTTTTGGCACTCTGAAAAATCTAGCGATGGTTTTACTCACAATATTTCCCTCAACGTACTTTTGTGAGACCTTATTCTCGGCGTTGAATAATATTAAAACAAATAAAAGAAACCGACTGACTGGATGGAAGTTTGTAACGCTTGCTTGTGTTTAAAATGTACGAAATACCAACCTTCAATTGAAGATTTAGCAAATGCAATTCAGCAACAAAAAAGTCACTAATGTAAAAAATTATTTGTTTTTGCTTTTTAATAATAATAAATAAATAGTTCAAAAACAAAACTCTTCCATTTACTAGGGCTGCAAAAATTATTAATATTCCTAGATGTGACACGGCACCCGGATTAAGCCAGGTTTTTTTTCAGAATTTTGACACGCCGAGCTAAAAAGGTTACCCATCACTGGCCTACACGATTCAAAAAAATCGTGATCAAACGTTTCCTCCTCTAAACCGTAGTTACATACGAAGAATATGAATTATCAATTAATGGGAAACGATCGAACAATGAAAAGGCAGACCGTTCAATGCAAGTTCAAGATCTCCTTTGTATAATGCGAGTTATTCCAATCCAGAGACTAGTTATGGTAATCCAAAAAAATCAATATTGTATGTGTACGATTAAGCCGCAGACCTTAATGATCCCTAAAACCTTCTGTATAAAATACCAACACAGCCAAGACTGAAGCCATGCCGGAGTTTTATGACTACCGATAATCCAATGGAAGGAATGTGAGGGTGTCAATTCCTGGAGTTAGAATTGAATGCCGATTACCCGTGACGAGTATAATAGAAGATACAATACAAAGTGGGGTATCAGGGTACCTGACGTTGGTGCCACCGGAGATAACTACATAAATAAATTTGTGATAAGAATATCCTTTTGCATAATGGGCAAGTAGCTTCAATACTCGGATAACTAGCAACAGATCCACACCATTTGGCTCTATCTGATGCCGAGCATTAATATTTTTAAGCCGATGTGACCGGTGAGTTTGCTGGTGTGCAACGACTCACTCACTTCAAGAGGAGAAAAAAGAAGGAAACAGTGACTCCACGGCACAGCTTCGCTTTTCAACTGAATTGACGTTGGGATGGCGAGGGGATCCTCGACTACGAGGTCCAGCAACGACGACGAAATTTAGTGTGCAACTTAAACTTAAAAGAAAAAAAACTTCACGGCACAACTTCGCTTTCCAACTGAATTGACGTCAGAATGGCGAAGGAATCCTCGACTACGAGGCCCAGCAATGACGAATATATTCAAGCGCCTGATGCAGTAACGCATCTATATATCTCTTGCGCTGACCACCATGATTCCTTCTGCCTTCCGTAAGGTCGCCAGAGGACATTTCTTGGGAATCTATTCAGGTATGCGAGTCACGTGCCCAGATCAACGCACGCGAAACCAGAATCTTGATGCTACAGCAGTTTGCTCCTCTCAATCCTTCATCATTTGATACTCTACGATACCATTGCATCTTCATTATTAGCCTGATGTGCTTCTGCTGACATCCATACATCAGAGATGGTATGATAACAGCTTTATAGATTCACGTTTTGATTTTCAGTGTTAGATCAAGCACATTGTCACTAGGGCGTTCTCCGTAGTCTAGTGGTAACATTCTTGATTCCCATCCGGGATTTTCGGGTTCGATTCCCAATGTTACCAAAAAAAACGGTGCCAGTCTAATAAGAGTTCTAATAACGTCAGGTAACAATATTCGCATGTGCCGAGTGGTAGTGTGGCCAACACGTTCAATGACGAACCGCAAGTTCCGTGCTTATTCCAGAGGTTCTAAACGAGAAGGCTCGCTTACTAGGACCGAAGATAATATTGTTTCCCAACTACGCTTTTCAATATATCCAAAACACTAATTCGCATATATTGAAATGTACCATACGCAATAAAACTAGGAGAATGATGGAACTATTAAGAAGCTAAAACGTTTCCAGAAAAATGTGGCAATATAATAACAATAATAAAAGGACAATTTATACAGCGCCGTTACGAGTGTAAACTCTCCTCAAGGGCGCTCTAGCTCAAGATTCGAACCCACTCACAAATTTGGATAAAACATCCCAAAAATATTGTCTTTAAGTGCTTCGTAAAGCTGTACACGTCACCCATATTTCTGACACTAGGAGTCAGACCAATCCACACCACAGGACCAGCAACGGCAAAAGCTCTATCATAAGACCTCGCCCTATTGGCTTGATTTGAAACAGCCAACTTATTAGATGAAGAAATCGACCTCAAAATTCAACTTCTCCCCGAAGGAACATCCCTCAAACACAGATTCAAAAGATACAATGGAGACATTCCATTAACTCTTTCCCCGCGGGGAGCACAAACGCCTGTGATCTGACGACAATCCAAGTTTCAAATCACAAATACTTAAAAAAAATGACACAAAACCGGAATAAAAATTGAACTAAAATTTAAAATAATCTTTAATCTAGCGACATCTCTGAAAACCTTGTCAAATAATATATTAGTTTATGAGATATTGTTGAATAAACAGAGCGCCGATTTTTTTTGGTTTCTCAATATTTCCAGCATTAACGACCTGTCGCGCGGATCGAGTCCTGCGATGAGTCTCTCTTACGTAAATAAACATTACTAAGTCTCTCTTACGTAAATAAACATTACTAGTGCTATATGCATTTGATTGGGTGAGTGTCATGAAGCATTGATTTGATCGTAGCATTCCTTTGTTTATTTTACGTAATGTTAAGTTTATCTCCTTTATTTAATGAGTCTCCTTAAGAGTAATAACTATTATTTATTATCAGAAAATTACTTAAGTGTCATGTTTACTTGGTTTTGTAATCAAATATCAGTGGTTCTAAACAAAATATGTGTTTAAACTTAGAAATTAAAAAACGCTGAAATTGTGCCGCGCACAGGATTCGTGGAATTTGATTTTTAACGCGGTGAACAGGTTAAGGAACTTGAATACAAAGAAACAATGTTTGAAATCAATCCGTTCGCGAAATTTAAAGCTAGTATAGACTTTTTAGAAGCGGACCAACATGGCAATATTTATGACTATCATATATCAACATAGCAGCTGCATTGAAAACAGACGGGAGTCTAGAAATCTGTGAATCAGGCAAACCAGAATAGATACAATAATCCAGATGCAACACAATAAATTAACTGACGAGAGTTTTTATTTCCCTTGTTGGAAGACATCGACGTTCAAATTTTAACTATCTAAGACCATAGAAACCTGAAGAAACCTTATAACCAATTTGTCTATCGAAGGAAAGCTTACTATCAAGACACTAAAAAAATTAAATCGATGCATTCAATCTATTAAGAACTGGACCCATGGGTAATTAGGCCTAGAATGCCAGAATACTTAGCTAGCACGTTAGCCATTTGACCACCGATGTCGACTTACAAGTTTCTCGGCACTTAATGATCAATTGTACCTTTAGAAGTTCTTAATATTGTGTTTCATAAAAATACTATAAATGTATCTCATACAATATTGTAAAATATTCTACAAAATATTTAAAAAAAAGTATTATTTAAATACGGTCTAATCGATATTATACTGCATATAAATTTCAAAAAACATTTATTCATAAATTGATTACACGAAAGTGATAAGAATGCGTTAAGCTTCTTCAACCAAAATAATCGATTGTATCAACCAAAATAATTTAAGTCAAATAAACTTCATTTGAAAAGATCTCTTATTCCTTCAATCTTTATCAATAAAAAAAATACAATACAAGTATAAATAATACACCTTATCACATCAAATCTCACGTAAACTTTCCTAAAAAGAAAATAACATCATGAAACGTCAAAATGGAGATGTCTTAAAAACATCAATAATAATAAATACACTTTCATTTATATTTTAAAATCAATAAAATACTACGTTGAGACATATAATAATAAATTTATTAATAAGAAGAATACAGACAATTCCTTTCAAGTGATAAAATACATGGATTTAAGTAAAAATATCTTATAAAAAATTTGGTTGGTAGACAGACGTTTTCGTATGTTTCGAAAATGATCAATGGAACGGAAGAAACAGGCAACGGAATATTAAAAAAAAATACCATTCAAACAATGAAAAATAAAAACTTACCATTTTATCAACAATATAATTATCAACCGAAATAATATGCGAAACGCGAAACATAAACAACTTCCATGACATAGCCAAAAACATGGCCGAACGAAAACTGAAATGTTGCCGTTCAATTGTCAAATTTAGTGCTAGGAAATACAGTGCAGTAGTTATAACTGATCAATAAATTTCTAAAAGCCGATATTAAGGTGAGAGAGAGAGAATACATAAAAACATAGTATGTAAAATAAAATATAAATTGTACTCTTACGATTACGTACTATGAAATAATTCAACTTAAAAAAATTTCTTATAAGTTTAAAAAATATTTTTTGAGTTGTTTGTTTTTATTTTACAATTTATTTTCTTTCAAAATCGAACATGTTTTATGTATATCGAAATTAATTATTATTATGTTTCACAAAAGTAAACATTACAAACATGCTAGTATAAATCACTACTAAAATAATTTTTTCATATTTTTTTAGTTTATATTTATTAATTATCATGGCTTTTGTGTCTTTTTAATGCAAAAAATATGTCATACTAGAAACATAAAATAAAAAATATTTTATCAATCTCGGGAAACATTCTTAGTGAGGGAATGACAGAGAGAAGGAAAAATGTTTTTTTAGTAATAATAACCATGAAGCAATTTTCTTTTTAATGCAATAGAATTTTTCATATGTTAAATTATATATATATTTTTTGAAGGCTACTGAATGTGCCTATTTCTTCATTCCAAGTCTTTTACCATTTAATTACGACCTCCATGGCTTATATTTTCTTTTGAAATTCTGGATTTAATTCCCGGTTGTACCCAAAAAATCCAGTCTTATTAAAAACGAATTAGTTTATTATTATTTTTCTGAGCGTGATAATATTATCAACGCATACGATTAATTACGAGTGATGGGCATGCTATTTTATCTCAAAACCCTATAAATCGAATTGCTTGCTAAATAAAATAAGAGACAATGTTTCTCAGCCACATTTTCCACATCACCAATGAGAGAAGAGAACATTGACATATGTTACAGAAGAAGATGCATCGTCTTATCAATGAATATTCATAAGAGGACGAACAATAAATAAGAACATTTTTTAGTTTTACAATATATTAAAAGATCAATTTTTATGCATGATAGATAAACTGTATGGAAGATTTTGATTGACAGCGTGAAGAAAATAATTGAACTGAAAGTACAGGATTGTAAGGTGCTTTTGGTGGTAGGAGATGCATGGACCTAATGTTTGCATTATAGATCATTTGTTAGAAATGTTTGAAAAAAAAAAGGAAAATGTATTTTATCAACTAAAAAAAAGCATATACATCGTGTAAGAAGATAAAAATTGAATGTGAACGATAAATCAATAAATACAATTGAAAGGGACATTAAAAAAATACTAACAAGGCTTAAGGTAAATGATTACTCAAATTAATATACAATAAACGTATTGTATTAAACATAGTAGAAATTGCATTAAATAATAATATGTTGGTGGCTCACCTTGGAAATTAGGCTTGGACTTGCAGAAGAATAAAAGTAAAATTAATGCTGTAGAGAGACATGCACTAAAACAATGTATGTAGAGTATTAACATATGAGAGAAGGCGGAATGAAGACAGAGATGAATGTATCGACAAAATGGATGTTTAAGGAAAATTAAGAAAAGAGAAAATAGGATGGTTTGAAATGACCGAGTATACAAGTCAGAAGTACGTTGAAGAGGTAGACCGAGGAAAACGTGACTGGATCAAGTGGACCAGATTTTGAAAGAAAGTAAAGAAGTATAAATAATAAAAAATTATGCTTGACGAGACATGTGAATGTGGAGGCGTAATTTATATGCAGGGATTGAAAAGTATAGATATCTGTTATTTTTACGTTTTCGAAAGGGACGTGGCTTGATGAGATGTCTGTATTATGTTTATTAAATGTAAAAAAATATGTAAAAAAGGTCTATTTAATTATGTTCGATCCGACAAGCCTAGAATTTGTGGTTATATTTCATTAAATTGTCTATGTCATTGTCTATACTCACCTTCTGCCATCTTTCCATTTGACTTACGAATTTTTCTGGGATTCTCGGCAGAAATTCATAAATGTTTACGTTTTTACGTATTTGTTGAGTTATACAAGTGTAATTACAGTTATTCTGTGATAAAAATCATTTGAAGGTTTTTTAATTTTCACTGTTATTTAAACATTTTATTTATTGATTAATCCCTCAAAAATACAGTTTAATAATATTACTTTAGTGATGTAAGAAGTTTATATTTTAAATGCAAAACGTAGAATAACTATGTTATCAGTTTATATTTACACATTGTTGATTGAATTTGTATCGTATTGTTATCGGTTTGAATGTTTCAGATGTTTAAGTTGAGCACACACTCATTATTGAGGTTAGGTTCTCTAAGAACCTTTCGGTCGTTGAGTTCCACTTCTGCACCAGCTGTCAAAACAACTTCCAAATCGTCGACTGATCCACAGTCAGTCGATTTGAGTAAAACTGAGGAAGTTTCTATTAAAGTGGGAGAAAATAAAAACTCTGGTTAGAATAATTGTATTTTTTTTTATGAATGTTTCACTTCCAAACAAAAATATCGAAGACATAATTTAAGCGTGAATATATAACATGGACTTAGGCAAGACGAGGCATGGTCAAACTTTTACTTAGGCTGGCCATATACTGTCTGACAAGATGCCGTAAACCAGAGGACGAAAAAATCTAAATTTCTTCATGATAAAGTATGGATATTATCCCTAGCTTTATCCAAGCGTCTTATTGGTGATGCTTAGTTACAGACCAGAGAGTGGAAGATCTCATCGATTATGTGTCCACTTTTTTGTTTGCTTGAGGGTAATTTAGATAACCCATCCGCCCCGAACGGTCTTGGTTTGTATATTCTGGATAATTATTTGAGGCAACGCACCCATAGATTGTTCTATCAACCTATAAGTCGAACCAACCGGCCTTTGGAGATGCCGGTAGGTAGAGCAATCACACTTTTTAACCGTGTGTGTCCTCATATAGACGTGTCATGTGTCGCTTAGCTCCTTTAGGAAAAATCTTTTAAATTTAGTAATACTTGAAATAATTTCATTTTTTGTACTGTTTAACATGCTACATTTTGTAATAATGTTTAAGTGTTTCATGTACATTTTTAATATTGTTCTTATCAAATAAGTCTTAAAATTTTGAATTGTTTATTGTATGTTTTTTTTTGTACTTGTTATGTTTGGTCCTTGTATGAATTAGGGAAAAATGTAATGGGCAAAGGCCTTGAAAAATAAATTAATAAATGGAGTTTAAAAAATTTGCTTTAAATCAATAATTACACTTCCACTTATAATTATATAAATCAATTATAATTTCTTTAAAAACAATCCGTGAGAAAAATGAAGCTGTTTTGTGTCATCCATCAATTTTTCCATGTTACGCTGATGCTTGTTGTTGACAACCTTAATATCGCTTCCAAATGGCTATCAATCAGTGGAGTGGCATCCATTGATGATGTGGAAGCAGCAATGGTTAAATATTGTTTATGTAAAAATATAATATTCTGCCATTTTAAAATTTTTAGCAAACAAAATAATATTAACAAATCCCTGCATTTAGCTAGTGCATTATTATTTTAATGTCATAACTTTTAAAAAGCGCAGGCATTTTTTGATTAATACAGGTAAATGAAGTAATAATATTGCACCTTTAAATTCTTTTTCTTCTTATTTTAGGCCTGTTATGGTCCTGCATCATTGTTTGCCTCTTGTGACGTCGACTGCCAGCTGTCTTTCCATCTTTTGGGAAGTCGTCCTGGAGGTCTGCTTGCTTGGGGGATACTGTCCCTGGCCATTCTTACGGCTCTTGGTTCTTTAAATTAATTGTGAAAAATTGTCAGGCAAGTGTTGCCCTTCTTTGCCCACTGAAAGTTTCTATTCGTCAAGAAATTGAAGGAATACCAGAAGAAATGTTTGTGAGAGTGATGCATAACTTTCAAGAGAGGCTGCAGATGTGACCGCGAAGAAGGGAAACACTTGCCTGACATTATTTTTCACAATTAATTTGTAGGTGCAATATTATTACTTCATTTACCTGTATTAATAAAAAAATTATCTTGAATATAACAAAGTTTTGCTACATGTGTTTCCTCTCTTTGCAAAATACTAGCCATTCAAAAAACATGCGTTTCCTCTGCGCCACCTTATATACATCAATTTTACCATGTTATTTATTGATTTAAATGTCTTTTTCAGGACTTGTTGCAGCTGTTTTTGCTTCTTTAAATACACCAGAAAATGGAGAAGTCAACATTTCAACTCAGCTCTCCAAATCAGCTTCATACTTCGAAAAGAAACAACAAATCGATGACCAAATTGAGAAAGCCCAAAATGTCGAAAGTCTCTTGACAGTGGCTCAAAATTTTAATCTTTCTCGAAAACAATCATTAAAGGTAAAAAAATAAATTGTTGACTTACATTGTTTCTTTTATGATCCTGATCTAGTTCTGTCATATGTAAAATAACTTCGTATCACAAATCTATTTGTAACTCAAAAGACATCATCATCCTGTCATGTAGCTCATGACAGTATCGTGACTCACACGATAAGACTAATGATTCCTCTCCATCCATCTCTGCACTCTACGATTCGAAGAACAGTTGTTCAGGGTAGTCTTGTTGCATCTCGGATAACTTGCTGAAAGACTGACGATATTGGTGTCAGAAGACATAGATACTCAAAATATACACCTTGATGAGACTAAAACTATACAATGTTAGACTTAAAAAATTATTTGTATCAAACATTTTTTGTTTCTGCCACTAGGTAGTGTATGCCTAGTCTGGTAAATTAGGTCCGAATTCATTGTATTGTATAATATTACACTTTTGTTGTATACAGTACAACATGGTGGGCTTATTGCCATGTGGCAATATCTTCCAACCAACCAAAAGTATGTTAAAGAGGCCTTAAGTGAAAACCAGACTGGAATCTTTTTTTTTTTTTTTTAAAGTCTAGGTTCCTAGATTTGAACCCGCAACCTCCAGTTTGGGAGACAGGTGTCTTTACCAACTATGCCACGAAGGTCATGATACTCCTACTTTAAAATTAAATACTGAATCTTTAAGTATTTTTTACTGGAAAAAATAGTATTTTAGTTTTAATTTGAAACAAATTTTTAATAGCTTCTTTAAATAAGGGAGTCACATAGTTTCATTACCTCGCTTCACATTGTGGAGTGAAATTTATGAGGTCTGACTGAATACAAGTCATGAAATTTTAAGGTTAGAAATTAGTATTTAATATTTAGGTTGGACTATGAATTCCGGCCATAATCTGTCAAGTAGTATCTGTGCCACTCCTCTACAGTAGCACAGTAATTTTTAATTTTTATTTTCCAGTAATGTAACAATTCTTGTGATTTTAGACGTATTTACATATTCCAAAAAATGCTGTAGAAGAATACATGCTTTGACAATGTATGACGAGTACGGAATGAAGTGATTAAGGATGAATTTGAACATAAGGCTGATATATTAAGTACGATCAAAAAGAGCACTCGGAGATGTTTTGGACAAATTAATGATAAAAGCATAAGGAAACAAATATATATAGCGCAAATGTGAGTGAAAGGCATGGTAGAAGACCAAGTAAAGTATGGTTGGTTCAAGTGTATGATATTATGAAAGACAGAAATGTTAAAGGTCAAAGAAATAGTAGAAGTTGTGTTAGAAGATGGAAGGATGGAGAAGAGGTGAAAGATGTGAGTCGCGATAGGAAAATCTGACACTGTCTCTTCTCTGACTACCTCGACAGGTAAACGGAGTGATAGAATGTACAAAAATACATATTCTAAAAAAATAGAATCAATACAATTTTATCAGAATAATTTTGAACCACAGTTTAATGAAACTTCATTCAGTTAACTTTTACATCTAAATATGTGCTTTAGAGAACATGTGAAGTGTCTTGTGATTTGCAATTTTATTTAGTTATACATTAATGTATGTTTAATCTAGCTAAAGTATTTTCATTAATCATTATTGAGTTTACTATAGTAATAATAATAATAATCAAAGGACAATTTATATAGCACCATTTAGAGAGCAAACTCTCCTCAAAGGTGCTCCAACTCAGGATTCGAATGTACTCATAAATTTGGATAAGACCTGTTGCTGTCAAGGAATTTGTATGTTTGAATTAATCTGAGGTGGTATTTGTGGATTTGTTTATTTTTCTGCCATCTATTTATTTTCTGTTTATTTTCTTTTCTTCTTATTCTAAGGGTATGGGCTGAAAAACATATGTTGTCCCCGTGGCTGGGCTCACCCTATATTGGTGGGGTGTATTTTGGCCCAGGGGATGTTATTAGATGAGCCCAGACCTCTTGATAGCTTCTGTCTTTAATGTATTCTCTGCAATTTATGTGTTTTTGAAGTGTTATTTAAATATATTATGTACATACTATGTTGCTATCAATAAACCTGTATTTATTTATTATTTTATTTATTTATTAAAAAGGATTATCTTTAAGTGCTTTCTAAAGCTACACATACCACTCATCTCTGACATTAGGAAGCAGACAATTACATGCCACAGGACCAGCAATAACAAAAGCTCTATCATAATACCACGATCTCAGTCAAGTGGCATGACTCCTTGATTGCATCATACTCTATTTTATCACGGTACTTTTGTGGGGAAAGTGTCGTAAAGCAATTTATAACAGAAAGATATTAGGAAAGAATGAGGATGAATAGAAGATTCAATGTTTAAGAATGATGCAAGTTGTACAAAAACAATATATACAAGTAGTAATATAAGGTAAAAATAGTTAAGGAAGAAAACAGGGAAAAGTAAAAAGCCTGTATAATAAGAAGGAATGTGGTAGAAGTGAAGGTGTGTGCCAGAATAAAATGAAGTGGAGATCTTGATGATTACCTTCGTACAATTATATTAAAATAAATATTCAAACAAATTGTGGTCTTTTTCAATTTCTTATATTTGATAAATTTGCATAATTTTTGTATTGTTTTTAGGCTGTATCAATTTTATCGGAATGGTCATCAACGAAAAAAGCTGATATTACAACATTTGGATCAGACCCAAGGTTTATGAAACTATGTCAGACTTTGGGACGACAAAAAAATACGGAAGAGAAAATCAATTCGACTTCCGGCGGCTCTGAAGATCTGCAAACGGTCCTAGGCGTAACCGGTGAAGATGAAGCGGCTAGACTTATCTCCAGTCTCACTTTACCGCAAATGATTAAGGTACCTATACACTTTATGAAAGAGATACATTCCAAAGTTGTCTGTAAATCAAAATTTTGTATATCGAATAAATTTTTCCCATATGTCAAAGGTGTATGACGTGTTCCATGAAAAAATTTAATCATTGAAATATTTAAGAAAATTGTGAAATATGAGATGCATGGCCGCGCGGTAACGCGCTGGACTTCTGTGCGGAAGATCGTGAGTTTGACCCCGCGCTGTGCTACTCCCCTCGAACGACACAGGAACTTTTTCCGCCTAGTGTTCGAGGGTATTGAGGATACCTATGACTGGCCATATCATTTCTTTTAAAAAAAAAAAATGTAAACAGAGAAAACATACACATGTAATACAAATACAGTAGAGCTCTGATTATGTAGGACTCAATTATCCGTAAGTTAGATTAACCGTGGTCATTGGTAGTAAACATTTATTTATTTAACAATCCCAAAAAATATTGTTTTCCAAATTTTTAAAGAATGTCCATGTTTGGAAAAATGCAAAGCAAGGACCTAAACTGTTATAAAATTTATGATTTAAATTATGCCAATTATAATAACTAGTTGTTTGCCCGTGTCCACACCAATATGAAAATATTGGGATTCGGGGCTTCTTAATGTAATTGCCGCAGTATGGCGGTCAGTGGTTGTATCTGTCAATCACTGAGAAAGCTTGTTCGTGTACTCATCTTGCGTAGACAAATTTATCCAACCTTTCAACTCTTAAAATGTTTAACTCAATAAAAACTTAATTTGAATTAAACGTGTTTTTCAATAATCTGGACTCGAGTGCCCCCCCAATTACCATGGTTTGAGCACGCACCAGATCAACAGGCTACTTGAACAAGCACCCACCAAATCAACAGATTGCGTGAACTAGCATCCGCCTGATCAACAGGTTGTGTGAATGAGCACCCACCAGATCAACAGATTGCATGAACGAGCTCCCACTAGATCAACAGGTTGTGTGAACGAACACTCACCAGATCAACAGATTGCGTGGACAAGCACCCACTAGATCAATAGGTGGTGTTAACGAGTACTCGCCAGATCAATAGGTTTTGTGAATGAGCACCCACCAGACCGACAGAGTGATCTCAAGGGTTCTGCTGTCGAGTCTTCTGAAGGGCGGACGGATTTTGTTGAAAGAGAATGTTATTCCATCAAAGTCAACATTCTCAGAGATGTGGACAACCATTTAATAAAAATATTATCGTTTCAAATTTTAGGTAATATCGAGTTTAGCTCAGAAGAAAAGGCGATCTACACCTTTACTCAGAGCCATATCGTATCACATTACCAAGAATCCAGAGGCACTCGACTTGAAGAAATGTGCGGACTTGTTTTATGCCATGGCATCTCTTAATTTTCCTGATACAGTTCTCATTGATAGAGTTTGCAGGTGATTTTTCTCTTTTTTTGGTTTTAAAAACGTTTTTATTTTGGTTCTCTTATCGATCAGCTTTAATAGAGGGAGAGTAAGAACATACAAATATCAAACCACTTTTGAAATTAGTCTGTCCAAGAAGAAGAAAAAATGAATGCTTCTAAGATACATACATAAGAGTGTCATCATGATGTCCCTTTTGGAGTATGCAGAGCTTGACCGCTTTCTATCTAGTAATACATTTTACCTCATCCATATCTATTCATGCTCTTCTTGTTCACACTGTCTATCTCCTTCAACCTCTGGTTCTCGGTCTACTTCCGTGCTCTCCATTCATTTCAGACATAAATATTTGTTGTATAGAAAATTATAATATATGAAGAAAAAAATATTAAACGTATGATAAAGATGACGGGACCAAAAATAAGTGTAAGCTTTCGTAAGTGGTATAGGCTGTGTTCATCAAATAATCTATAAGAATTCTGTCAGAGAAGAGTTTTGATAAAAACAAAATAATCAAAAAGATGTAAAAAAAAAGCAGATGGTCGAGTAGTGAAAAAGAAGCTGTGAATAAAAATGTATGGGTATTGCGTAACAACAAGTAAAGTACCCAGCGGTAAGTAATACACATAGTTTGTAGAGCGTCGTCTCTGTCGCACGATGCGCTAACAATCCGGTCCGGTGACAACTGAAAAGACAGAACAGGTGTGTGAATGACAGAGACGACGCTCTACAAACGGTGTGTATTACTTACCGCCGGGTACTGTAGATCACAAATGAAGAGGTTCTCCAACGAATCGAAGGAGGAAGGCACCTGTTCAGGATCCTGTCCGAAAGGCGTGCAAGATGGATCGGTCATATAATACGACAAGAGGGCCTCTTGCATGCCATAATGGAGGGTATGACCGAGGGGACAAACTCTAGGGGACGCCCACACCGAGAGTACCTGGAGGACCTGTTGGTGGACGTGCGCTGCTCAACATATACAGATTTAAAAAGAGCCGCAAAGGACAGGGGGGAATGGAGGAGAAGAGTTGAAATTGCTACAAACCAGTCTTAGGACTGCAACCACGGAGAGAGAGAGAGAGAGAGAGACTGTAGATATGTGGTATCTCGCATCATTATAAATTTATTCTGGTTTGCCTGATTCACAAATTTATAGCCTTCAGTATGTTTTCAATGCAGCTACTAGGCTATATGGTAGTCATGAATAGTCCGCTTTCCAAAAAATCTAATTTTTTCTTTTTAAGTGGCGGTAACGGATTGGTTTCGAACTTTGTCTCTTTGTATTCAAGTCCCTTAATGAGGTGTCTCCATTGTATCTTTCGAGTCTCCCAGCAACGAATGAACAAGTTCTATACATCAAAGTGGGCACTAGCACACACCATTGTACACTCAGTTAACAAGATTTTTTATTTGATTGGCGGTATCTACCTTGCTCTGTCAGTGCTACAGACTTGAAATCTAGAGCCAAATTCACAATATGTTTCTCTAAATCTCTATCCTGAATTAGGAACATTAAGACGCTCCCTCATTCTTCACATTGTCCTCCCACCTGATTCATAGACCTTCGAGCCTTCGAGAGCCTTCTTTTGGTTTGTGATTTATCATTTATATTTTGAATCTTTGACTAGTTATGTTTTTGTTATTTTAGTGATATACAAGAGATGTTACCACAAAACAATGACAAGTCATCTGTGATAGGCTCTGTTGCCACAAGCTTAGGAATTTTAAGATACAAGGATACAGAAATCCTGGATGTCTTGTCAGATTGGATGGTATCACATAGAGATGTTGTCAGACCACAAGATGTAGTATCATTAGTTTTAACTATGGCAATGGTTGGATATAATTCACCCAATAGTGAAAAATTACCGGAGGTATGTACATTTTCACTTTCTCTATATATTCATATAACACAAACTATTATTTGAACGTTTCTTGTAAAGCTACGGTTTCCTAAGAAAACGGTTCCGTTATGTAGCGGCCGTAACAAAACATTGTCTATGCAAACCAATGGCGTTTGTTTTCTAGAGAGCGTTGGTTTTAGCGTAACGTTAAAAAGCGATGTTGCCATTTGCATGACGGCCGTCATAGCGGAGCAAACAGTCGTGGAACGTTTTTTCCCATGTAGCAAACACCGTTTTAAAATAAAAAATGAGTGCAAACGTAATACGGACCAGCGAAAATGACAAAATATTGATTGATTTTGTAAGAAATAGTGAAGCTTTATATAATGTGAAGAGCAAGACTATAGAAAAGCCCAGTTGAAACAACACTTGAAACTACAAGTGTTGTTTCAACTGGGCTTTTCTATAGTCTTGCTCTTCGGTTGTTTCAACGGGACTACACTTGAAACATCAGGTATGTATATGTATTGTAAATTGTCAATAAAAATAAAAGCCAAACTAATACTTCATAAATACGTTCACGGAGCTGTCAGATTTGACGTTTCCAACTGACAGTTGTGGGTTCTCATTTCTGCCGTCTGGCAGCGCGCGAGGCGGATGCGACGTAAACTACGTGCGCACACGCCCATTCTCCACCGCAATACGCTCACTGTCCGTTTCCGTCTTTTTTTTTAAGTATACATCTCTGGTTCGTCCATTTTCTTACGTCCGCCGCATCACGTCATGTTACGGCCACTACATAACGGCTCCGCTTTCCTAGGAAACCATAGCTTAAGAATCATACCATATTTATGATTGAATGGCTAAGCATACGCAGTAGATTCTCGATTATCTGGGGTAGAAGGGAAAAAATTAAACTGGATACTCTCTCCGCTAACAAAAATTGAACAAAAGAATTAAAACAAAAACTAAAAATTATTCTACATACTTACCTCTTTATTTAAAAAATGATAGTGTAAATTTTTTCCCTCTGGTAACTTTTGCTATGAAGATATTGCAAAATTAGCTTATTGGTAATTCAAAGGACAATTTTTATAAAGCGCTGCGGAAAATGACGCTTATGATGAGCGATCGGCCGTTCATAAGAAGGGTCAAAACCAAATAAAATCACTTCTCAGTTCAATCTACCTACTGTGTTTTACTTGCGATCATCTAATACCTGCCTAAGAGGAATCTCTTCACCCCTGCTACCTTTTCACCGATCTACGCCTCTGAACGTGAGCCGAATTCTCCGAGCATTGCGCAGCAGCCATCCACCTATGTTACAGTTCTTTGTACCAGTGCCGTACAAATATTAAAAAGTCAAGTAAAAATATGAAGTTTTATAAAAATATAAGGAGAATTAAATTTTTTATCAAAAAGTATTTATTTATACATTAATATTATTATCCCCTTCAAAGTAGTCGTCATTGAAAAAAACTCACTTTTGCCAATGTTTTTCCAATCTGCAAAACATTTGTTGAATGCAAGTTTTGGGATAGCCTTCAGTTTACCCGGTGATTTTGCCTTTGTTTCTTCTATGGTTGCAAAACCTTGTCCTGTTTTTTTTTTACCTGGCGAGTTTATTGCCATGTGGTAATCTCTTCCAACCAACCAGAAATTTGGAATCCTATTTAAAAAAATCTGGGTTCCAGCGGGGATCGCACCCGCAACCTCCGGATCGGCAGACAAGTGTCTTACCACCTGGCCACGGAGGTCGTCGGTTCTTTCACGCCTCTGCATCTTTGGGAACAGGAAAAAGTCGCAGGTAGCCATATCTGGTGAATACGGTAGCTGCGACATCACAACAGTGTTGGTTTTGGCCAAAAATTAGCTAAATAGTAGTGAAGTATGAGCCAGTACATTATCGTGGTGCAAAATCCAGGAGTTGATTGTTTTCTTCGGATTGCCTTACACAAACAGCGTAAAACCTCAAAAAAATCTTTATCCAGTCCTTTGTCTAATGAATAAATCACTAACGTGCCAAAATGCATTGTGAATACTCGCCTGTCAAACACATATGCTCATCCAGTATGGCTGAAAATTGAAATGTACATCACAGACAGTGTCGCCAACGTGAGAAAAAAGATGACTCAGTCAAAAACAAACACCCGCGTAATTAACACATTCACTGCGATATGTATTTATAGAATAGTGTAGAGGTACTGAAAAAAATCATATTTTCGAAACCTTAAAATCTTACGGTATTTTCGAAACCTTAAAATCTTACGGAAACCTTAAAATCTTAAAATATTCGGTAGTATACAAACAAAGAGAATCGAATGACGCGCAACGGGCGTCATCAGCGTCTCTACAAAAATGTGTTGACGCCCCAGGGGCGTCTTTAGCAGCGAACGTGTTAAAAAAAAATCTCATTGATGCGCATCAAAATTGTGATGCAATTAGCCTGAAATGAGCTATCTACTCGAAATTACAATATACAGTAAATGATAATTCCTTTAAATTTATCCAAAATGTCTTAACAGTTGTGAAAATCTCTCAGAAAAGGAATGTGTGTTGAATAAGTTATATTCAGGGACATAAGGATATCTATAATTTTGGTCATATCTATTCTTTAAAAAAGATTAAAAAAAATATGCCGATGTGCACTGATCGTCTCGCTTCTCTGTGCCATCTCGGATCCAGTACAGTGATATGGCCGATAGTTTGCTGGCGTGCAATGGCTCACTCACAGTACAGCTTCGCTTTTCTACTGAATCGACATTGAAATGGCGAGGGGAACCTCGACTATGATCCCCAGCAACGAACGAAGGAATTCTATACATCAAATATTAGGCACTAGCACAACACTGTACACTCAGATTTCAAGATTTTTCATTTAATTAGCGGTATCTACCTAGCACCGTCAGTGTTACAAACTTGAAATCTAGAGCCAACTTCACAATATGTTTATGTATAGTAAATTTGTAAATATTTTTTTAGGATACTAAACATTTTGATATTTTATTATTATTGTTTTCGAATAAATGCTTGCATTTTAAAAAATATATGGAATGATAATGTTTGACACAATACAGAATGAAGGGATTAGGGATGAATGTGAACTTAAAGCTGGTGTGTTGAGTAAGATGAAGAAGAATACGCCGAGATGGTTTGAGTATGTGGAAGAAATAAATAAAGAACGACTAAGAAAACAGATATATAGTGCAAATGTTAGTGGAAGGCGTATGAGAGGTAGACTGATGAAAATTTGGCCGGATCAAGTGAATTATATTCTGAAAGAATGAGGAAACCTAGAAAATCAGAGATATCATAGAAGTTGTTTGAGAAAGTGTATGGATGTAAAGATGTGTATACCGATAGGAAAATCTGACATTCTCTCTTCTCTGCCTATCCCGACAGGGAAAGTGAAGTACCTTATGAAGTGTTAAACCTTTTTTGGACTTCTATACGTTTATATTTAATATTTGTTCATAATTTCACTGTATTCTCGTTAAAATACCGTTTAAAAGCCTTATCAAAAATGATTAACCAGTTGTAAAATTTTATTTATACCATATTTTTTATTTTTATCTTTCGTTTGTGCTCCACTGATGATGATGTGAAAACCTTGAAACCGGTAGGGTTATACCGTTACATAAAGTGGTATAAGCAGTGTTTGATAAAAACAAACTACAATGTATTTATTTTGTTAATCTTTTTTCATTTAATCGTTCTACATGCCCAAACTATATCCGAGTGCACTTTTTCATCTTTCTCAACACGCCATCCATACGTTCATATTCATTAATTCATTCCCAATCACTTCATTCCATGTTCTGTCATACATAAAGTATAAATATTCAAAGTGTGCAATTCCTGAATGTTTTTGTCTGATTTATTTTTTAGTATGTATTATATAATTGTACGTTTACTCGTATATCAAAATATATTGTAGGCAATGTTCTTATGTTTTGTAATCACTTCAATCAATTTGCGTAATGTGGCATGGGTACAGAGTGGTATGTACTATATGTAATGTGGCATGGGTACAGAGTGGTATGTATGTATGTATGTACGTAATGTGGCATGGGTACAGAGTGGTATGTATATGTATGTATGTACGTTTTCATATATACCTGCATCAATTGTTTTCCCATATAAGTTAACTTGTTTTCCCATATAAGATAAAAGTTTCACCGTATTGTTGATTTTTGTTTTGCAGATCACATCACAGGATATTCCGAAGCACAGTGTGTGGTTAGATTATGTCTGGTCGCTTCTAGTATTGGACCGAGTAACAAATGAACAGATGGATTCGGTTCTTAATCCCGAGTTTATAAACAAATTAAAAAAAGAAGAAGGTACGCAATCTTAATCCACAATTTTTGTTTTAATCATGTTTCAGACTGTTCCAGTTTTGTATCGTCACTTTAAATACCATGAAACATATACTATTCTCCATGTTCATTTTATGATTGCTGAAAACAGTGGAGTAGAAAAGGTTTACTTGATTTTCGCTATTTTTATATCCGTTTTATTAGATTTATGTTTGAAAGTTACAGATTCGTTGTCATACTGCGTATAGTAAGTAAACTCTATTGTAAAATTCTGATAGAAAGGGTGAGAAGAAAAAGTTGTGAAATGCTCAGAGTGCCTACTTAACTGGAAGACGATGCATGGATCAGAGTTTCTCTTTACATATGGTTGTAACAAAATGTATGGCAAGAAATAAGTAACTGTACTATGTGTTTATGGATTTGGAAAAAGTATATGACCGAATGATAAGAGAAAAGCTATGGGAAATATTGAATGAATGTAGAGTTGACTAAATTAATACTTGGTATTGCGTCATTGTATTATGCTGAAAGTAGAGCATGTATGGTGCCTTAACTGAGTGGTTTAACCCTTTCCTTACGGTGATAAAAATAATATGCGTGCTCCGGTGTTGGGTAGTGAGTACGTAATAAAAAATTAGCGATTTTAAATCGGAAAAATAAGAACATTCATAGATAATCCCCTTAATTAATTATAATTGAAGTTAAAAATTATAATAATTGAGATTTATTTGCTGAAAACATTAAAAAATCATCTGGCACCGCTCACGGAACGGGCGTATGTCTAACCTATTTGCAAGCTTAGAAGCTACTAGCAGCGCGGAATGTCAGTCGCATACCCCGGCGCTTACGCATATGCTTGCGGCGTTGAGACAATCCAGCTCCTCGCAATTCAGTCTAGTATGCCAGAGTGAGATGCGAATATAGTGTCGCGCTTCCCGCATACTATTCACCTATCGTCAAGACGAGGCACTCGCAGCGTTTAAATGCGAATTTGTTTTTGATCTTTACAAAACACCTCGATGTAGTCGATAAATTCTGATTATTATTAATATTATTTTTTAAATCAATGCGTAAATATATTATGGAGGAATACCTAAAATCTTAACCTTGTATTTATTATATTTATAGAGATATTGATGGTTATTAGAAGCAACGTGTAGAAGATACCCAACACAGGGAAGGAAAGGTTAATATTAGAAAAGAGGTAAAGCAAGGGTGTGTCATATCAGCCTGGTTGGTTGTCATTCAAATGTCGAATGGGAATGTATGCTGATGACATGTTAGTGTTAGTGGAGAATGAAAATGAATTACAGAGTTTGATAAGTAAATATTATGAGAGATGCGAAGAGAAAGATCTCGGAATGAATGTTGCGAGTCTAAAGTCATAGAGAAGTGTGAAAGGAAAAGTAAATGTGATGATATATACAGGTGAACAATGGAAGACTGAAACATGTTGAGGAATTCTGTTATTTAGGTAGTATTTTCTCAAATGACGGAAAAGTTAGAAGGAATATCGAACGGCGTGTAATGATAGGAAACAAAGTCAATGTAACACTAAAACATATATATTCTCAAACTGGACAACATCAAAATCTGCTACGGTGATAGTCCACAATAGTATTTTAGTACCAACTTTGATGTATGGGAATAAAAAGTGGACTTGGAAAAATACTGAAAGGACTCAAATAAATGCGTGCATTGAGAACAATACATGGGGTAATAATGTATGATAGAATACGGAATGAAGCGATAAG
This sequence comes from Odontocerum albicorne, assembly GCA_949825065.1. Lineage (NCBI taxonomy): Eukaryota > Metazoa > Arthropoda > Insecta > Trichoptera > Odontoceridae > Odontocerum > Odontocerum albicorne. The sequence continues at coordinate 34,915,760 of OX463850.1, forward strand.
GTATGAATGTGAACGTAAGGCTGATATGTTGAGTAAGATGAAAAAGAGCACTCTGAAATGATTTGCGCATGTAGAACGAATGAATGGAAAAAGAATATCAAAATAAATATACAGTGCAAATGTGATTGGACGGCCATGGGAGAGGAAGGCCAAAGAAAGTATGGTTGAATCATGTGAATAATACTCTGAAAGAAGGAAATGTAGAAAGTTAGAGAAATTGTAGGGGTTGTAAAAAAGGTGTATGGATGTAGAAAAGACAGGAAGTCTGGTGTTCTGTTCTCTCTGCCTACTAAAGCAGGAAAGTGGTATCTTATACCCGTTTTAATATTCCTCTCAAAATGAAATACTTCAATTTATTAAACTTTTAATTCTTATTTTCAATTTCAGATATTCCATTACCTTGTCTAAAGAAACTTTTGAATATAAATGCGTCCGCCACTTTATTGAAACGGGGGTACATGGGTACCTTCCTTAAAGATGATACCCCCAAAGAGATACCTTTGTCATACTCCAAAGAAAAAATCCTGTACGTGAACAGTTTATTGGAGACACTGAAGAGTCTTTTATCATCAGATGCGTATTTGAAGAGAAACTGTAATTCCAGGATGGGTTTCTTATATGGTGAGTATATTACTGTCATTATATACAGACTTGGTTCAACCATACTTGACTCTGTCATCCTCTACTACTAGGTTAGTCAAAAAGTTTTGAAAGCGGAAATGAAAATACATTTTTTTTGGGGGGAAATCACTTTTATTGCTCAGTATAGTCTCCCATAAGATCAATACACTTGGTCCAACGATCTTCCAACTTTGTTGTCCCATCACGGAAGTGACTTTCTGGAAGGCCTGCAAAATACTCCTCTACGACGGCTATAACCTCTTCGTTTGATGAAAAATGCTTTCCACGAAGGAATTTTTTGTAAATATTATTAATCAGGGTTGATTGTCTTACCAGTTTGGAGATAATCTATCAATAAAATTCCTTTTGCATCCCAAAAAACTGACGCTAACACCTTCTTGGCCGATTTCTGGGCACGAACTCGCTTCGGAGCCAAAGTGCCTGGTTCACACCACTCCTTAGCCTCTTGTTTTGATTCAGGATCATGGTGGTAGACCCAAGTCTCATCCATAGTGATGAATCGACGCAGAAAATCCTTTTTATCCTTTTGAAATTGCTCCAAATGTTGCTCAGAAAGTCGCATTCGAACGTATTTTTGTTGCATTGTTAGCAAATGCGGCACCCATTGTGCACACAGTTTTTTGAATCCCAAAACTTCAGCCAAAATATGCCATGTTGTTCCATGTGAGATGCCTATGGTGACAGCTATCACATCCACAGTCGATCGATGATCTTCCAAAACCATATCCTGTATTTTCGCTATGATTTCTGGTGTTGATGCACTTTTTGGACGTCCTGAGCGTGGATCGTCTTCAACGCTTGTAGGCCACGCCTAAACTCCAAAACCCATCGGTGAACGGTTGGAAATGAAGGAGAAGACTCCTTTAATACTTTCACCATCTTTGCATGGATCTGAGTAGCCGATAAACCTTCCAAAACAAAGAATTTAATCACTGCACGATATTCGGATTTTTCCATTGTTAGAAAATACACTGACACATCAACTTCAAATGGCTTGTAAACAAAGAATGAATTGACAGATCGAAATGAAATTTTGAGTACGTTCTTATGAAAGATGAAATATTAAAATGGCGTAGAAATTTTGGTTTTCTACTGCTCCATAGATGTCGCTTTCAAAACTTATTGACTAACCTATTACACATTTGTTTGGTTAGGCTTTCTTCATTTATTCGAATTCTATGAATGATGAGTGGAAAAGATTTGTGTGAGCTCGTGAGTGTGGGTTTCTTCTTGTTGTTTTAATTTTGGTTGTTTTTGTATTTGTGTTTCTGTGTATTTTTTGTTTTAATTTTAATTTTTGTTCTTATGATTGTGTGCGGTATATTATGGGATGAATATTTTTGGTCTTTCTGGAGTGATGATGTGTGAGGAGTTTGATTTCGCAAGATGTTTCCAGTTGTAGTTGAGTGTCACTGTTTGTCAGGTTGATGAGAGCGTGCAACGGGGTTTTGTTTTTGTGTAATCAAAAATCGGAACGATGTATCGATTTATTTCTTCATGCTGAATATCCTCAGTGAGATACAGGCAAAAGCCTGGTTTACTGGGGATACGACAAATGAAAGGCAAAAAAACCAGATCCATTAAAATTGTATGTCCAAATCAAATTACCTGTTGTTTTTTTCGCAAATTGTGTATATTTCTTGTCATGTGTAATAATAAATAAATTAATAAAAATTCGTTCCACTTGCCCAAACAATCTCAGGTGGTCTTCTTCATCTTCCTCAACACATCAGCATTAAGTGCACATTCATCCCTAATCACTTCATTACCATAATTCATTCTTTCATCACCCACCTATTTAAGATGTCAAACCTCCCCAACATGCCCATTTTCACTCTTCTTAATACGTCAGTTTTTGACTTACATTCATCCTTAAAAATAAGACTTCTTTTTCTGTCATATACGAGGGTTGCTACTTAAGTGTTGAGACAGACAAGTAAAAACAAATATTTATCATCGAAAATGGCTTTATTGTTTTTCAAAATACTCTCCATGAAGATCAATACACTTTTGCGTATATTTTTGTATATTTTTGCATGCGTTTGAACAAATTTTCGAAGCACTTTTTCCACACCAAATGAGGTAACTTCAAAACATGCGTTTTGAACGCATCAACCGCTTCTTCAGGCGTCGAAAAACGTTGACCTTGCAATTTATTTTTGATGTTCCGGAATAAAAAGAAGTCATTGGGTGCCAAATTAAGGCTGTACGGCAGATGACCCATCAATTTGATGTTTAGAGTGCTCAAAATGTCACTTGTGAGAGTTCGCATTGTCGTGGTGGAGAATGATCTGTCTACGGCAGTTGGTTTTCCTCATTTCTTCGAACACTTCAGGCAAACAAATGGTGGTGTACCATTCAGAATTGACCGTACGACGTTCCACTAAAGGCACTGTTGCGACATGACCAATTATACCGAAGAAACAAGCCACCATTTGCTTCGAAGTGCTTCGTGCGCGAACAACTTTTGTTGGATTTGGCTCATCTTGCAAGACCCATACAGTCGACTGCTGTTTAGTTTCTGACTCATATGCATAGATCCATGATTCGTCGCCTGTCACGATCTTATAGACATCTTTTGCAGCACCGTGATTGAATTTTTTCAACATTTATTTGGACCAATCGACACGAGCCTTTTTTTGAGCGATTGTCAAACTATGCGGTATCCAACGCGAACAAATCTTTTTGACGGCCAAATGTTCATGCAATATTGAATGTATGCGAGTGGAACTAATGCCCAAACATGCCTCAATCTCACGAGGTGTACGTTCACGTACAGCATCGATGTTTTCTGGCACAACAATTGATTTTAGACGACCTTCACGAAATTCGTCCTGGAGCGAACTACGACCACGATTGAATTCAGAAAACCAGCGAAACACAGTGGCCCGGGATGGTGCTTCATCACCAAAAGTCGAAGCGAGTTGATCGGCACACTGTTGTTGAGTTAGTACACGTCGAAAATCATAAAAAATCATCGCACGAAAATGTTCACGATTTAATTCCATTTTTGGCGAAGAATTTTTGAAATCACTGTAACCAACACAATTAGCACTCGTATGACAAAACTTTCTGAGCACGTATAGATTTGACTTATCTACACTGGTGTTGCCATATCTCAAAACTTAAGTAGCAACCCTCGTATAATTCATTGCCCATTCTTAACCCTTACAAACTCTATCAGTACCGTTACAAACCATATCAATACAGCCACTCTGGGATCACTTATTTTCCAATCCATCTAAAGATATTTGGAATAGAACGGCGATGGGCATTTTGAGCATGCAGCAAAACATAATATGAACACCAATTAGTGTTTTCAGCACTGAACGTGTTAAGGACCTTATTCACACTTTTTTTAAAGTAATATACTTATTTACAATACCAGCAACATTAACACATCGATCAATAATTCCCGTGACTAACTACTATAGTTCTGAAAATCTAGGATGAGTCCTGTGACAGCTCACAAATTTGCCCCAATACAACCTTGTAACGATGTTCAGTAATATTAATTATTTTATCAACTTTAATATAAGCCTCAATTCTAATAAATAGCAAGTTATTTAGGTAAATACATTACATTCGGTTGTATTGGGGCAAATTTGTGAGCTGTCACAGGACTCATCCTAGAATTTCCGAACTATAAAACAACATTTGTATGCCAAAATTCTTCTTTATTCATCAACATAGTCTCCTTCAAGAGCGATACATTTATTCCAACGCTTTCCTAACTTTTCTATGCCAGCCGTGTGGAACGATTTATCGTTGGTTTCGGCAATCACTTCTTCATTGGAGCCAAATCTCTTTCCCTGGAACATCTTTTTGAGGTCTGCGAACAGCCAATAGTCGCTGGGGGCCAAATCTGCAGAATACGGTAGGTGCGGAAGCAATTCGAAGTTCAACTCATGCAATTTGGCCATCGTTACCATCGACTTGTGACATGGTGCATTGTCCTGATGAAAGAGAACTTTTTTCTTCTTTATATGGGGCTGTTTTTTTGCAATTTCTGCCTTCAAACGCTCTAATAACACTATGAAATATTCGCTATTGATGGATTTTCCCTTTTCAAGGTGATCGATGAATATTATACCATGCGCATCCCAAAATACGGAGGCCATAACCTTCCTGGCCGACTTGAGATTTTGGTCACTTCTGACGAATTCCACCGGCTGCTCTCCACTCAGCTGACTGTCGATTTGATTCCGGATGGTGGTATAGTGGTAGATCCAAGTTTCATCCATTGTCACATACCGACGCAAAAATTCCTGTTTATTTCGCGTAAACAGTGCCAAACAGCGCTCTGAATCATCGATGCGTTGTTGTTTCTCTTCCATTGTGAGCAAACGCGGCACCCATTTCGAAAAAAGCTTTTTCATGACCAAATTTTCATGCAAAATAGTGTAAACACTACCAAATGATGTCTTCAGGATGTCAGCTATCTCACGCAACTTTATTTTGCGATTTTCCATCACAATTTTGAGAGTTTTTTTTTATGTTTTCTGGTGTAACAGCCTCATTTGGACGACCAGAACGTTCAGAATCATTTGTGTCTGTACGACCGCATTTGAAATCAGCATACCACTGACAAATGGTTGTTTTCGACGGAGCAGAGCCCAGATAACACTTTTCAAGCCATCGCTGAGTTTGAACGGTATTTTTTCCCATTAAAAAGCAATGTTTTATCAACACACGAAATTCGTTTTTTTCCATTGTTTTGAAAATAGCAAAAGTAGCGTCACTAAAACCACTGTAACTCAATGACACAATGTCGGAATGTCATGAAAGTTTGACACATAACTTCTAAAGGTTGGTACTAACTGAGAATGGTATGGATTTGTTATTAGAGGCGCCATCTGTTGGTTAGTCCCGGGATTTATTAATCGATATGTTATATGAAATATTTATTTTCTTAATTTTACAAATTTAGTAACATTTGTTTGCAAACACTTTTTATGTTTCAATTTTACAAGTGTTTACTATTTTATTATATTTTTTACAGATGCTGAATGTCTTTTAGATTCAAAATGTAATCCCTATGCTATAGATTCACAAACAAAACAGAAGGGGAAAAGGTAATATTTTTATTCCGTACGGATTACATAGATTTTTTCTTTAAATAGAATATTTTAAAACGACATACCTATTGTGATCATTACAACTCCATTATTCAAAGAGAGAGAGAGAGATCATTACGATGACATCACTTGACACTGGCGTATACTCCTTCATATATAGGAGCTCATGGCCATTATTCAAGAAGAATAATCATTACAATTAGAACTCAACATGGACATGGCAACACCAAGCGCGCTGGTGACAGATGCCAAAATAATAATTGAAATTATACTGATAATTAAAGCAATATATATATTTAAAAAATAAATGTTATATTAAAAATTATTATTTGAATACTCCTGATATAACTAACCATGGACAGATTTTGTTTAATTTTGTATTTTCTTTCAGCTTAACTAAAGTAGCAATGTTGGCATTAGACTACCATGACATTTGCAGGCAAAATATTGATCCTATCGGATCTGTAGGGTTATATCAAAGGTTATTACAAGCTCAGGTATGTTTTAAGATATTTTTATTAATTGACCTACTGTCATTTCCCCTTTTGTTATAAAATTCCATAAAAATGTCTTATTTTAGCTATATTGTGTAAGTGAATGAAATGAATGTAGCAAAATCAAAGATTATGGTTATAGAAATAATTGTGGTAAAAGGTGTATCCAATGTATGGGTTAACTCAGAAAAACTGGAGCAGTTTGATAAGTTCTGTTATCTGGGTAATATGTTTATGTATGATGGACGAGTTGAAGGGGACATTGGAAGAAAGGTAGCGATAGGAAAGGGAACAAGGTAAACGGAACATCTCATTTTTTATATACAAGAACTGCAATATCAACATTTACAAAAATGACAATACATAATAGTGTGTTGGTGTCCACCTTGATGTGTGGATTGAAACTTGGGCTTTGCAGAAAGATGAGAGTAATATTAGTGCTATGGAGATGTGTGCACTAAGGAAAATTTGCAGTGTCAATGTATTAAAGAAAGTGGAATATAAGGACATCGGAAATACATGCGTGGATAAAATGACCATACATAATAGTGTGTTGGTGTCCACCTTGATGTGTGGATTGAAACTTGGGCTTTGCAGAAAGATGAGAGTAATATTAGTGCTATGGAGATGTGTGCACTAAGGAAAATTTGCAGTGTCAATGTATTAAAGAAAGTGGAATATAAGGACATCGGAAATACATGCGTGGATAAAATGACCATACATAATAGTGTGTTGGTGTCCACCTTGATGTGTGGATTGAAACTTGGGCTTTGCAGAAAGATGAGAGTAATATTAGTGCTATGGAGATGTGTGCACTAAGGAAAATTTGCAGTGTCAATGTATTAAAGAAAGTGGAATATAAGGACATCGGAAATACATGCGTGGATAAAATGACCATACATAATAGTGTGTTGGTGTCCACCTTGATGTGTGGATTGAAACTTGGGCTTTGCAGAAAGATGAGAGTAATATTAGTGCTATGGAGATGTGTGCACTAAGGAAAATTTGCAGTGTCAATGTATTAAAGAAAGTGGAATATAAGGACATCGGAAATACATGCGTGGATAAAATGACCATACATAATAGTGTGTTGGTGTCCACCTTGATGTGTGAATTGAAACTTGGGCTTTGCAGAAAGATAAAAGTAATATTAGTGCTATGGAGATGTGTGCACTAAGGAAAATTTGCAGTGTCAATGTATTAAAGAAAGTGGAATATAAGGACATCGGAAATACATGCGTGGATAAAATGACAATACATAATAGTGTGTTGGTGTCCACCATGTTGTGTGGATTGAAACTTGGGCTTTGCAGAAAGATAAAAGTAATATTAGTGCTATGGAGATGTGTGCACTAAGGAAAATTTGCAGTGTCAATGTATTAAAGAAAGTGGAATATAAGGACATCGGAAATGCATGCGTGGATAAAATTGATGTTTTAAATAAGATGAAGAAAGGAGCTTTAAAATAGTTTGGGCATGTGGAGAGAATGAATGACTAAGCGAGTATATAAGTCAGAAGTGCAGGATGAATATAAAAGAAGTAAACCAAGGAAAACATGACTGGACCAAATGGACCAGATTTTGAAAGAAGGTAAAGTGAGGAGTCTGGATAATACAAGATTGTGCATGATGAGACTTATGAATGTGGAATAGGCGAAAGATGTGAGCTTAAAAAGAAAAGTTTGGAGATCTGTTCTCTCTGCCTCTCCCGCAACGGACACGGCATGATGATATGTATGTATGTAAGTGGAAAAATTATAATCTAAACCAGGGGTCGGCAAACCGCGACTCTTTTCATTGGCATTTGCGACTCTTCAACTCCAGCTTCACTTCCACTCCGCAGCCTCATCAGAAGAGCATGAACACGGTCGCCGACCGAACACAAACGGCACAATCGCAATGCATATTCTCTACCTGCGTGCTCACACCAGAATTACCAAAATGTCTTCGAATGTAACAGAGTAGCAAGTCGAAGACATTAAGCTGACTTCTGCAATATCAATTGCAATCGATGAGTCATGTGACATAAGTGACACAGAACAATATCAATTGCAATCGATGAGTCATGTGACATAAGTGACACAGGACAACTATTACTCTTTGTGCGATATGTCAGCACAAGGTCCCAATTGAAATAATTCTAGTACCGGCTATAGAGAGAGGTATAAGAAAGAGAATAAGTACTTATTCATTAAAATCAGTTGATTTGTTTTTGAGTTATCATGGGGAATATTTAAAAAAATAAGTGATTTTTCAGGAAACTCGTTCAAAGTTTCAAGTGCGATTTTTACACGAATTAAAGCATATATTTTCAACTTGCTGTTAATCAGCAATTCCAGGGCCATATAAACTTGTTCAAAAATCCCGACAAACTAAATATCAATTCATTAGCAATAATAACAAGTAAAATAACAAATAGCAGCCTTATTTTCCAAGAATGCTCGTCCAATAGGATTTCTTGGAATGAAATCCTATTGGACGAGAATTCTTGGAAAATAAGGCTGCTGCCATAACAATAGACGACCTGAAATCTGCGAAGCCCTGATAATTTTTCGACCGGCGCGCTCGACTATAAACCCTCATAACTTTTCGAATTTTGAAGATTTTTGAAAATTTCTTACTGGAAATGATTCAGAAAGGATTATAAAAAAATAAAATGAAAAAAATAAATTAATACCCCCTTAACAGCTTCAATGTAACAAACTTAACACTAAATTGAAATCAATGTCCTTTATCACATAAAACGTTGGTTGACACATGATGGAAAACATATTAAGCAATTTTTTCTTTTCTTTTTAGGGTTACAAAGTTCTGCTGGTCCCTTACACAGAATTCAATCCTCGTGATAAACTAGTCAATAGAGTCCAGTATATAGAAAGGAAACTTAAAGAAACTGTACAAGAAAGTTCTCGAATTTAGCTTAAGTTATTAATTAATCAACTAACAGCTGTTAGAACTTAAATGTTTGAAGCATTTGAATTGTTATATTTATTTTGTATGAAAGATTGTTATTTAGAGAAAATGTCTTAGCATTTTCTAGTACAAAATTTATAATTGATGTTTCTATTGTGATTTTATATTTATAATTCAAACTTAAAAGTTACAAAATCAATAGAATAGAAGTGGATTTAATTTATTTTAAACTATAATCGAACCAGTTGTAACTTACAGGATGTAGTCATAGATAATGACCCTTAAACAACAGTACTGAATATTCTCGTTTGAAAATACCTCGTCGAAAACAATCCTGGGGTTAAGACATTGCGCTACAGCTGAAATCTGGACACAGTAAAGCAACATAAAGATTTGAGTCTTGTTCCGACAATCTTAAGTTACAAACACCATCAATACCAGTCAATTACCGTGGTTTAGTAAAGCAGTTACCGTACCATTAGAACTGTATGAAAAGCAAAAACAAATGGATACATAACTCAGACAGCGTCACATAAACAAAGTATCAGCCAACCTCGAGAAACTAGGATAAAAACAAAAACTTCTAGTATTCAATTTAGTTGGAAAGCGAAACTGTGTCGTGGAGTTTTTGTTTCTTTTTTTAAGTGAGTGAAACGGTGCTCATTGGCCTCATTGGCCACACCACTGTACTTTTTTTTTAAAGAATAGATATGACTGAAGTCTTCAGTATCCTTATACCACTGAATACTAGACAGAAAAAAGCCTGTGTTATTCGAGGGGAGTAAGTAGCACAGGTCGGCTTTTGAACTAGCGATCTTCCGCACGGAAATCAGTGTGTTACCGCACGGCCAGGCACTTTGATTATTAAACTATTGAAACTGACGAACTTATTGACATAATTGTATAAAAATAAGTATTTTTTTTTATATAAGAACTATGAAACCGTTTGCATTATAGTTTTTTTTTTGTGCAATATTGTACTTCAGATATGTAAGTTGCATCTTATTTTAAAACTATCAATGAAGTAAAACTAGACTATGAAACTTTGAGAGTTGAATTTCAGAAGGTTAATTTTATTTTACATTTTATAACTAATTTGGAAAATGAGTTATGGATATTAAATTCTGATTTACTGAAAAAACAACATTTTATTTTTCATTGAATAACAATAAATATTTACACATATGTCCCCATTTGGTGCGACGATTCAGCTTGCGAGTGCAGCAATAACATCACTTTTTAAAGACATATTGGCTCTTCCAGACTTTAGAGACTGCTCCGTGGAAGATTTAAATGCATCAGTACAGATTTTGAACTTTTTAACAATTGTTCATTCCGTAATGATCAAATTTATTTTATGTTGATAAACTTTTAAACTCTTCCTGAATGAATTCTAAGGTTTTAAAAAAATATTCTTGGTTGTGAGTGTATTATTTACACTAAATTCAATATTATATCGTATTAGTTTGAATAGATGGCGCCCAAAATGTTTTAAGTCGATAATACAGTATCCTACACTTAATTTGTTATCATTGGAAACAAAAATTTATCATAAAGTCGTTTACAAAGTCATATGAACTCTGTGTCCATTATAATGGACGCCAGTTCTGAAAAGGTTAAAGAATGATTTTTATGTGTAACTTTTATCTTTGAACTATTGATATGTTAAGTTGTATTATCAAAGATGTAAAATTTACAAATGTCACTTTCATTCAATGATCACATGTATTCCTAATAAGTATTTTCAATGTAATTTTTTTCAAATTCATGTCCACTTCTGAATGCTTGAAGTTTATTTTTATTGTATTTGATTCGAATGATGATTATATTGACAGAATAAAAACGAATAATAGAGACATAATTAACAATATTTTTTTTTTGCTAAAACTCTGGCTTAAGTTACTCGTAGGTCAGATCCTATATTACTTAAAGTGCTTAAAGGACTTTGTCAGGATCTTGACCAAAGACAACAGGAGCCTAAAAAAATCATACAATAAATGTAATTGATTGTAAGAGAATAACATCTCAAATTCAATGGAATCTCGATTTTCGAACTTAATCTGTTCAGAAGGCTGTTCGAAAACCGAATAAATTTTTCCCCTAAGAAATAATATAGATTGTCTTAATCCGTTCCCGTTCTCCAAAAATACAAAATGCGGGTCAACACAATAAATATAATAGATTAGAAATAAATAAAAATTTAACTGTACTTTACCTGTACTGAGGAGAGCTGATGGCGTAACTGGAAATTGGTAAGGTAGATGGAGAATAGGAGAGACGTTACTGTTTGAAAAGGGAGTCACCTTGCATAAAAATGTCAGGTGACTGTCCTGGGGCTCTTTCTCTTTTCTGTTTCGCTAAAAACCTGTCCAGGTTTATTTTTAATTCCTGCGTTTTAAAACTTGAAATGAGATATGGTATTGTCATTGAAAATGTATGTTCGAGAACCGAATTGTTCGAAATGAGAGACGTTCGAAAACCGAGGTTTAACTGTACCTAGTAATCCCTCAGTATCCGCGGAGATTGGTTCTCCGAATGCTCAAGTCCCTTATTTAAAATGGAATAATATCTGCATATAACCTACGTTAATCCTCCTGTGTACTTTAAATCTACATTAGATTAGTTAAAATAGCTAATACAATGTAAACAGCTGTTATACTGTTTCATTTAGGGAATAATGACAATACATTTCAAAGAATTAATATTGTTTCAGTACATTTCCAAGAATTAATATTGTTTCAGTACATTTCAAAGAATTAATAATGTTTCAGTACATTTCAAAGAATTAATATTGTTTCAGTATATTTCAAATAATTAAAACTGTTTCAGTACATTTCAAAGAATTAATATTGTTTCAGTACATTTCAAAGAATTAATAGTGTTTCAGTACATTTCAAAGAATTAATATTGTTTCAGTATATTTCAAAGAATTAATATTGTTTCAGTATATTTCAAAGAATTAATATTGTTTCAGTACATTTCAAATAATTAATATTGTTTCAGTACATTTCAAAGAATTAATATTGTTTCAGTAAATTTCAAAGAATTAAAATTATTTCAGTACATTTCAAAGAATTAATATTGTTTCAGTACATTTCAAAGAATTAATATTGTTTCAGTACATTTCAAAGAATTAATATTGTTTCAGTACATTTCAAAGAATTAATATTGTTTCAGTATATTTCAAAGAATTAAAACTGTTTCAGTACATTTCAAAAAATTAAAACTGTTTCAGTACAATTGAAAAGTGCATTTTAAATTGACCAACAATAGGGATGACTTTACCCATTTAATATAAAGTTTAAGAGTACATTCAAATGTGACACTGACAAATCAGTGCCATGAGCCTTTTAGTTTAACTGTGTAGAAAAGACACGCCTATAGATTGGCGCATTCGGACTATTGGGATATATTACGAATATTACATTCGGACTATTGGGATATATTACGAATATTACATTTCAATTGATCCTTAAGGCAAAATGAATCCTTAAAAAAAATATTACATTTCAATTAATCCTTAAAAATGTTTATTTTTTAATGATTTGTTTTCAACTCCCTCTTACTATGTTAAATTTCTATGAAATGTTCAGCATCCAATATATAATAGTATTATAAAATAATATATTATCAGAATTTTGACAGTGAGTTTTATTTTGTAAGAAAAATACATTGTACAGTTTATTTTATATTTGCTGTAAATGAATTTAGACTAATAATAAAATGCATAATTTTTAAAATAAACAAGATTGTTTCATTCATTCAAAAATAAATAGTTATCTAGATATCTTTTTTCAGACATAATAATTCTCACAATATAAAACTAGATGGAAGATTATATTTTTTAGTGTTGAAACGGTTCAAAGGCAAGTAACAAAAAATCTAAGATGTCCGACTTATGACGATTGACTGCATTTATTGATGTTGTCTACTCTGCAACAGAGACGAAATTGTGGAGTCTTATAAGATTTTGAGATGTCATGATTGCTCAGAACTTCGGCAACAATTTTCTTTTAATCATAACACAAATTTGGGAAAACATAAATTCAAACTTTTTTTTTAACCGAGTTGTGGAATCTTGGAGCTAGTGTCTTCTGCGACTTTTACCCATTTAACAATATTTTCTACTTTACATATTTTTCGGATATGGAAGTTTTTAACTATATCTGAAATATTTTGACCGCAATAGTCTGTGAGTTTTCATTTTATTAGTTCGGAGTACACTTTTTGTTTTTATTGTATCTGCTCTAAACTGTAAAATCACAATGACAATAAAATTAACCAACACGTCATTTTGGTTAATTTTATTGCATCACCGTCACCGTGATTTTACAAAATGGCGGAAGTTTTATAACAGCTGTGTATAAAAGGGAGCCTTTGTGGAACCCATCGAGCAAATTATACAAAAATGTACCTGTAATAAATTCATTTGGAATGAAGTTGCACAGGAAGTAAATAAAGATAAGGTAAGTTATAATGAAATTGATTAGTTTTGAGTGTGGCATCGTTTGTTGACTCAACTGCTCCCAAATGTCAAATAAATTTGTGGGAAGCACTGGTGTGGCCAGGCATGAAATATATAAATCATTAGTCGCGTATCACCTAGCGAAGAATTTTGGTCTGGCCACGGCCTTAGTGTTAAGAGTCTTATATATCCAAGGGGATGAAAATAGCAATAATAAATTACTTCATTCAGAAGATTTAAATAATTTATTAAAAAAATCATGGTATATACAACATATATTGCATTTTAATTTGAGATAATTTGATTTATAATTTGTAATTAATCGAGATAGTATAATATCAATAATAAACAGCAAGGGACAGTCGATGTATAAAAATATTTATAAAGAATACTCAAAATTATTCATATATTATCGTTTTATATATAAATTTGATATAAAGATAAACATCATAAATATTAAAAATATATAATTCACCGCTGCAACATTCGCAGAATTATAAAGCTTCTCAACTCGTCTGAGTACTGGCTGCAAGACTTGATAATTATGGGTGTTCGAACCTCCACACCAATGTTCTGTGGCAACTTCTGTGTCATACTGGAAGAAATAATTAAGAATTAACAAAAGTCATAAATTTTATTATTTCTAAATGAAAATATCACATGGTGGAATTCATATGGAAAATAAAGCTTTAAATAGATATGACATATGGTCTAAATGATCTCTGAGACTTAGGGTTAACTTGAGCCTTTTGGACCTCAACAATTTTAACAGGTGTGCAAAGATTAGTGTATTTCTATTTAAATAAAGTAATAATCACTTATATATAGGTACACGCCATTATTTGCATTTATAAGGTAGTTCTTTGCTACCTTTTAAGTAGAATGCCACTGGATTTGACGAGAAAAGTTTTCAACAAACTCGAACCTGGTTTTCATTAGAGAAAATTTTCCCCATTAAAACGTTTTGCAGTGATGGAAACAGATGATAATCGGATGGTGCAAGGTCAGGTGAGTCTGGTCGGTGAGGTAGAACAGACCAGCCAAGTTTAAAAAAAATCCTTTGTTAATCTTACTACCAGATGTGTACCGTTTTTGAAATTTTGAAATTTTTGAAGTTTTGAAACCGTTTTTTTTTTTATAGAAAATACACATTTATTGTATGAAAATGGTAAAAAATATTTTATTCAAAGTATTGCCCATCGCTAGCTACATATGTTTCCCATTTCTCTGGCAATTTGTGGATGCCACGCCAAAAAACCTCGCTCTTTTGTGGCAAACCAATCATTGAGCCATTTTCGTAAGAAGTGAAGCGCTGCTCAACAAATGCGTGTCCCATCGATGCAAATAAGTGGTAATCGGATGGAGCCAAGTCTGATGAGTGAGCCGCATGCGAAAGTATTTTCCAACTAAACACCTCAATCGTTTCCTTGACCGGTTTTGCTGTGTGCGATGGTGCATTATCATGAAGCAAAATCACTTTGTGTTGCCTCTTTTGATATTCTGGTCATTTTTCAGGCAATGCTTGGTTCAAATACATTGTTTGTTGTCGGTAGCATTCAGTTTTAACGGTTTCGCCAGGTCTTAGCAGCGCATAATAGGTAACACCCTTCTGATCCCACCAACCACAGAGAATTGTCTTCCGTCCATAGCGATTTGGCCTTCCAGTCGATGTCGCTGGTTTGCTTGGAGTTACCCATGATCTTTTACGATTAGGATTCTCGAAATATATCTATTTTTCATTGCTAGTCACAATTCGATGGAGAAATTATTTTCTTTTGTACCTGACGAGCAGCATTTCGCAAGTGGTTTTTCAGTTTTCCTGCTGTCACTTTCATTCAGTTCATGTGGAACCCATTTTTCCACCTTCTGGATCTTTCCCATGGCTTTCAAACGTATGGAGACGGCTTCTCGTGTCACATTTAATTGATCCGCGAGTTGTTGTTGCATTTGAGCGTCATCCTCATCCAACAATGCTTGCAATTCGGTGTCTTCAAACTTTCTCGGTTGTCTTCCACGTTCTTCGTTTCTCACGTCAAAATGACCTCTTGAATTTTTTAAAGCACTGTGATTTACCAAGAGCATGCTCACCGTAAGCTTCGACAAGCATTCGATGCGATTCTGCAGCAGTTTTCTTTAAGTGGTAACAGAAAATCAATGCTGTCTGCAAATCGTAGTTTTTTTACGCACAAAAACAGACATGTTCAACACTATGAAAACATATGTAGTTGTATTAAACTTGCATTGTTGTGAGTTAAAAATCTTTGACAAATGTAAACACAAAAAAAAGGCGTCAATGACAAGGTTTGACAGTCACAACATTGACAACTAGAGCCATCTATGAGCAAATTCCGGTTTCATAGGTACACACCTGGTATATGGGGTATTACGTCATTATAGAGAAGAACAAAAAAAGTAGGTTAATTTTATTGCATCACCGTCACCGTGATTTTACAAAATGGCGGAAACAGCTGTGTATAAAAGGGAGCCTTTGTGGAACCCATCGAGCAAATTATACAAAAATGTACCTGTAATAAAATCATTTGGAATGAAGTTGCACAGGAAGTAAATAAAGATAATGTAAATTGTAATGAAATTGATTCGTTATGAGTGTGGCATCGTTTGTTGACTCAACCGCTCCCAAATGTCAAATGAATTTGTGGGAAGCACTGGTGTGGCCATGCATGAAATATATAAGTCATTAGTCACGTATCACCTAGCGAAGAATTTTGGTCTGGCTACGGTCTTAGTGTTAAGAGTCTTATATATCCAAGGGGATGAAAATATCAATAATAAATTACGTCATTCAGAAGATTTAAATAATTTATTAAAAAAATCATGGTATATACAACATATATTGCATTTTAATTTGAGATAATTTGATTTATAATTTGTAATTAATCGAGATAGTATAATATCAATAATAAACAGCAAGGGACAGTCGGTGTATAAAAATATTTATAAAGAATACTCAAAATTATTCATATATTATCGTTTTATATATAAATTTGATATAAAGATAAACATCATAAATATTAAAAATATATAATTCACCGCTGTAACATTCCCAGAATTATAAAACTTCACAACTCGAGTGTTGAGTGGCATCACGTGTCGATAATTATGGTTTTTCGAACCTCCAAACCAATGTTCTGTGGCAACTATTGTGTCATACTGGAAGAAATAATTAAGAATTAACAAAAGTCATAAATTTTATTATTTCTAAATGAAAATATCACATGGTGGAATTCATATAGAAAATAACGCTTTAAATAGATATGTAATATGGTCTAAATCAGTGTTCCCCAACCTTTTTAGACATGTGGAAGAAGAAAAAAATTTCTAAAAAAGGAAATTTTTTTCGCGGACCACTAATACTGAAATAAAAATGGTTTTTTTATTTAATTTTTTTTTTGTTCTTATATTGTGACAGATGGACATATGTAACTATAATTAACAAATATACATATAACAGTTAAACAATTTTAATTGTAACATTGTCTGATACAATTAAAATTTAACAAAAACAATTCAACAAACTAATGCGAAACCTGCTGTTGCATCTTTGCTAATATATTGGATATTCTTGGCTGCAGTGCTGTCTCTGATAGTGCTCTCTGATTCCTTTGTTTCGATTTTATTGAGGGCATGGATGAAAAGGCTTTTTTGCATGAATAGGTTGTTGAAAATGACATTAATAAATTTATAGCTTACAGCTTAAAGATGGATATTCATCTTCCACTGATATCCAAAACTGAGGCAATGTTAATGTTTTGTGTCTGGATATCAGAATGACATCCGAAGACAACTCTATTAATTGTTATTTTTCTCTACTCATAAGAGTACATGAAATTATGTCCTCCATGAAGGGATTATTAATCCAAAGATTTCCTTTACGAGGATCCTCATTTTCGGGATAATAATGATTAAATTTTAGTACCAACGCCTTCAAGTGTTGACTTATTACATTTAAAACACCTTTCCTGTCGACGTCAGCAGCAATTAAAAATTCTTGCAAAAGTGGAAACACTTCTAAATTTTCCACTTGTACACGACAATCCCAAAAAACCTGCTTCTTTTTAAATGCATCGACCTTATTTCTCAATTTAAAAATATTTGTACAAACTCCTGAAGAGAAAGATTAACGTCATTAAGAAGACTAAATATGTCCGCCATATATGCGAATTTACTCAACCATTCCTCGTCCAAAAAATGTTCTAGTAGGGCGGAGTTTCTCTCTCTCATAAAATGTTTTGCTTCTTCCCTTAATTCAAAGAGACGTGAAAGAACCTTTCCTCTCGATAGCCACCTCACTTCTGCATGGAGAAGTAGATGTTGATGTTGCGAGTCCATACTCTTGCATAGTAACTTGAACAGGCTTAAATTCATGGATCGACTACGAATTTCATTTACAATCTTCACTGCATCGTTCATCACTGTGTTTAGCTCTCGAAAGAGATTCTTTGCAGCTAGATGCTTTCGGTGAATTATATTTATTTATTTATTGAACACTTTTATTGCAATACAATCTGGCAGGCATATTGCCAGGCGGCAATCTCTTCCAACCAACCAGACAAAAGTAAATGAAGCAAGTTACATGGTCGCATAAATCATTCAAATGACTATCCATCCCCACGAAATCCATAAACACATACATGAGCACATGCCCACAAACCCCACAAAGACGGACAATCACCCGAACATTATTTTTCATATAAAGTGAGATATAATCAATCAAAAGGAAAGGAAGGGATGGTGGAGAGGAAAGGAAAAGAAAAATCAGGAATGAAACACGTTATGTTACTGACTAGAAATTAAGAGTTTTTTCAGTCGCTTCTTTAAGCATGCCAAGGACGGAGTGAGTCTTATATTGGTTTGTAACTGATTCCAGAGTCTCACTACATGGACAGTAAAGGACGACGTAAAGAAAGAGAAGCGGTGAACTGGAAAGGCCAATAAACAATCTCTGTTTGAGTGTAGCGCTAATCCATGATTGGAAAGATGCTGAAAATTTTCGGCGAGATAAGAGGGTGCGGCGGGACAGTTAAGGATGTTATACAATAGAGACAGTATGTGAATTCTATTTCTAACATTCAACCAGTTCAATGCCTTCTGGTATGAAGTTATATGGTCTTACTTTCTTGGTTGAAAATGAATCTTAGACACACATTTTGAAGACACTGTAATTTGTCCAGCTGTTCCTTTGTAACATCCAAGTAACATACGTCCGCATAGTCCAGAATGGGAAAGAGCAGAGATTGTACGAGTAAAATTTTGGTTTTAGTTGGTAGAAATCTTTGCAACACTTTAAGGGAATGAAGGCTGAAGAAGATCCTTCGGCTTACCTCATTTATTTGATCTCGCCATGAGAGAGTGTTATCTATTAGCACTCCTAGGTTTTTAACAGTTTTATGTAATGGTATGATAGAGCCATCAAGTAATATTGGAGGAAGTAAGTCAGTGTTGAATTTACCGAGAAGCTGAGGGCTGCCAATGAGGATCGCTTGAGACTTCTTAGGATTTATGAATATACAGTGAGTGGACAACATATTATACTGTGAGTGGAAAACATATCTGGATGGGCAACAGTCTTTATTCTTGCAACTACACCTGAGAGATGCTTGCAGCGCCGTCTGTACACACTCCGACGCATTTGCCCCACTCTAAGCTGTGCGCTTGGAAATACTCGTCAAGAACACCAAATATCTCCGAACTTGTAGTCCGTCCAGGTAAGTCAAGACAGCAAAGAAGTTCCTCCTTAAAATCTTCAGCTTCACTATACCTCACGAAGCAAAGTAGAATAGCATGGTTGCGTCAGTTGATTCGTCGAGTTGAATCGCAAAACATCGTGATTTCTTTATTCCCTCTACAACCTGCTGTTCAATATCGATCACCATGTCAAGAATTCTTCTCTGGATAGTGTTTCCCGAAAGTGGTATAGCCTCAAGTTTTTTTGCGGCTTGAGGACCCAAAACCTAAGGAGCGCAATCTATGATGCAAGGCTTTACTAACTCCTCGCCGATAGTGAACGGTTTTTTCGTTTTAGATATTTGAAGAGCAACTAAATAAGACGCTTGAAGCAGTTTTTTGTCACTAGTTATCATCTTCTTCATTTCACTTTTTTGATTTTTCAACTCGTCGTGTAATCTTTCAAAAAAATCCAATGGCTTATCTTTGAGATCACTATGCCTCGAATGCAAATGACGAACAAGTTTGGAAGGTTTCATCGCCTCATTTGATAGAATTGCGTGACACACTACATACAGGGGCCGTGGACATAGTTCACTTTCAAGGGCTATAGTAAAACCAAACTTTAAATAACCTTTATCATAATGCCTAACATAGTCCCCTTTCCTTTTTTTAGCTTCTGTCGCACATTCCGAAGTCTCAACACATTTATTTTTCCTTGTTTCTTGTATACTTGATGTACTCGAACTTGTATTATTTTCTTGGTGTCTTCACTACACTTCTCCTGGTTACTGTTCTTGTTTTTAAAAAAGTTAAAAATATTTTGCTGTTTGTCTTTCTTTTTTTCCATTTTGCAGGGTTTCAAATGGCACAATACGTAGTTTCCCGAAATACACAAAATAATATTAACAAACGATCGGTGCAGTGAATTTAAAAATTTTTAGATTTTTTTTAACTTGTAATTGAGAAAATCATTTCGGAAAGAACGAATAACTAAGCGCGTGTTACCTTTCAATTAAAAAATGCAACTGAAATAATTTTAAAGTAAATATGTTTCTAACCACTAGAAACGGACGCAAAAAATAAATTTCAGATGAAACAAAAAAAATATATGAATAGGCAGTAAATATGAGACAGATTATATCCTTTGCAAACCTCTGTAAAACAATAAAATGAATATGTATTTATTGTAAAATTTACTTTCTCACCGATCCATTCCAAAATGAAAACAATTATATATTATGAAATTCTTGGAAATATATTTAGGTAGGGTTTTGCATCCGAGTTCACTATCCAAGAGCAAATATTTCCATTCTCCCTAAGTGTATATGAGAAGACTTATGACTGTCCATTCTGAGAAAACCAGTGACCATCGTGTCGCATTATCATACCAATTATATTTATTTAACAATTACTAAAAATACAAGTTAACGTGCAAGGGAAAAAATCCTATATTTAATATTTTTGCATGGCGAATTTCTTGAAATTTGACATACTGTTTGCGGCCCGGCGGAAAGTCTGACACCGGGCCGCGGACCACCGGTTGGGGAACGCTGGTCTAAATGATCTCTGAGACTTAGGGTTAACTTGAGCCTTTTGGACTTCAACAGTTTTAACAGGTGTGCAAAGATTAGTGTATTTCTATTTAAATAAAGTAATAATCACTTATATATAGGTACACGCCATTATTTACATTTATAAAGTAGTTCTTCGCTACCTTTTAAATAAATAATAGGTTTATTGATAGCAACATAGTATGTACAGATTATATTTAAATAACACTTCTAAAACACATAAATTGCAGATAATACATTAAATACAGAAGCTATCAAAAGGTCTGGGCTCATCTAATAGCATCCCCTCGGCCAAGATACACCCCACCAATATAGGGCGAACCCAGCCACGCGGACACCAGATGTTTTTCAGCCCACACCCTTCTAGTAAGTAGAATACCACTGGATTTGACGAGAAAAGTTTTCAACAAACTCTCGAACCTGGATTTCATTAGAGAAAATTTTCCCCATTAAAATGTTTTGCAGTGATGGAAACGGAGATGATAATCGGATGGTGCAAGGTCAGGTGAGTCTGGTCGGTGAGGTAGAACAGACCAGCCAAGTTTAAAAAAAAACCTTTGTTAATCTTGCTACCAGGTCTGTACCTATGAAACTGTATTTTTTTTATAGAAAATATACATTTATTGTATGAAAATGGTAAAAAAGATTTTATTCAAAGTATTGCCCATCGCTAGCTACACATGTTTCCCATCTCTCTGGCAATTTGTGGATGCCACGCCAAAAAACCTCTTGCTCTTTTGAGGCAAACCAATCATCGAGCCATTTTCGTAAGAAGTGAAGCGCTGCTCAGCAAGTGCGTGTCCCATCGATGCAAATAAGTAGTAATCGGATGGAGCCAAGTCTGGTGAGTAAGCCGCATGCGAAAGTATTTTCCAACTTAACGCCTCAATCGTTTTCTTGACCGGTTTTGCTGTGTGCGATGGTGCATTATCATGAAGCAAAATCACTTTGTGTTGCCTCTTTTGATATTCTGGTCGTTTTTCACGCAATGCTTGGTTCAAATATATTGTTTGTTGTTGGTAGCATTCAGTTTTAACGGTTTCGCCAGGTTTAAGCAGCGCATAAAAGGTAACACCCTTCTGATCCCACCAAACACAGAGCATTGTCTTCCGTCCATAGCGATTTGGCCTTCCAGTCGATGTCGCTGGTTTGCTTGGAATTACCCATGATCTTTTACGATTAGGATTCTCGAAATATATCTATTTTTCATTGCTAGTCACAATTTGATGGAGGAATAATTTTCTTTTGTACCTGACGAGCAGCATTTCGCAAGTGGTTTTTCAGTTTTCCTGCTGTCACTTTCGGTTTTCATTCAGTTCATGTGGAACCCATTTTTCCACCTTCTGGATCTTTCCCATGGCTTTCAAACGTATGGAGACGGCTTCTCGTATCACATTTAATTGATCCGCAAGTTTTTGTTGCGTTTGAACGTCATCCTCATCCAACAATGCCTGCAATTCGGCGTCTTCAAACTTTCTCGGTGATCTTCCACATTCTTCGTTTCTCACGTCAAAATCACTTCTTTTGAATTTTTTAAACCACTCAAAGCACTGTGATTTACCAAGAGCATGCTCACCGTAAACTTCGACAAGCATTCGATGCGATTCTGTAGCAGTTTTCTTTAAATGGTAACAGAAAATCAATGCTGTCCGCAAATCATAGTTTTTTTAGGCACAAAAACAGACATGTTCAACACTATGAAAACATATGTAGTTGTATTAAACTTGCATTGTTGTGAGTTAAAAATCTTTGACAAATATAAACACAAAAAAAAGGCACCAATAGCAAGGTCACTACATTGACAACTAGAGCCATCTATGAGCAAATTCCGGTTTCATAGGTACACACCTGGTTTATGGTGTCTTATGTTGTTATAGAGAAGAACAAAGATTCTGATTGACGAGCATAGGGCACTTTTCGATCAAACTTTAATGGACACACTGTAGCTGCTGGATGTATAAATCTGCATTTACTGTTTCATTACGGTTTAAAAGCTCAAAATGAATAATACCGTGACGATCCCACCGCAAGCACATTATTTATAATAAATAAATAATAGGTTTAAATAATAGTACCCATATTTTATACATTAATATTTGTTTTGATAATTTTATCCTTGAATACGCTTAAGTAAGATGCCATCTCTGTTTCATATCAATCATAAAAGCTCTCATAAAAGGCAAAGAATTTTGTAATCTATAACTTTTTTCCATTTTTTTTTAAAGCCACTGACTATAGACCGAATCACCATACTCGACTAATGGGATAACGAGCACATCAGTTATTCTATGTCTAACTTCAATTGACGGATTTTTCATATTTTTTAGTCATGAAAAACCCCATAATTGTACGTTATACAAGAAGAGAAGAAAGCAATATTTTGATTTTGAGTACTTGGGCTTTCAGGATGAATGACGAGTGGAAAGGATTTATGTGAGCTCGTGAGTGTGGGTCTCTTCTTGTTGTTTTAATTTTGGATGTTTTTGTATTTGTGTTTCTGTGTGTTTTTCTTTTTTTCTTCTTTTTTTTTTTTTTGTTTTGAATTTGTTTTGATTTTTATTCTTATGATTGTGTGCGGTATATTGTGGGATGAATATTTTTGGTCTTTCTGGAGTGATAATGTGTGAGGAGTTGAGTTTCGCAAGATGTTTCCAGTTGTAGTTGAGTGTCACTGTTTGTCAGGTTGATGAGAGTGTGCAACGGGGTTTTTTTGTGTTATAAAAAATCGGAAAGAAATATCGATTTATTTTTTCATGCTAAATATCCTCAGTGAGATACAGGCAAAAGCCTAGTTTACTGGGGATACGACAAATGAAAGGCAACAAACCCAGATTCATTAAAATTATATGTCCAAATCAAATTACCTGTTGTTTTTTCTCAAATTGTGTATTTTCTTGTCATGTGTAATAATAAAAATAAAAATAAAAAAAACTGTAGAGATTCGTTATGTGGTGTGCAATACATCATCGTGCGAAACGGAAAGGGCAAGCATTTTTTAATCATTATTGAGGGAGGGCGGCTTAAGTTGCAAAATGCCTAGGGGCGCCATCTATACAAATCAACACCGTGCATGCCCATGTAGGATCATTTTAGACATGGTATTAAAAACATTATATCGAACCGAACCTGGAATATCAATACATAAGCTACATAATTCTGTCCTCAATAATTAAAATATCATATAATGGCAACATTAATCTTCACCATCACAGCTTATTAAGTTAACCCAACAATATTAAAAAACCTTACTTGATCTAGTGACAGTGGAACCATGGAAGCAAAGACAATCCATTTGACAATCTCATAGCAAGGAGGGGTAGTGAGTGATCCCTCGTACCTATAATACACCCCTATGTTTTCAGGCAGTAATAATCTGAAATCAATAATTTTAAGCAAAAAGGTTTTTAAAAACAACATGTGTTAAACTTTATACCGAGTGACTTTTCATAATACCTAGGATCATCACTATCACCCTATCGGCAGAGAGAACAAATCTCTCAGATCTCTGTTTTTCTATTCTGACATCTTTCACTTTTGGCTCATCAAAAACACCTCACCATGCATACTTTCCTATTATAAAGGTTTTTGATTTTCCCTCTTTAGAATTTGATTCATATGATAACACATTTTTCTTAGTTTTCTCCGAACTTCTCATACCTTTTATTCTTACAGTAGAGTGTGATTTTCTTGGTGATAATGATTATCCATTTCAGAATAAATTAGAGGATTCATTAAGGCGGATTTGTGTTCACAAAGTTTCATTTCAAAACAGGGGGCTACTGTATGTTAAGTCTTATGAGCCAAATTGCTTGCATTAAAACTTTTCTGTTTAGGAACATATATGTACGAGGCATATCCAGAAAGTAAGTGTACTAAATTTTTGTAAGTTACAATTTTTTTATTTAAACAAAAAAATTACGTGGTTACCTAGTACATATGTAAGCTATTTTTCGACATAGTCGCCATTCCTCTCAATGCAGGTGGTGAAGCGGGGTATCAACTTTTTGATGCCTTCCTTAAAGTAGTTTCCCGCCAACCCCTCCGTCCACTTCTCCGCCTCCTACTTTAGCTCCTCGTCGGTTGAAAACCTTTGTCCACCCATGTACAGCTTCAGGGAGGTAAAGAGATAGTAATCTGAAGGTGCTAGGTCAGGGGAATGCGCGGAATGGTTCAGGACATCCCATTTAAACGAGGCGAGCAGTTCCTTCGTGGCGTTGGCCGTGTGTGGTCTGGCATTGTCATGCAGCAGGCAGACTCCCTTTGTCAGCATGCCTCTCCTCTTGTTCTGAATCGCCCTCCGCAATTTTTTTAGGGTCTCACAGTATCTTGCAGAGTTGATGGTCTCTCCTTGAGGCATATATTCAATTAAAATTATGCCTTGACAGTCCCAAAACACGGATGCCATGATTTTCTTGGCTGAAATTGTGGTTTTGAACTTTTTGGCGGAGGGTGAAGAGATGTGACGCCACTGTTGAGACTGCCTTTTGGTTTCAGGCGTGTAGTGTGCAACCCAAGTTTCATCTCCAGTAACGATGGAGCGGAGAAATTCATTTCCATGGAGTTTGCAGCGCCTCAAAAACTCTTGACTTTTTACAAAATTTCGCACTTGGCGGGAGATTGGTTTGACATTTTTCACGAAACGTGTTGTCGCGTCGACACTTCTCAACGTACTGACCTCGAATCGGTCTCGTTGCGGAGGGGAAGGGTCAGGCTACACGAAAATGTAGCCAACATGTCGAAAATAAAATCCATCCGGTCGTGAGAACCTCAGTACACTTACTTTGTGGATACGCCTCGTATATGTAGTTAGAGAGTTCAAAAATTGTAATTATACTACACATATCTTGTATTATAAATGATACTTACCTTGGAATAAATTCTATATTCTTTGTCGATCCTACTGTTGAGACATGTTGTATAGTTTCTATCACATTTGCTAAGTTTGTGTTATTTTCTATAGATATCTGAAATTTAAAATATTTAAATGCATTAGGAAACTCATATTTTTATATGAACTGTAAGCCTCAGAAAATAAATAATGTGATTTATTGCCCGTCCTTAATTAGAAATGAACATATATTATTTTATTATATAATATAAATGAGAGTGGGAGTGTATAGTTGATGAAAGTGTGGATGGATCAAGTGAATAAATAATATATAGAAGGAAATGTTAGGAGTCAGAAAAACCGCAAGAATTGATTGAGAAGATACTGGAGATGAAAAAAATCTATGTTGCGATCAACACTTTGTATCCTGATTTTTTTTTAAAAAGGATTCTAGAATAGTTTTAGCTAAAAGCCTCGAACATTTTTCTGGCTAGTTGCAAAAGATTGTGACATGGAAATAAGCCTGCCAGTTTGTACTGTATATAACGAAAGTGTAATACAATACAAAAGATACCAAAAAGTTAGAATATTTTCTGCGATAAAAGTGGTAACAAGTCGTTCTGTAAGTTCTGATTACATGGTATAAAAATATTTTTCAAAACTTTTAGTTAAGTTATAGTTATAATAACGATTGACCCGTGGCATGCACAGTTTCAGAGTTTTTTAATATAAAACTGTTATGAAACAGTGCTTGAGGACAAACATAAAATGTAAATATGTGTTCTCAAAAACTCAAAAAAAATTCTTTCGAAAGACCATACTGCCCCGGCACATCAACTGAAAGCAGAATGTCAAAAATAAAAAATCTTCAATCGCCACTTTTATTTATTCAACACTACATCAGGATGGGGATAAAAAGGAGTGATTTCAATTTTATAATTGAATTACAGCGTGGATGCCTTATTTTACTAACAAAAATGAAATAATGCAACATCTGTCATTACAAATCGAAACTGTTTGAATTATTATAGATAATAATGTGCTATTTGAGCGACATCTGTTTTTAGATTTGCAATTTTTTTTTCACTTCGAGCAAACTCCAGAGCCTTGTGGATAGATCAGAGTAATTATAATTACAATTATACTGAGTGAACTTACCTTGTATAAGACAGCGAGAACTTGCAAATCATCATTCTCAGTTACTGACGCATCTCTCTTAGTTCTATATCTGTTGGAGTCTTTGTTAACATGCACAAAGTGTCCTTCTAGTGGAAGTCTGAAATCATGGTTTACATTTGTTATGCCTATAGGTTTAAATCTGTAACCTTGCACTTATTGCAGCCTTACAAGGAATTGCTAGAAGTCAGGCTGCTTCACATATGAGTACGTTTACTTTCATACTTTGAGAGCTATATTCAGTCATCAATTACTTTTGAGGCAAATATTCTTTCATCTGGCAACATTACATAAGACATACTGCTCATGAGTAAGTAAGAACTTCAAATGTTAGTAATGCAAAAAGAGGATATATTCTTTAAAAATCAAATTGATACCAACCCTCGAATACTTTTCAGGGAAAAGATATTTGGGAACCTTACTTTATACATAGATTTTCATTATAAGTTTAAAAACAAATA